>JAJGOT010000343.1:0-140000 GCA_022457155.1 Cladopsammia gracilis
TCACGTTAGAATGTTATGCGTGACGCGTGACACGCATGCTCATTAGAACTTTATACATTGAACTTTGGAATCGCTCGCATGCTCGTGGCTTTTGGGACTCGAATCTTATGACATGGTGTCAGAGAGTAAAACATGGATAGTTTTCACAAGCCTAGCGCTTTGAGTTTCGACGGAAACACATCAGAAAATTGGCGGAGATTTAAACAACAGTTTGATATCTACATAACTGCTTCGGGAAGCGAAAAGAAAGGCGATGAGGTCAAGATTGCTATATTGTTAAACTTTGCAGGAGAAGACGCCATTGAGGTCTTCAACACATTTCAGTTTGCCGAAGGCGACGAAAAAAGCTGGACAAAGTCCTTGAGCAATTTGAACAGTACTGTAACCCCAGAAAGAACGTAGTGTTTGAGAGACATCAGTTTTGGCAAATACAGCAGAAAGATTCCGAAACCGTAGATCAGTTCGTGACACGTTTGAAAAACAAGGTAAAATCTTGCGAGTACCCGCCGCCGGTTGATGACATGCTGCGAGACAAGTTCGTGTTTAGTAGACGAGATCTACAAGTGAAGGAACGATTACTGAGGGAGGAGAAGCTTACACTGGGAAAAGCAATTTCTATGGCAAGATCGTCCGAGGCTTCCAAAGAACAAATTAAAGCGATGGGCCCAAAGGAGCAAAACATTGAAAATCCGACCGTGAATGAAATTCGAGCAGGCGGCGGTGACAGACAGAAGAAAAATCCTTCGCGTCGACCGAGACCAGGTTCGGGCTCACAAAAAGGAAAGTGCACGTTTTGTGGTTCTTCTCACCCGTGGGGATCTTGCCCTGCTTTCGGCAAAATATGTGATTACTGCCAGAAGAAGGATCATTTTGCGAATGTTTGCCGAAAGAGACTGCGGGATTTTGGCGGGAAAACAGTGCACGCAGTCGCTGAATCGGAGGGCAGTGATAACGAAGCCGATTTACTGACCTTTGCAGTGGAGTCCAATGATGAATGCCGTTCTCAAGATGAGTGGCACGTCTCACTCAAGATCGCTGATACAAATGTGACTTTTAAAATAGATTCGGGGGCTGATTGTAATGTCATTTCCAAGTCGCTGCTCGATCGACTTCCAGTGGATCCCAAACAGTCCCGCCATTGCAAAGCCAAGCTGAAAGTGTATGACGGACGTCGAATCACACCCAGCGGCAAAGTTAGCCTAACTTGCGATTACAGAGGAAAATTCACAGTGATGGACTTCATACTTGTTGAGCAAGATCTACCATCCATTCTTGGACTGAAGTCCTGTCTTGCTTTAGGCCTGATAAAGAAAATTTACCGCCTTGAAGAAGAGAACCTAGAATCCGAGTATGCAGACGTGTTTGAGGGCCTGGGTGAGATTAAAGGCGTCCAGCACAAAATTCAAATTGATCCCAATGCCATCCCTGTTGTGCACCCTCCCCGTCGGGTTCCTGTGGCCCTTCGTGAGCCTCTTAAAGAGGAGCTTCAGAGAATGGAGAAGCTGGGAGTCATTAAGAAATGTACAGAGCCCACTGCCTGGGTACACAGTCTTGTGGTTGCCAAGAAGAAGAATAACAAGCTCAGAGTGTGCATGGATCCTAGCGACCTCAATCGTGCCGTCAGGCGGGAACACTTTCCCATGCAGACCGTGGAAGATGTGATTAGCAGGATGCCCAGTGCAAAAGTGTTCAGTGTCCTTGATGCTAACCATGGCTTTTGGCAGGTTAAACTAGCCAAGGACAGTAGCAAGCTAGCTACCTTTAACACCCCATTTGGCCGGTATAGTTACACACGTTTGCCCTTTGGGATAGCATCGGCCCCAGAGGTGTTCCAGAATGTTGTGTCCCATTTGTTTCAGGACATTGAAGGTGTTTAGGTAATTGTGGATGATCTTGTTGTGTGGGGGGGAAGATGTGGAGCAGCATGATGAGAGGCTGAGACAGGTGTTGGACCGCTGTCGTGAGCGTAACCTCAAGCTTAACAGGGAGAAATGCCATTTTCGAGTATCCGAAGTTCATTATGTGGGCCACGTGTTGAGTGCAGATGGTGTCAAACCAGACCCTAAGAAAGTTGAAGCAATCCTTGCTATGCCAACCCCAGCCAATCGAGAAGGCTTACAGAGATTCCTGGGTGTGGTCACCTATTTATCTAAGTTCATCCCAAACATGTCTCAGAAGAGCGCTCCTCTCCGCCAGCCACTCCAGAAAGATGTTGAATGGTCCTGGGGACAAGTAGAAGATGACGCATTTACAAGCCTGAAAACTGCAATCTCGTCAGCTCCAGTCCTCAAGTTCTTTGACGCCAAAGAACCAGTGACCCTGTCTATTGATGCAAGCTCAAAAGGTGTTGGTGCAGTCCTTCTGCAAAATGACCGCCCAGTTGCTTACGCATCCAAAGCCCTGACTCCAAGCCAGGAAAATTATGCGCAGATGGAAAAAGAAATGCTGGCCATTGTCTTTGGCTGTGAACGCTTTCATGATTATTTGTACGGGCAACGAGAGATTACAGTTGAAAGTGATCACAAACCGTTGGAAGCAATCCTGAAGAAGCCCATTCATCAAGCACCCCTCCGTCTTCAAAGGATGATTCTCAGGATCAAGCCTTATGCAGTTAATGTTAAGTACCTACCTGGCAGCCAACTGATTTTAGCTGATACGCTCTCCAGAGCATACTTACCCAGCAAAGCTACAGACCAACCTGATGAGTTTGAAATTCATGTCCTGGACTCTGGACAGTTGTCTGAGATGATGTTTTACAAGTTGAGGGACGAGACTAAGAGTGACCCTGAACTTCAACAGTTGCAGAAAGTTGTCATGAGTGGCTGGCCGCAAACCAAAGTAGAGACACCAGTTGAGACAAGACCTTACTGGAACTACAGAGATGAAATAAGCTGCTATGAGGGTTTAATGTTCAAGGGTGATCGCATAATTGTTCCCCATAGCCTGCGACCCGAAATCCTACAACGCATACATGCCGCTCACTTAGGAATAGAGAAGTGCAAAGCGCGAGCCAGAGGAGCAGTGTTTTGGCCGGGTATCAATAGTGCAATTGACGAGTTGGTATCCAAGTGTAGTACCTGTCAGCAACACCAGCGAAGCAACCAGAGAGAGCCTTTGATTCCTCAAGAGGTCCCTGAGAGACCCTGGGCGACAGTTGCAGCAGACATTTTCTACTATAAAGGGAGAGACTACCTGCTTGTAGTTGACTATTTCTCAAAGTATCCTGAAGTAGCTCGCCTTTCCAGTAAGAATAGTGAAGTAGTTATCTTGGCAATGAAAGATATGTTTGCGCGTCATGGAATCCCTGAGAGGCTAATCGCAGACAACATGCCTTTCAACAGTGCGAATTTTAAGGACTATGCCAGCAAGTGGGAGATAGAAGTGGTAACCTCAAGTCCACACTACCCAAAGTCTAATGGTCTCGTGGAAAGAAACGTGCAGACCGTTAAGCAGTTACTAAGGAAAGCTGATGAGTCCAAACAGGATGCATTCCTCGCGTTATTAGAGTTCCGTAATTCCCCTATCAGCGGAATGGATGAATCCCCAGCAGAACTACTTATGAGTAGAAAGCTTAGAACACGACTGCCAACTTCCAAGAGCCTCCTTGAACCGCAGCCTAGGTCTACTTCTCAGATTCGTCACAATCTGCTGACACGTCAACAACGTCAGAAAGCGTTCTATGACCGTGGCACTCGGCCACTTTCCAAACTACACGAAGGCGAACCTGTGCGAATGAAGTGGGGACGGGATTGGACACCTGCGGTGGTCGTCCAACAACACCAGACTCCTCGTTCGTACATTGTGGTGACCCCAGATGGAACGCAGATGCGTCGAAACCGCTTCCATCTTCAGCCGACCAAGGAAGAGGCATTGCCAGCCCCAAGCCCAGCATGGGAAGCAGTAGCCAGTGATGAGTCAAATCCTTGTATGCAACCAAGCACTGATGCTGGTATCGAAACGCCAGAGATGGAATCACAGCCTGATATCCCGCAAACGAATCAACCCGTCAGAAGAAGTCTACGGGTCCGAAGACCACCACAGCGTCTTATTGAAACTGTATAGTGATACCGTCAAGCTGACTACAATTTTAAACTAAAAGAACCTTTGGGTGATTTTGTAGTTACACGCCCAAAACCTTTGGACTGTTAGAACCTTGTTTAATTGTTAGAACCTCGTTTATTTTCGAACTGTCTTAGAAGAGGATATGTCACGTTAGAATGTTAAGCGTGACGCGTGACACGCATGCTCATTAGAACTTTATACATTGAACTTTGGAATCGCTCGCATGCTCGTGGCTTTTGGGACTCGAATCTTATGACAGAAGGAACTTCTGGATCTGAGGAGATCGTGATCGCCGATATTTGGACAAAATAAAGTAACGCCATAAATTTTAAAGTACGTTACGATTTCTTTATGGATATAACGAAAAGCAACTTTTTAGAAGACCGATTTAAGCTGTCCAGTTTCAGTCTAAAAATCTACAACGTGAATGCTGGTAACCGTCGTCACGCTTCTGTGAGTTCTGTCTGCAAAGGCGCGAAAACCCACTAAATAGCCAAAAAGTATAAAAGATTACACAGAAATTTTATATTTCAAATACAATCTACATATGGAAACATTATATTATTGAAAGGAAGTATACAATACATGTTAGGCTGAGGCAAACATTAATGCTACAGTTTATTACATGTGATTATTTATTTATTATCCAACCCAGATAAGTAAATAATATATATAGATAGGCTTAGCCTAACAGCGTCGCTCTGTGAACAAGCTTAACTAAGGTGAAAGGTCGGAAGCACTAAAATTAAGATTGACGAAAGCTATTTTTCAATTTTAGCAGTTCTCTAAAACAGTAAGCTTATCACGCGACCGTCTGCACAGCACATTCAGACCGTACAAAAGTTCACAAAAACAACTATATCTCCGTCTAGAATAATTAGTTCGACTATTTTCCGAATAAAATACATTTGTTGCTTGTCAGAAATTGCCCGAGAAACTAATTTGAAAATCAAAATTGCAAAAATACACAAACATATTTGCATAAGGCGATGCGAGTGAAGATAGCTAGAACTGTACTATAAAATCAAAGTCTTGCTTTGTTTACGTTCGTACGGACAGACAGACATGACAGACGCCGCCCGCGAAACATTCCGCTGGCCATGACCATGAAAACTGACGACATGGGTTCTATGAGTATGGCGCTCCGCGCGGGCCTTCAGCCCGCAGAGCTCCGCTATTAAGTGATAATTAGTCGGGCTTTTAGCTATGGGCCCGACTTATAAATTCGATGGCAACTTTCAAAAAAGTTCAGATTTTCAAGTGGTTTATAGCCTGAGGCAGTGTTAGTGACGTGATATTAGCTGATATAGCAATATCAATCAAGTACGTTTTTGGCGTTAGATTTCATGTGTGGTGTCATGTGACTTTTGATGTAAATGAAGTGCGAAAGTCGGATATTCGTTTTGAGCCATGTACTACAAGTGTGCGAATTATTAATCTTATACATGTCTGGTTTCACATTTAGAAATATGTGTCGTGCTGTAGGGTTTACCGAAGTCTTGAAAAATCCATTTGAAGTCCACAGATCGGTTTTAATTTTCGATGAGTTTGAAGTCAAAGACATTCTTTCGCGTATTCACTGATAAATTTAAAAATGAGCACAAAGTGATGTCATATCATTTGACAATATAGTGAAACTGAAAATCAATTTAAAACATAAGAAAAAGATCAAGTAAAAGGAAGTTATATTATTGCCGTATTTGGTGAGAGTTGTATTCGATAATGATTTTGGTTTGTTTTATTTTCGAGGAACGTTAGATAAACGGAAGTAATAAAGTGGAAGTTGGCGTTGCATGCAGGAGTGATTGCGAAAGATTGATTAAAGGCTTCAACTGACGGTCACGGGTCACCTTGTGTACGTTCTATTGTTCGAGGGAAGCTAAAAAAGTTGAAAAACAAATTTGATTGACAATTAACGAAATTGTTTCAAGTAGATAGAATAACGAATAGTTATTTTAATTTGTCATTATTATTAACAGGACAAACGTGTTGTCTATTGGTTATGGTATTCGTTTGACCTTCAGTTCTAACATGGCAAATACCAGTTGCAAATGGAGTTCGCTCAATAAGGGACCGAAGATTGAAGGGGTAAAGGACCACCCCGGCGGCGGGGGAGGGGATACTCCTGGACAGGTATGGTTTTTGGCACTTTTGTCCTGAACATGGTATATGATTTAACGTAAGTCTGTCCTAAACAGGGTCCGGATCTGTCCTAAACAGGGTATGATTCCAGTTAACTTAGCGCTTGTGACAGACAGACAGACAGACACCTTTATTTAAAAATAAATTTCTATGTTCTCCCAGGGTAGTCCCTTCAGAGGGATAAAAAAAACCCACTGCTATCAATGGGAGCCCTGGGAGAAACATAATTAACTAAATTTAAATGTAAAAATAATGAAAAAAAATATCTATATAAAAATTATGAATGTTAATATAGAGATATATATTACAGTAAAAAAAGTTAAGAATGCGATTAAAATTAGGCTATTTACAGTTAAAAGTATTAAAAATAAGGCAACCGTGATAGTGAAAGGATCTTTTTGCGATTTCTGTTCTTACTGATGGCGTTGCTCTGGCGAGTAGTGTGGGTTATAACGTTCCTATTAAAATGAAAACAATTATTGAAAAATTGGGGGCACTGGCCAGAAATACATTTCTTTACTAATTTATAAATGTTCAAATCTCTTCTCTCCTTTAACGTTTGCCACTCTAAAATGTCCATGGCGGGGTCGCTTCTTGTTGAGCGAGTTACAATCCTGGCTGCGCGTCTCTGTAAGGTCTCTAGTTGGTTGCTATTTCCCTCACCGCAGCACGTCCACACACCTGAGCAGTATTCAAGGATGGTTCTAATCATTGACACTGTAGATGGTATTTGCGCTGTGTGTGATGATGTAGCGACGTACTCTACCTAACTGCCCTACGCGCTTTCCTGCCTAAGAAGTTAAATATTTGATATGATTGTCAAATACTACTACTGAGATGTTCGTCAAATACTATGCCTAAATATTTGTATTCTGATACACGCTTGATTTCTGAACCATTGAAATTGACACAGAAATTATCTATATTGGCAAGTTTACGAGAAGTGCCAAACAGCATAGCCTCGGTCTTACTTAAGTTAATAAATAGAGAATTCATTCTAAACCACTGAACTAAGGCTAGAAGTTCACCATTTAAAACTTCTTGAACAGCAGTCACAGTAGACGCAGAAAAAAATATCACTTACCTTGTCGTGATTAGTATATATTCTTGCGAATGTGAAGTCGTTTTCTTTTCAAAGGATCAGTCTACCACTTTTTTAAAGCTCAGATCAATAACCACGCTTGAGCCGTGTCCTAGACTGGGTCCATAAATAGAGGGTGTTGTCCTACTAAAGAAGGCTTACACCAAGCTTTAAAGTGGTACTATGATCAAAATTTTGCACCTCCCTTTCTCTTCAGTTTTGGAAAGTAGAAGTGCTGAATACTTACCATGCCAAATTTTAAGTTAAAATTCCAACGGGAAGCGCAGTTATTTTAAACGTAAAGTTCAGCTTCGGCTTGCCGCCATTACTCGATTTAAAAATGGCCGAGAACGACATAGAGAGCTGGATCTAGTTGAGTCGAGAGGAAGATGACGTCATATTCGCAACACAACAATGGCCGCTTCGTTGTGTGGAAAGGCTGATCTCGCATAAACAAGACCTTTATTTTAATCTTGGTGGTTCTAGGGCCTGCTTTATGCCGAAGATGTTTTTGTGAACGTTCGAGAAGATGCCTCCTGGTAATTTTGTACAACACAGGCGCCGAAACACTCTCAAAAGGCAGAATTTCTTTACACAAATCGTCTACCAGCCAGTTCTGTGAGAGTTCAACGCGCCGAACCGCTCAAGATGGATACTTTCTTTTAATAATATCAGGGGAAACTCAACCGCTAGGAAACGCTTTGTAATAGTTTACTACTGCTACTACCGCGGATTTACTTTCCAAGGGAATTTGAGAGACTGAGTGAAACGTGTGAACCAGGAAGATTCGAAACTGTTGATTGTTTGCATGCAAGAATATTGTGAAACAACATTCATGTACCGGGTGAGTGGCGTACATGTATGCATTTTTTGTTTCTCAAACGTGCACATCAACTGGCTATATAGGCTTTCAGGCTTGATTTTTTTTAAATACTCCACTGAAAATATTCTTTTTGTTATCTAATTTATTATCTGTGTTCTTAGTTTTCTATTTTAAAGTCACATGAAATTGTTGCTCATTGTGTTTATGTTTGTCCTGCAATATTTTCAGATTAAAAATTTAATAAAGCACAGTGCAGTGGGACTGCATCCTTGATGCATCTTGTACTGTTTGTTTTTACATTTTAAAGGGGAAAAGTCAAGGGGATTTTGCTTTCTTGTGCAAAACTACTAATTGTTTAACTAACTACCTTTGGTTCTTTGATAGAAGTGATTCCTTCAACAGAGAACAAGTAATAGAAATTAAGTGATATTTCCAATACACAAAGGAAGAACCATTTCTATTTCAAGTTGTAATCCAGTCCATCAGCAGTCAAAGACGCGTAGTTATAGTTTCATTGCCAACAAAACTGAAGCATTTTTTTTATTTCCTTTACAAATGTTTTTTTTTTGGCTTTTAAAAGTGACACTAGAAAAGGTGGCATTGCCCTAGGTATGAAACATTTCTGTGTACAATCAGGATAGCAAACTCTATTTAAATTTGTACCATTTAGTCATATATAGTATGTTTGGATTTAACATTGAAATCTACCCAAAATGAAATTGTGAGGCAATATTCCCCAAGGTGGTCTCTTCCAAGCACTAAGAGTGTGTGATGTATTGAGCAATGTTGGATTATTACCCAGCCACTTTCTTTGTGTGTATTTGCAATACCTCTTTTCATTGACTTTCCTGTTAAATGGAGAATCTGACCCCGTAAACAGCTAAGGATAGAAATGTGAACATGTCAGATAACTAACGATCTGCCAAGCCATCATGCTTTCTAAAAGGTACAGTTGAATGCTATTAGATCTCTTTTATAACAACACTGTGGGAAGGGCAATTTTAAAGAAAAAACATATTGGATGTAATTCAATTGGGAGAGAGGAAACTGTCTGCAATAATCAATATTATTGTCAGTATTAAGCAGTGTCTACATGTATAAGGCAGAGCTCCATACACAATGTACTGTATATTAAAGGAAAATAAACTTTTTTGTTTATAAAACACTTAATTTACTTTAGTAAGTCTAGTTCTCATTTACTGCTATTTTCTGTTGTTTTTTTTTTTTCATTGAGCTCCTGACTCAGCACATAAAGGGTTTATGTAGAGTTTTGACATTTTTCACTCACAAAGTATCTTTTTAGCCAAGAATGTACTCTCTTGCAAAAGTAATAAAATAACAGGTTCTGTTCATGTAAGATAAAGTAAATGGAGCCAATCAGGCCAAAAGATCCTGTATTTTCACAGAAGAAAAGGGCAAAATACATTTCAGGTCAAAATATATTTTCAAAGGTGTGGGATGTTTATGTCTAACCAAATCTCTTTTAAATCAGCTAATGGTAATCAGCAACAACAGCAACAGAAATTATGGTATTTTGCTTTTGGATAATAAAACAACGTCAACTGTGAGTGAAAAATGTCAAAACTCAAAATTGGCTCTTTATGCACCTAGCTACTCAATGTATCCCAGGTGTATATAAATGATCAAGGTGTTTATTTACAAACTAATGTGTTTCCAGGAGGCATTTCTGGTATGCACTGGAAATGTTCTGCTTGTGATGTTCTCTAGGAGGGCCTTCCTCATACAGCATCTGCATACCGGTAGCTAGACTCAACTCAACTTTGCAGGCAATTTCTTTCTCCAAAAAAAAAAGGGGGGGGGGGGGGGGGTAATAGAGGGTTTTCAGTATGTCAAATATCCAAGATATTTGGAGTTTTTTTTATGGTCACATGATCTGCTATTTTGCAGGGCCTTCTCTGTGGCCATGGGAACCTGGCTTTAATAAAGCATAAAAGAGCAAAATAAGAAACCACAGTATTGCCTGGTGATCTCTTGTGCTAAACTACAACATATTCTTTTCACCCACACACTGTTGAACTGTAATCAGTTTAAAGGCAACCGGGAAGGCAACAAGATGATAGTAAAATGTAACAAAGTATTAATAATGTTCATTCTGCAAATTCCTGTCTTAGAAAATCAAATAATGGTTATATATATATATCAATATGTTCATTCTTTCAAAACTTGCACATTAAACTTTCATATGCCAACCTTGTGTGATTTTGGGAGAATTAAAAAATACACACTGACAGATGCTAGCTCTTCCAACAGTGCTTATTGTGTTGACCTTGCACGAGGCTGAGTAACTGATTTGTTTGATTCACTCAGATTTATGGCGACCAACGATAAGGAAATTTAAATGGATGAAATCGATGCGGACAAAATTTCCCTTCTGCCCCAACTATCTGCTACTGGGACTATTAATGAGGTTTACAATAATTCAAGATGACAGCAACCTGAGCTGTACACCTTGATGTCTGCAGTGTTATCAACAACAGTAATAACAACATCGTTTACTTTTCTACAACACCAATTTATTCTTTTAGTTTTGCACTGTAGAAACTCAAGGAACTGAATCTAGTGAGAAATAGTTTATCGAGCAGTTGACTTTATTTGTTATTATATGGCTAAACTTCAGTGTGGAATGATAATACACGTATTGTAAACAAAAGTCAAGATTCGATGCTTCTGCACACAGCCATTATAATCCGTTTACCAAACTCAAACGGGGAAAAGTTCACCATAAATATTTAAAAAACATTTCCTTATCGTACCATGTATAAACGTCCACTTCCTGAGTAAATATTCCTTGAAATCGACGGTCTTCTTCGGCTTCTTGAGCCATTCTTGCCTCCCAATTCGGCAACTTATTTTCTGAAGCCATACGTCGCCAAATCCTCATGAAACGAAATAGATCCTGAAAATTCATCGAGTTCTTCGCAAAATTGTCCTTCGCAACGCTTTCCGACGAACTGGAAAGTAAATTTTACGGCGAAGACGTCTCCAAATCCTTTTCAGTGACTTCTTTCGCTGTTGTCCAAGAAATGACCGCGATCTTCGTTGCGAATATGACGTCACGAGACAACTCACACGTGAGACCGCTTTCTAGAATAATCACGGGCTTGACTTTTTAAACTGAGTAATGGCGGCCGGATTTTTGATGGTTTTGGGCTGTTTTCGGCCAGCAATTTCTAGCTTCAGTGAGCTTATATCGTTCTAAATTATAGCGATTTATGTTATTATGAACTCATTAGATAAACTGAAATAAAAAAAAGTCCAAAAGAAAGACAAAAAGTTTCGTCGTAGTACCACTTTAAAGTTTAATAGAGTAGCAACGGCAAATCGAAGCGTTTATTAAAATTCCATGTACCAATGCGCATAGCAGTTAATACGGTTATGTTAAGGGTTAGGCAATACTGATAACGATTAAGCTTGTTATTACAGTTATTTATTTAGATACATGACCACAAACTGTGAGCCTTTCCAGCTCGGAGACTCTGTTTTAACTCAGTGTCAACTATGGTTCCACTAACTGTTTCATCCATTAACTGATTTAATGACCTGTCTATTAATTTTTTGTACCTTTACCCTGAAATTCGTAACCTTTGTCAAAGTATTACATTTAGGGAAAAAACGTTCACCTGAACAATGCGAATGTGACTCCACAGGGCACGCTTTTGTTTCGCATATTGCTTTTTAAAATCAGTCAACATCGGTTGATTGTGATTGCTTAGTGGAGAGCTGAGAGTTCGTAACCCTCAGACCCAACGAGAGGTCAGTCAGTCTCAAAATAAAGCTGGAATTGCAAATATTTTTTAATAACAGTTCGGTGCTTAAATGTTAATAAACATCATTAACTTTTTTAAAGCTGTTAAAACAAACAGACGTATGTTTAAAGGCACAACTTTTATTACAAAATACCTAACTTTATTTACAGTTGTTTGGCTTTGCATGAATCCTCGTTATGGTGTAGAATTGTAAACCCTTTCCAGCTCGGAGACTCTGTTTTAACTGTCAACTATGGTTCCACTAACTGTTTCCAGCAGCAACTGATTAATGACCCTTCTAGTTATTTTTGTACCTTTACCTTGAAATTTGTAACCTTTGTCAAAGCTGTTAAAACAAACAGACGTATGTTTAGAGCTACAACTTTTATTATAAAATACCTAACTTTATTTACATTTGCTTGGCTTTGCATGAGATCTCCTTATGGTGAAGAAAGTGTTCTTATAATCCTATTTCTAACTTTTCAGTCGCTATAAATTAATCAAAGTTATCCCTCGAACTACGGCAATCCCTCTTTGTCATAGCCATGTTAACTCCCCATCTCTCTCCACTCACGGATTAGGCAATACAATTAAAAAATTTAGTTTGTTTTCGTAAAGCGATCATTATTTAGATACACCAACACAAACTGTGAACCCTCTACAGCTCGGAGACTCAGTTTTAACTGTCAACTGAAGTTCAACTAATTGTTTCTTCCAGCAACTGATTGATCTTTCTGGTAACTTTTGTAATCTTGAAATTTGTAACCTTTGTCAAAGTGAACAATGCCGATGTGACTCTACAGGGAACGCTGTTGTTTCGCATATTGCTCTTTTTAAAAAAACTATATAAACCATGAACAACGTGATTGCAACTGTTTAGCGGAGAGTTGGCTTAATACTAACCACACCAAAATAAACGAAAGGCTAGCCAGTCTCGAAAGCTGTAAGTTGTTGGTCTGGCGACCAGACTATATATTTTACAGTTCATCCTTAATACTAGACATTTCACTCAAATAACGAAATGAGAAACCCGATTAGTTTCCGATGAAGCCGATTATGCAACAATAAAAAAGCATAAGCACCCCAAACGTTGCTATTACATTGTTTCATGTCACTTAGCAACAAACCTGTCAAACATTTAATCTTTGAGATGAGATAAAGAAAACAGTTAATAGTAAGCTTCTCATAGTCATTTAAAGGGGTAGTCTGGTGGCAGTGGCTCATGGGGCGTGATAATTACAACAGACAGTCAATGATTTTGCTATTGGTACTTCTGAATCAAGTAAGAGAAATTTTAGTGCCATCTGTCCCAAGTGAAAATCAAATTAAAAATTATTGGTCTGTTTGCGAAAATAAGATGCTTATTATAATAAATGAAAGTTTTTGTCGCCAATTTAAAACTAAAGCGCGCTATTTTTGGCAAGGTAAACGTTGACTAATAAACATGCACAGCGTGATCGCAGTCACAACTTATTTATTTCATTTCTTTCTATTTTTAACTTCATCGGACACAAACGTACTATTAATAACAAAATAAGATGTAACAAAGGGGAAAGGAACGAACGGGACGCGATATCCCGTGCGCCTACCCCTACTGTTATTTTGTCATATTAGAGGACAAAACAGCAGTAGGGTTTAGCACGTTATTAAAACTCATTTGCATTCCCACCTGTAAAAACAAAAGCAATATATAATTAGAGCCAAAAGTTTTATTACAAAAAAGCCTAACTTGTTTAACAGTTCTGGATGTGCATGAGATCCTCCCTATCTTCAACAAAAGGTTAGTATCGGTGGGGTTCTGACTTTTCCCTCGAACTTTGGCAAACTGCCTTTGTTATAGCATATTTTTCATCACTGATCCCATTTTGTCACTCAAAATTCTAATCCCTGATCCAAAAAACGACACAAATTTCGACCCCTGCCCTCAACTTGAAGGCAAGGTTAGTCCCACCTTGCCTTACATGTGCTGCCTGTAAGCATGTTTAAAATACAAAGGTGCCTGCCGTATTCTCCATGTTCGTTCTAGTTTATCCAATAGTTCATCCATGAGCGCTTAAAGGGGCAATAAGTCAGTCAGGGAAATTTTAAACTGTTTCGGTCAAAACGTAACCATTCTGCAATATATACCTTTACTTAATTACAAAATAATACTAAAATACCAAGAGAAGGAAATAAACCCATTCTTAAAAGAGGAAGAAATCATGGTCTGTTCGAGCCCATTTTGGAAACGAAATGTAGACAAATGGAGAGACTTCGGCAGTTGTGGTATATTTCGTGGTGATTTAACACAAACATGGACCATTGGTTGAAATGACACCAAATCTCCATGGCACTGCCACTTTAATATAGCACTTGTCTTCTTAGTAATATTTAAAAAAAATGTCGAACAAATGATCAAGGTTGCATTGGTTAACAACAATAAAGATTTACATGTAATAATCTTAAAAAAAATCTAAAAACATGCCTAATATACTTATCGTATTCTCGAAATCAGTTACGTTCATGGCAATTCAAAAGGTATGGTCAAGGTGAGCATCAAAACCTTTCAACTGTATTTCCAACATAAGAAGAACAGTTATTTATCCTTGGTTGCGGATGGCTCGGCAACATGACAATGGATTGCAACTTCACGGGTGTCTTAAAAAAGTCGTTATACGGCAGTCGATGGTGAAATTGAAAAGATATCAACTCCTAATGGCAGCCATTAGGGGGCGGGGGGACTGGTCATAAAGCATATGGGGGTGGGGTGGGCTAAAAAACGCATTACCCACCACTTTCTTCTTTGCGCAAAACTGACTGACTCACCCCTAAATGCAAGTCGAAAATTACATGACCCACCCCCATTAAAATGGAATTTTTTGTTGTATAATCCAATGAAACCACACTTTGTAAATGAACTTGTGATGATGATGATGATTTACACTCAGATTTATTTCTTAAAGTGATACTATGGTCATAATTTTGCCTTCTTCTTCCTCTTCAGTTTTGTAAAACACATCCAATGCAAATGTTCTTTCTTCAAATTCTAACGGGGAGAAAGTGAGTTAATTCAAACGTATAGTTCAGCTTCAGCTTGCCCCCTTTATTTGATTCAAGTGGCCAAATTTTAAAACGTGTGGATGACGTCATATGAAGTTTGGTTCATAAGATATATATGCGTGCTGACAACAGTGAGCCACCCAATGATGATTTTCAATTGAGTGTCGAAGTTAATTTTGCGATTGCTTTGGTTTTGCATTGCTGCGCTTTGTGATTGGCTAAGAAATCTCGCGCCACTTTATCAACCAATCAGAAGTAAAACCAAAGCCAATGCTGACTTGGTCCCAAGTGTTTTCCCGCGCTAGGTGCCGGCTGCGTGTATTTGTTTCGAGTTCTGATTGGTTCATTGGATTGTCTATGTCTGCTGTGATTGGTCAGAGTAATTACTATGGTTTTGGTTTTACGACACTCAATAGCCATTTCGGAGTTGCCGTTAGCCTCCTTTTCAAAGCGAGGCCTATTGAAAACCGCTCTATCAACAACGATCTGGTGTTAATTTTAAATAATTAATTAAGTCAAAAGAGTCTCGTGAAAATTGCAATTAAGCTTAAGACTCATTCACTGTAATTAATGTAAATGAGCACATCTGTGTATTGCCAGTAGTAAACCAATTAAAGGAAAAAAAAAACAACAACGATCTGGTTTTAGCTTTCACCCGTAAGATAAAAGTTTCGTTTCAAGGCTCGTATCCGGTTATATTGTATTCCTGCCTTCGAGATTGCTATAAATTACCGAAATACTGACCTTCTCAAAGCTAACAGGTTTATTAATTTGTTTAGAAACATTACCGAAAACTATGGACCCTTCCAGAGGAGACTGTGTTTTAATTGACAAGTAGCGTTCTGCCTACTGGTTTTCCCAGCAACTAAATTAATGACATTTCTTTGACCATTTCTTGGAAATGAAACGTTTTGTTTGGAGAAAACCCTATCATGCAATTATGAATAACAAAAGAATCTTGACACAATGACGCTTTTACATGATGTGAAATGGGAAAACGTTTTTGGCTGAAAAAATAAAGCTTAAAAGGTCTATTGTTTTGTGAACAGAAACTGTTAATAAGCTTCATCGAAATGTCGTCTCAGCTGAGAAAACAAAGGGATAGGATTAACAAATTTCGGTAGCATTGCGGGTCGAAGTTGTTTTGTTGATGGGAACCAGGGTGCATTTTAACAGAGAACGCAACATCAGGTTAGTAACATACTGAAACTTTATTTTCCTCCTCAACCTGATTGCCATACAACAACAAGAGCATCATTTACAACCTAGGTAGCGGCTTTCGAGAGCGGAAAGAACAGAAAAAGAGTTGAGGGTCTATTTATGCCTTTAATATTTTCAAACGGAGCTAAAAAATATCAACAGCCCATCATTGCTAATGGCGTTAATAAACAAACAATCATTTTGTATGTAATGTTACATGGAAATGTTGAGCGTTTGGCTAGAGCTTGAGCTTCTACGCGTTCAAGTAAGTTTATATAGTACCACAAAATACTGCGTCTTCAAACAACCAAACAACCACCACTGGAAACACATGTCGAGGGCGGCTTCGCGATGAAAATGCCCATGAAAATATTTGATCGTTGATATTGTGGAATTCGGAATAACAATTTTTCTTAATCAGGGATTTTATATCACAAGTGGCGCTTTTCAGAGATGTTCTTAAATATCATAGATGGCATATTTGCAGGTTTTCAAAATCGTTTTCATGCAGAGAAGTGTATACTAGATAGATAAATACTTTTGTTTACATGCACATGCGCACGTGTGCATGTCACATCAGTCATCGTTAAACTTAAATTATAACTTACTAAGATTATGTTAAATATCTGGGTGTATTAATTGATAATCACCTATCCTGGAAATATCATATTGATTACATAGCATCCAAACTTAGCAGTCATTGGGGTTATAGCTCGTTTGAGACATTTCGTTCTATTTCATACCTTACATAACATTTATCAGTCTTTAATGTTTCCTTATTTGTCATATGGCCTGGTTGTCTGGGGTCAGGCTCCACAGTCACATTTGAATAAAACATTAGTGCTTCAAAAACGTGCTTTACGTATAATGCATTTTTTTTAACCCCAGGGCTCATGCAGTCCCTTTGTTTGTTTCTGCAAAAATTTTACCTCTAAATTTGCAGTACTTTGAGACAGTGTCGAATCTCATGTATGATATCTCAAAAACTCTGCCCCTGAAAATATCGGCAATAACTTTATCAGGTGTAATTCAATTCACTCCCACAATACCAGGGCCTCTACGTCGGATAATTTTTATATCAAGTATTCGCGCACGAACTAGCTGAGTAATTCTATTGCAATTTTTGGAGCAAAAGTATGGAATTGCCTTCCGCTTGAAATACGTAGACTCCCGAGAACTGCTTTTAAACAAACAATTCGAGATCTCCTCTTTCGAATTTTCGACGCCGAAGACAGTTATGTTGACTAGCCCAATTTGTTGAATAAAATAGTGAAGCAGTAGCTATAACTGAAAACCATGATATTAAGTAAACCATAATATATATAATAAGCTTTCTTTTTTTCCTTTCAGTCATATTACTAGGAGCTAATGTTAAATTTCAGTCATATTACTAGGAGCTAGTGTTAATTTTTGTTCTTATTTTTGAAAACCCGCCCCGATTAGCTATGCTAACTGCGGGTTGTCAATGTTGAAAATATTGTTATATTAATAATGAAATAAAATTGTTGTTGTTGTTGTTTTCGTTTGTTTGTAGGGAAGACATAATTCTTAAAAAAAGGAAACCACATACAGGATCTCCCTTGTACGTGCATGTAAACAAAAGTATCGGTTAAAACCTTTTTCAAAACGAGTGTCTCTATATACACCTAATTGCAGAAACGTTGTCAAAGAAAATACCAAATACCAAATAGGAATTAATTGATTTAATTAATTAAATGATATTCCCAGAGGATAAAATAAGAAAACCTATTCATTCCTGAGATAACATTCATTTGTTTGAAAGAAGGTCAAGTATGCGAAAGAATACCTTGCAAATTCCTTCTATGTGTTGTAGCTGATGCTGCATTGTTGCTAATGCCATCAGGCCAATTGTAGTACCCTATAGATGTTAAAATTTATATCTGGATTTTAGATCTTTTTACTTTTATAGTTGACATGAAATCAATTAATTATACCACCTTGATAAATAGCAGATGTAGATGAATAGACGAGTAGATGCCATCAGGCCAATTGTGGTACCTTATAGATATTAAAAATTATTTCTGGATTTTAGATTTTTATTTCTTTTATAGTTGATATGATATCAATTGATGTTACCGCCTTGATAAAGGCAGATGTAGATGAATAGATGAGTAGATGTACGCCATCATGCAGGAAAATTGTGGTGCCTAAGAGATATTAAAATTTATATCTGAATTTCAGATGTTCATTACTTTCATAGTTGATGTGATAGCAATCGATTTTACCACCTTGATAAAGAGCAGATGTAGATGAATAGGTAAATATATAAAGTCATAGCAACGAGCGTACGACTTATCTACGTTTGCAGAAACCATGGACCAAAAAGTGGCTACGAATCAAAAAGTTATTAAATGAGAGTCAGAAATGCATTTCGCTAAAACTGAAATTCCTAGGTTTGTAACAACGTCACTAATTTCCCGTTCCACGCGTTCTTAGGAAAACAACAGCAGAGTTCTTTTGAGGTATGACGGGAAATACATTCATACTTCTTGTTGTGGCTGGTACTGCCTTGTTGACACTACCAATAGGCCACACAGCTGTAAGTGGTAAGTAATTTCCATTACTTCTATTCTAGAATGAATGAGTTGAAGTCCTTGCAGAAGAAATAACCAAGCCCCCTCTCGGGTGTTTCTTGGTGTTGCGGAAGCCATTGTTGGTTAGCTTTTGTGTTGTGGTGTGGGTATTGTGGGTATTGTTCGGTGTCTTTTGAATCCAGTTTTGTTTTACGTCATTTGGTGACCACACCATCCGCAACACCAAGAAACTACCCATCTCTCGCGGGCAAGAATTCCTGTGAATACATGGTTGCCATGGAAAAGTAAGTTTTCATCAAAATCAGTTCCCAGGTAAATTTCACAATTGTTGGTTATTACTTATTATAACTACTTATACAACAAGTAACATTTAAAGTCAGTGTGGCCACCTTCCACACAGCACCCTCTCAGGAGTTTAAAGATTGAGTTAATCCCAAACAAAAACATCGTTCTGCTGTTCTCATCCTTTTGCTTCCAGCAGATCGATGTGACGAGACCTTAGATTTTGAAAACCCCAACCAGCAGAACTGCTTTGTCGTTCCACCCAATTCAAATGGAAAGATTTCACTCACCACTTTTACGGCGAAAAATGGAAAATCCTCACTCAAAATAGATTCAGAAGCTAGTGGTACGTCCAAATTCAGGTACGAGCGGCCCTCACTTTCTCCTATACAAACATACGCGTTGTGGAGAGGAGGCATTAAGATGTGGATTTACAAGACAACTGCCGCCAAAGGAAAAAAGATGGAAGTTAGACTGACCGATAACATCAAAAGCGAACGAGTGGGAACATTTATGGTTGACATGGGATTTATAGGCTGGAGAGGAATATGGGTGTCGTACGACGAGTGTAAAGAAAGCGTCGACAGTCTTAACATTGAAGCTAAAATAACAACAGTCGATTTTGTTTTCGACCATCAGGATACCATCTTTATTGATTTGCTAGAATTTGTTCCTAGCCTTGCCTTCCAATCTCGGGATAAGATCGTCCCACCTTTCACCAAGTTTGGTTTAAAGTATGACTATAGCAAGTTTTGGCAACAAAGTTATCGATGGAGTCAGCAAACACCAACTGATCTTCCCACAAGTATTGATCCGTCAAAGACTTTAAGTATCGCGCAGATTGAAAGTCGATTAAGAAACTGGTATTGTGACGAAAGAACAACAACGTATGACTTTACAGACACCCTGCAGGTTCGTTGGAACACACTTAAACGAAGCATCGACTACGCTCAGGCAGAATATGACAGGCTTCAGTTTAAAACAGCCTCTGATAAGACAGTGATTAGTGGTCCTCCATTGTTTTGCCATAAATGTGCAAGGGGTTCAAGAGAGTATTCCTCCGTTATCCCAACAAGGAAGTACAGCTTCGTTATGACGCGCGTTTTGCAGCCTTTGGCAATAGAATTGCACTTGAAATCACGACGTGAAGAAATAACCAGGGCAGTATCGGAAGAAACGCCGAAATTGAATTCTCATTCTAACGATGTGAAACAGTCACTCATTCGAATTTCTGGTATTCACCAACCGAGGCAGGACGAATTTCATGACCATCTAAAAACGCAAGGAACGCCCTATACAGAAGCCAAAGTCCGTCGGTCATTAGAATATGTAAATCAAGCTCGTCTTCAAAGAATTTTCAATGTCTTAGATTACCTTGAAGACCAAGGATGGGCTGATGGAAGTGCATTGGGTTCCCTGTATATGGAGACGCTTCGAAGTAGCGCTGGATTCATACACAGTATTTTCCTTCTTAAAGACACCTTGCTTCAGAATCCAGCACACAAAAACAGACTGATTAATTTGATAAACACAGCCAAATGGTACCACGACTTTGGAGAAGTATATCAATCGTCGTTCGAGTACAAAGGGACAACAGCGGACTTTATGATAACGAGAATGGTATCTCGGCTTATAATTGTTTTGGCAATGCCTACTGACACAGACGACGAACAAAAGGCAAAAATTCGAGATATGGAGGCTTTAAAAAGATGGATGGAAAATGCTTTAACTGCCAACAAAGCATTGGGTGGAGTGGTCAAACCTGATTATACTGGCTTCCATCACATGACATTCTATGCATCTGCATACATACCAGACGCGTTGCACACTGCGGCACAAGTACAATATCTTTTAGAGGGAACGGACTTTCAATTATCAGACCAAGCAAAACGCAATTTACGAGAAGGTCTTAAAACCCTCAGGATTACAGCTGTTAAATATTCAACTCCAAGCAGTGTAGGAGGACGCTTTCCAGACTATTCTAGGGCCGTTCTAGCAAGTGATCTTCCAGCCTATGCGTACATCAGTGCTTCCCATTCATGGCAGCTGCCACCAACGCCTGTAAAAGGTATCGACATTCCAGTCCTGAACAATAATACAGAAATATTTCGACGTTTGTATCAGCCTTCAAATGCTATTGTCGCTAAGGAATTAGCCAGTGGATGGATCAGAGCAGGGAAGTCGTATTTTAACACACTTGGTTCTCTGCAACTAATGAGCATGGTAAGTTCGTAAAGTTCCTTGTGTGATAATGGCAACAAAGAAATTATTAGATTAAATAATCGTAACATGATTTCACCCAAAATGCCAAAGTGAACTAATATAATCATAGTGTTGAGGAACGTATGTACTGTATTTTTCAAAGCTTTTTTAAGGTTATACAGAATTATCATAGTTTACCAGAACTGTCTTTGTGGTGGAAAATCCATAAACATATCTTAATTTATTGATAATCTCAAAAAGAAGTATAAGATTATCAACAGTTTTTTACCAAAGGCAGAAAAATGTTTAATTATGTCATATTTTACAACTTTAGTAGAAAATGTTTTTAAGTTCCACATTTACCCGATAAATTTGAATTTGTAGTAAAATCCAAGATGGCGACCATCTTGGCTGCCATTTTGGATGGCGTCACGGATCCGCCAGTAGCTAATATTGTGCTGGGCTGGTGGAACAAGAGAAATAATGTAATCAACGAAGTTGGATTATTGTATAGTTATGTAATCCTGAAGAAAATCTAACTGGAACTTTAATTTATTAATTCATTCTTCTTGCACAAAGACATATCTTTCTACGAAAAACTAAAGTCAAAAACTCCAAATCTTGTTACTTTTTTAGCTTCCAAAGTAAAAAAAAAAAAACAGTGCAAAGATCAATTCTATAATCCAAGAATCAGATAACATCATTCCATTATTTGTGGAAGCCACCTTTGTCATTACTGAAATGCGTAGGTGTAATGTAAAATTTTGTTTGCATGTGTGTTGTAACTTTGTAACTCTAAAAGAATTTCAATCAATAATTAACCAAAAAATCTTAATTTATATATAGATACACATGCTTGTTTTTCAAGTTCATTTTTATCGCCTCTTTATTCACGAGAGATAAAAGGGAACAGTACAAGTAACGCTGATTTTAAAAGAAACCTCATTCTTCCTCTTAGATACATTCCGAAGCCGATTCAAAGAATATGAAAGCGGAGGCATCCCCTGAAGGTCACTGGAGCAAGAACTTTGCTGCTCTCTCAATCCACCGTCGTAAAGACTGGGCTGTTACAGTGAAAGGCTTTAACAGATTTGTGTGGGACTTTGAAGGAACTTATTCCGAGAATACACATGGTATCTTTGCAAGTCATGGCTCGATGCTTTTAGCTAACAGCGAGGAGGCGTTGAAGGCACATGATGTAAATGCAGGGTGGGATTGGACGAGAATTCCTGGTGCTACTACGATGTCACTGACTGTTAAGGAAACAAGAATGAAGAAAATAAGAAATTTTAGTCCACAATCTTCTGCCGGAGGCGTCGCCTTCCACGGACCAGAAGATGTGTGTAATGGCGTGTTTGGCATGGACTTCCATCAGCCAAATTATGCCTTCTTAGATAAAAATCACCCTTATTCCAATATCAAACTGTATTTTAAAAAATCAGTTTTCTTTTATCGAAATCTCTTAATCTGCCTGGGAAGCAACATACGAATGGACAATGGACAAGGAAAGAAAGCGCAAACAACACTTTTTCAAGACAAGTTGGTTAGAGGTTCTTCCACATTCTTCATTAAAGTCGACGGTGTCCTAAAAGACAATTCAGCTTTATTTGCAGCAATGACGCCATCTTCTCAAAGTGATGCAACCCCGTATACTATTCTGGTGGACACGAAAGGCAACAGCTACTACATTCCATCTTCAAGCGCCCCTAGTCTTAAGGTTCATGTTCAAAACCAAATCTCGGAAAATCAATCAGGGAAAACGTCCAGTGGTGAGTACGCTACTGCCTGGCTTGAGCACAGCTCGGTGGATGGAAGCTACGAGTATGCAGTTCTCGTGAAGCCGCATAATGCAGAATCTGCTTGGACTCGTCAACAAGATAAGAAAGAGCTTTATGAAGTTCTTAAACAGGATGATGAAGCACATGCTGTGAAATTCCATTTAGCACCAGCCCGTTTGACAGCCATAAGTCCGTTGTATGGTTACGTGATTTTTCAGCCCACCACAACACTTCCGCCGGGACCAATCAAGGCAGTGAACAAGCAGTGTCGCATCATGATCGGCGATTCACATACGGAGCTCTACCTCTGCATCAGCTATCCTGATCTGGATTTTAACACCTCAAAAGTGTTACACACGTTAAACGATGTGGGAGCGTGGGAGATGTTCCACATGGAAAGCACCGAAAACGAAGTACAGGTCACCCTGGCAGCCGATGTGGACGAGACCTTTCCAACGCCAGTGGTTCATGGATCGCCACCTGACTATGTACCAAGTGTTCGAGTGGAATCGTCATCATCATCTCCTGCCAAAAAGGGCAACAAAATTATCTTCGCTAATCTGAAGAATGGGTTCAGCGTGGAAATCAAATTGAAGAAATAGAGTCCAGTTAACGTTTTAACTTAAGGAGCGATTACAGGTAAATGTCATTTTGCCGCTTCCCGAGATCGCTTTTATGATCGAGATTATCTTATTAAAGAAACTGTCCCACCGAAATAAAAATATTGTGTTTACCATGTTATATCACGCCAAATGCCGCCAAATGCCACCAAATATACGACTAAATTGGATAAAAAGATTCTATAGATCAAAACAGAAGCAGTAGTTTGGAGAAAAGAGAGGATTGCAAGGATGGAAGTGGATTACAGTTCATCAATTTTGATTTCGTGACAGGCGGTCAATAATTCAAAGTTTCCATTCTGAGTTTTTCAGTCGTTTTGTCTTTTTAGTTCATATTTCATTGCGTTAAATCACTTTTGGCGATTTTGTCTTTAAGATAAAAAAGCAAGGTAAAAGCAAGCTCTGTCCATAATCATGGATTTTGATATTTTTTATGGTGTTTCAAAACTAATTTTCTTTCGTGTATCCCTTCTTTAAAAATCTTCCTATTTCATTCAAATTCACCTGTAATCTCACCTTACAAATAAATGACACAGTTCTTAAGTTTCATACACCAATTAAAGATACATTCGTGTTCATCGTCAGTTTTACAGGGCTACTCAATTACAGATTTTAATAATTGGATAGCTGCAATTGGAAACCTAATCAGGCGCACTTAACTATGATCTTCTTTGCTGTTTATCTACTGGTTTCAAACGTATAGAAAAATAGCTTTGACGTTTTTAGTAGAATGAAGTCCACATAGATTTGTTAATCTCGAATTTTGTTATTGATGCGATTAATTAGCAATTGATTTCCGTGTCGTACAATTCAGGGGTAATCGTGCTCGTAATTTCAAATCGTCCTCGCACAACGCGCTTGGTCGATTTGAAAGTAATTTATCGCTTGGTTATTTTGAATTGGTGGGAACCTGTTAAAAAAAGCCGGGAGTTCAGTATTGGTAGTTAGATACTTGGGTTACTGTTGTGATTTATTGCAAGGGAAACAAATGTATACAATAACAAAATGCTGGGAAAATTCGAATAGTTATTAGGTTTTTAATTAAGGTGAAGGCAAAGTGCCGAATTTGTAGGTGGGGTGAGAGCTTTTAACCTTGATTTTGGTTTTTGTTCAAAAGCTGTTTCATACCATAGTGTTGCATCTCAGGTAAACCCCAATAACCGCTGTGATGGACTAGCATCCATCTCCAGGGGCATTAGCTATGCTCCGAGTGTTTTTGTTTTAAGTAATGATTCGCATAAGAAGGAAAGTGCTAACGGCAATGCACGATGGAATGTCAACTTTTTTCGTTGTTACAACTAGTGATCTCATTGGCCTAGACTCGAAGACTGATAAAAAGTTAGGTTTCAAGGTGCATTTTGTTTGATTTTTTTAAAGGTTTCATGTAATTTAAGACCCAATCGCAAAACATGCAAATTTTTAAAGAAAGAACTTCATCAAAGAGGCAAAATTATCAACTATTGTCTTCGGCTAATCTGATTGGTTAAGCACGAACATTTCCTAAAATTTATCTGACGCAAATGGATACTCTTTATTTTTATACTGAAATATAATTATAAACCATTAGCTCCTCCCCTATTCTTGAAATCAAAGACATTCTATGCGAGAAAGAGCCAATACCGCAGAACAATAAAGTTTACTGTAGTTCTTATGTGGAGCGTTATACTTAAACTAAATGCATAGAAACCGAAGGTACTACGGTCCGTGTGGGCCACTAGGATGTGAAGCTGTGGAGCAGAAAGTGTTTCTGTTGGTCCGTTTGTCAAACCACAGTTTAAAAGTTTATATTATGGATTGTACACAGTCAAGGCCGGCACTTATAAAGGCAATCTCACCGTTCTCGTCATGGCCCTTAAGCTCCCTAATTTATATTACAGGTGATGGGAATAAAAATAAAATAAGACATCAAACATGTCATTAATGAAATATCAGCTCATTCACTATGAAACAAATATGCTGCATCAAACAATATACAATCATGTCTCCTTAATTTCGGGCGCTCTTACCACTTGTTCATTAATTTCAGCATTCTGTTGCACAACCCTCACTAGATGCCAGCAAACTCTGGTCATTCCTCTTTTTACATTCACCACCAGAGATCGGCCAAAAAAAGAAGTTAGCGAATAATGTTTAACAAAACTGTCATAACATCAAAAAGTATGTTTGGATTTTCAATTTTAGTTTGCATATGGAAGAGTAAAGGCGAATAAGTAAGGCTTGCGGGATATTTTCAATACAAAAATTAGCGAAAATAATAAACGTTTCGACATCTTCGGGATGTCATGGTCTTGTCACTTAACGTATTTTGTCACCTTATGCGCATAATTGTAGATCTATTTATAATGTAAGAACTAACCTACACAGTTTACTTGACAATGACATCCCAAAGATGTCGAAACGTCGTTTATTATTTTAGCTAATTTTTGTACTGAAAGTAAAGGCGAAGTCTGTCAAATTATACACAACCGGGAATAAGGATAACAAACTGTACTTGTCTTTTCATTACCATTGGTAATCTTCATCGGTTGCATCTATACGCGAACAGAATTGGTCGTGTTGGGCATTTGGGGAACTTTCGCACCCGAAACTGCATAACAAAAAACAAGGTAGTTGTTAACAGAAATGTTTTGCAACGAGCTTAATGGATTTGAATTCTACAAGGATTCATCGTAGCTTTTTTGGGAAAGCACTGTTTTGTCTAAACATTAATTCAGGGGCGTACCTGCCTGTAGGCCAAGTAAGCACGGGCTTACAAGTTTTTTAAATTTATCAGCTACAAAATGACAACGCGATTTCTTTCCGTATATTATGCTATGTTAACCTTTTCTTTTTTCATCTTGTGCCCCCTGGCTTACTGGTAAAAACTGGCCAGGAACGCCCCTGTAATTTATAATATAAAACAACTCTCAAAATGTTATATACATATCAATGTGTTAATTATTTATTCACAATATCAAAGGCATTAAAGCAATAGATTGTTTCACAATTCATTTGTTAAGCAGTAAGTCATAATGAAATACATGCAACTGGCAGTTAATTCGTACTGCACTTTACTTACGATCAGATAATCACTAAGTACAAGACAAAGTACATAAAATAAATATGTTACAGCACACACAGCATCAATATTAAACGGACCAGCTCATATTTTTGGGTGATCGTTGCTATGTTTAAATAATATTTGAAATAAATTACATAAAATCTTAGCCAAATCCATAGTAATCTTCTTGAATACGTTCTGGACAAAAAAGACAACTTTTTTCTGTCGGTCTATTTTAAACTTGACAATTTATTTCTTCCACAACCTCTACAGACTCCTAATTTTTATCCTTTTTTGACCCTTTCACTACCAAGTGCGGCCAGGATGATAAAGAATAAAACAAAAAACAAAAATAAATACTTTGTAAAACATCCAAAGTATCCAGTGAGTACCACTCAATAACTTTTATTAGGATTTCAGCCACAGACTCAAAAGTTAGAACCACCTTGTACAACATAATAAACAGTACCACAAGACAGTACTTCACAAATCGTTCATTTGAATGGCCACACTGAAAAACCAGAACCAGAACTAGAACCAGTTTTAAAGTGCCACTACGATCAAAAGTATACATTTTCTGTTCTCTTCTTTCAAGTCAAAACACGTACAGGAAGTGGCATTATTTTAACTTTACATTTCGAATTCGGCTTGCCACCATTACTCAATTCAAAATTGACCGGTACCGAACCCTCAGAGTTGGATCGAGTTGGTCTAAAGATTATGTGACGTTAATGACTCAACACGTGCCTTTTGGCTTTGTTGTCTGTGGCCCGGAGGGAACCGCGTTGAGTCACTGACGTCACAAATCAAGTCACGTGTACCAGATCGCAAACCAGTAGAACGTGGGCTCGGATTTATGAACGGAGTAATGGCGGACGGATTTTATGTGATTTTCGTGGGTTTTCGGACAGCTATTTCTGGGCTGTGTAAGCCCAGAAATAGCTGTCCGAAAAACATCCAAATCAATCTAATTTATAGCAATTCGCATTTGTCTAAACCTATTACATACATTTGCGTTAAAAAAGCGGAAGAAACACAAAAAATTTTCGTCATAGTGGCACTTTAAAGCATAATAAACAGTGCTACAGCCAAGTAATGCTCAATTGCTTGAATGAATGGTCACATATGAGCGGCGGTTCGCTGTTATTAGTGGCAGGTTTTACAAAGACGACCCTATTATTTTAAGCCAAAATTCTATTTCAAATAATCACCTAAGAAAACATGAGGTGGTCCCTTTATGCACTGTCCGTGCATTTCATACAATTCAGTGAGTCATTTCAAATTTTATATTACTCTACCATCGTGTAATAATTTTTTATATACCACTTTGATCGAGAAAAACTAGCTCGTTCAAAAAGGAAATACTCCTTACATTTTCTACTACAGATCTGGAAACAGCTCGTCTGAAACTGCAATCGCTACCAACAGGCAGACAAGTATTATGTAGAAAATTAGTACACATGTTGTGAAGTTGAAGGAATGAGTAATCCCTCTAGAGGACATTTCATGCACTTTACATACGGTACATATACATGTATGTCAGAATTATATTTGTCACTCTAATTTCCAAGAACGATCAAAATAATGTCAAGCAGACAATTTAGAAGAATAAAGAGAATCGTTAAGTTGGCGATATTAACAGTTTATCACCAGACTTTGAGTTTACATTAAAATAAATGTATAACAAACCATAAATCTTTTTTATAAAATTCGAGCTTGAATAAAAAGCGATTCTTACCACAGTAGGGATATTATCGGAATTAAATTTAAAACCTGAAAAGTGACAGAAGTTTCACCTACAAGTTGAAGTTTTACTCTGGAGACTTTTATTTGGTACTGGACAGAAAATAAGGTCTCCAATCTAAAATAGGAGCGGTTTTAAGGAAAAATAAACAACTTTCCAAGTAATGTGATCATTTTGATACAATTTTTGGAATGCGTTCCGAATAGATAACAAATTCTCGTACTTCTAAAATGTACCTTCGATTCTAACTTAATATGGTTCAACCAAATTCCTGTAAGCTACATTTATGTTCGTCTTTTCACATCTATATACAGTGTAACATGCACTGTTTTTTGTGTATATCAATTCACAATCAATAACACTAAATAAATGAGAGGTTTTAGGGGAAAATAACAACTTTCCAAGTGATGGCTGATACAATTTTTGGAATACGTTCACAAATGTAACAAATACACGTATTTCCAAAATGTATTATTTTTTTCTAACTTACATTGACAGTTTCAATCATATTTCTAGAACTTTTTGATATGCACGACATGCAGTGATTTTTGTGTATAGCAATTCACAAGAATAAACAGCAATTTGGGTGAAATTTGTGAAACATATGGCCATTTGGATACATGTATATTTTGTTTTTGTTTTGTTTTGTTTTGATTTTTTTACTGTGTTTTTTTTTTACATTGATTTACTGAAGTACAAAACACTTCCATTATCAGATTCTGTTATTCATCAGAAACAGTACAACCAATTATTTATAATATGAAATTTATGGTACATAAGAAGGTGCAATTAATAAGGAGGGATGCCAGACCAGTCATTTCATAAAGGCTTCTGGCTAATCTGGCTCTGGAATTACAGTGGAGCAGAGACAGAAAACTCTTGTTATACAAGGGAATGTGGAAATCGTAGTAGTTCAGTCAGACCTAACCTGAGGTACATCTAACCTGGTAAGCACCTACTGTAACCATTACCTATGCCTGACTTAACGTACCTAAGGTTTAACAAAATGTGTGGTATTTACACCTGTTTAACTTAGCATAAAACTTAATATTAGAAGACAATACAAATATAATGTCAACAGCTCCTAGCGAGCTTCTAATCTCCTTGGTTTTAGTGTTGGCAGTTTTGCCATAGCTTAAGACCCAAATACTTTCTAACATTAACTTAGACCCATGAGCTCCTCATTAAGGTCAGCAGTGAGTTCTATGTTGAAATTCCAGACTTGGCAGAAGCAGCCAACCTAAAACAGAAAAACTATCAATCATAAATAATCAACAAAAACAAACAAGATCAATGAAACAAAATACCGAATAGCAACTCTTCTGACAGCACTCCTTTTTTGCCTGCACTTTTCATAAAGGAACACGAAATGCAGTGGTCAAATATATAATAAATATATAAATAATTACTCACTACCCTAGAACTAAACAGAAAAGTACCAAAACTGTAAACCAGTTTCACCCTCTCTCCCCACCCTTTTGCACTTCCCAATCACTTTAGTATCCCCTGGAGACATAATCAGCAAACAGAAAAGTAAAACTTGGTTGATAGCAGACCTTAAGTGTTCTTGAAGTAATGCCTTGGTCTGGAGATCAGTGCAAGTGGACAACAAAGCCACTAATCTGTCAGCTGCTTCAAGGTTTCTTCCTAACTGCTTCACAGGTACATCTTGAAACTCAGCTGCAACTTGAGACACAATGTTTAACCTGAAATAAAGGAAAATCCTTGTAAGTTTCAAGTATTGCCCGAAACTCCTCCCCCCTTCCCCTTCTCCCGCAAGAGCCTCCTCACAGGCTACCTCAGATGAACACTACAGTTACCTGTAACCTTAAATAGGTAAACACTTCAATGCTGTTCCAAGGAGTGCCAATAATCTCAAATTCAAGAAAAATCTCAAATTTCATTTTGTAAAATATGTACTGTATAGGATTTCGTCAACTGAGTCATAAGTTTTAACTACACTGCATTTATCAATAATTTTCTCTGGGAGTGAAAGGGTTAAGGTGCCACTTTATAGAAACTTCAGCTGTAGTAAAATGTTTCCAATAATATGAAACATGCAGTTAATTTTTCCCAAAATGAAAATAGAAAGTTTGCAGTTTGTTTTCCTTTTCTTACTTTCTAATAATTGCATTTTTTATAAGGCTTTATAAAGTCTCCTTACCAAGACTTCTTCATGTCGTCTTCTGATTCAGTCAAACTGTTGGATATGATAGCTGCTCTTCCTAATAATATGCTCAAAATTCCTAAGCCAAACTGAAAATACAAAAAAACACGACAACTACATGTACTACCCTGTTGCATGATACTACAGTCACTGTAAATGACTGCACTAGTTAAACTCAGAGTGATCATTGATTTGCTTCAACTCTGGTTACTGTTGATTGACTCATTTACTTGTTTCTAATAATAATAATAATTTACATACTTATATTGTGCATTATTCCATGCAAATGATCAAATGTGCATTAATTAACTAAATACATTATATACAGTAATAAGAAAATTACAAAAAGGTTAAGAAAAATCTAAAATGTGAAAACTATCATGATTATGACAATTAGCTGAAACCAAATCATCATGAAGGAGCGCTAGTGCAGAGTTAACTCTAAAAATGGCCAATTAAGTAGCCTATGTCCCACAAACAAGGGATGAAGAGGATTTCAATTAATTGACTGTGATAAAGAAGTTAGTTTTAATTGGAGATAGTCTTGAATGTTCTTGACCATACAAGTACCTGATTAACCAGGAGTACAGAGAGAGGCGATACTTGTGTATTGGAGATGCTTTGTGATAAAACCATATCCTGAAGACAGCAGATCACGACTGAGGATGACACTAACTCTGACACTCGAGTCAGAGGAACCATTAGATGATGTAATGTCTGTGGTGAGATGACACATCAATTATCATACATGAAGTTGCATAAAAAAGTGTAAGGTGAATTTACAAGGCCACATGTACATGTTGCATTAGTTTATCATAAAATCAGATATCTACAAAAAGTTCTAACAATTTTTTCTCTGACATTACAAAGAGTGTATTGTAGCTATACGATTGCCAACAAAACAACAACAACACAATTAAATAAAATGTTACATGTAAAAGACAAGATACAAAGGGCTAAGCTAAAAGCCAAAAAGCACACCAAAATCAGACCTTGGACTGGGCAACCCAGACAAACATCAAGTACTCATGTCAGTTTATAAGCCAGGTGAGCATCAACACCATTTAAAAAAAAAAAACATTCACTTAGAAGGGGTTTGTCGAAACTACACGTAACACTTTCTAGAAATTTCCTAAAAATTAATAATCCAGATACACTGTAGCTTAAACTCAGGTACCATACACAAATCTGGAGTAAGTTTACATGAATTCTAAAAAAGTGTTAACTTGATTGGCAGGAGAAAATTTACATTGTGCTATTCTAACCTCTTCATTGGTGTCTTTTTTAATAAGTGCTGTGATATTCCTGGTAATGGCCATTAACACTGCTTCCACTTGACCCTGAAAAACAAAAAAATAAACTAATCCATTCTACAGAACTTCAAGAGGTTAAAGTTATAACTTGACGAAAATACAGCAAAATCCTCACAACATAACTCTTTTAAATAATGGTGAGGATAAGAAAGAGTCAAGATCTCATCAGGGCACTTAAATGTCCAACGTATTTGTTCATTTGTGTTGCACTGCAATGCCAGAGCAGTTATCAAAAGAAACTAAATTATCAAGCCAATCACAACAGATGCTGACAATCCAATGAACCAATGGAAGTAAAAAAATGTAGCTGGTTCCAAGTGCAGGAAAACGTACATGCTTGGTTTTGGTTTTACTTCTAATTGATTCAGAAAGTTATGCAAGATTGTTTTAGCCAAATATCACAAAGCATAGCAGTGCAAAACCAAAGTAATTGCAAAATTACTTTAGACACTTAATTGACATCCACTGATTCTATTTCTTATTTCATCATCCTTTTGGCAACAAATTGAAATTCTATAAAGTACATGTAATAATAAAAATTATTGTTAAAAGGTTTAACCAACAATCAGGAAGCACTTTTAATCCTACCGTGTTAAACATGGGTATTGCTCTACTGAGGAGACGTTTTCCTTTAAGGACAGATAGAAATTGTACAAAGAACTCATCATCAGATCTGAAAAACAACAGGTACACCATTTATTCCACAGGTTCTGAGATTATTACAACTGAAAAAGTGAATAAAAGTCATCACTTATTCATCATTGTTTGCATTGCTTATTGGATGAATGATTCGTCACAAGAAAAATTACGTTTTGCCCAAATGACTTTGATCAAAAGTTAAGTTTTATTTTACATTTTTGCAAATACATCTCCGTTCCAATAAAATAAACAAACTACATCATGGAAAGTGACCTGTATTCATCCATCAAAGTGGTCATGAGAATTCACTCAAGATTGTTACTGTAACTGCACTCAGTCATAAATTTGTTTACTTTTCAACTTGAGTAAAAATCATTATTTTTTATGCACACACCTTCCATGAAGCTATATCTTAATATAAATAACAAGCTGTTAGTTAAATAAGTGTACCTGTATACAGTTAATAAGTGTTTGAGAGGAAGTTAAATCAAATAAAAAAAGAACAGTTATGGCTGACATACTTTGCAGCATCCTCCACAGAAAGTTTTAAAATATTAAACAGCTTGGTGACAGCAAGTTGTCTGGTTTCAACAAGTTCATTTCTGAAACAAACACAACAAAAGAATATTACGTAACTGAAATGCTCTGGGCAAGAATGTGCTAACTAGTGACTTTTTGGCAATAATTTTGTGTTTTAGGCCTAACACAATTTTGTTGAAATGAGGACTTATTATTGCATTTCAGACACATCCAGTTTGGTGAAGATTGTGTAGTTTCAGAAAAAATCCATACCCACCCCATGGAAGGTCATTGGAAATTCCTAGGGGGAGGGGGGTCTTAAAAGCCAACATTTTAGAAGCAAAGTATGAAGCTAAACTGGAATTTCCTGGGGGGATGGGGGGTGCTAAACAAAAAAACCTTCTGTGGGGGGAGTATGGATGTTTTCTGGAACTGCACATTGTATGCAAATGACACAGATTCTGAAGATGATCTCTGAATTACACACACTTACCTTTCTTTTTCTTCAAGGTGAATTAACTTTTTGTCTAAACTTTCAATATTCAATAGACAATCGTAACCCTGAAAATAAGAGTAGAAGTGTACAGTTAGGGAGTTCAAATCAATCTGTCAGGGGGACTTATCATGAAAAAAAGTCTCACCATTCCTGAACTACAGCTGTATGCAGCTACAAAATACATGTAGACAAGTTCTTTGTGTTACCAGATAAGGTCATTTTGATCACATTTCCTAAACTTGGTGAAGTATGAAAGCAATAGAAGCATGTCTTCCCTGCGAAAGTTTGATTTCGAAACATACACCCCATGACAAAAAAAAAACTGAGTCAAGCCTCCTTAAGCTTATTACTTTTTATCATCTGCAGGTTAGTGTTCGTTATTATTACAGTGCAACACGCTTTACAGAGAGCACCCAACAAACCCTTAACAAGTTTGCACAATATCACCAGCTAATTCTTATAATCATTTTCCTAACTGCGGATAGGTGTAAAGCAATAAAGTCAATAAAATCTTCATATTTTGTAATTAACTTTACACTCCTGTGATAAACACAAAGTGACAAGAATACATGTACATTCCATTGTGCTGAACTTTGCGGTACCTTTTCTATCGTAAGCAGCAGTTGCCCACGCCGCTTTGTGTCCTTCATTGGTGTAGTACTGCCATGTTTATCCTGGATGAAGTAAAATCACCCATTTAGATGTAAGTGACTGAACAGTCATGTAGTGTACATTTTGATTCATTAATTTTGTACCATCAGTTGAAAATCATACTTTCACATCAAACAAATTAATACAAATTTACAAATTATTAATAAAAAAAAACTGTAAAGTGAGCACTGTACATGTACATACATTGAATATGTTGTGGTGCAATTTTGTCCTTGGTGCAAATTTTATTTTCCTTTGTTTTGGGGTGTGGAAATGTATGATAATCTATGATAATGAGTCTTGAACAAAGGAAAATATAATTTGCGCCAAGGACAAAATTGTACCACAACATATATGTACAAATTATGGCAAATTATGTGCGCATTGTATTCCCAGAATACAATGTACATGTCACTGAATCTCTATGAAAGATCCCATAAAAAAAAAAATAATAAAAAAACAAAGAAGAGAGCCGTGTACCCAGTATGTTCCTGGTATTTTTTTAAAGTTATGGTTCAAATTTTTCTTTGGTTTAAAAATTTTCAAACCAGTTTAGTTCATATTTTCCTTTGTCTCAGATTCATTACGATAATTTTTATATTCTAAAGGAAAACAAAAAGTACACTAATGCAAAGAAAAATTTAAACCACAACATGGATAAACTTCCAAGGAATTCCACATTGTCTTCCTCCAGTCAGAGGCACAGCAGCAGGCCAGGAACATAATAAAAGTCTGGGAGTGATACTTTAGCTTTAATCCTATATTATGCTTTATGCTTATTCAATCCATCCACAGGTGAAAACAGACTTTTATTTTTTTTACCAAGCAAGCCAAAACAGACAACAGTAAGAACAATACCTGTTCAGGTGTTTTAGCAATGTGCATTAAATCCACCATTTGTCTGGGATGCTGAACAGATGATGAAGACACTTTTCCTAAAGTACCTTGGAAATCCACTTAAAAACAGAAAAAATGTTAACACAATGTACCTGTTTGAAAACTTGGTTATAAATGTACGACAAAATTTATGCATTAGTTAACTGTAGCCATGCTCACAGTCAAACCTGGACAACACCCCTTTCAGGACCCTTTCATGGACAACACCCCTTTCAGGAGGTGGTTTTTATTATTTTTTTTTTGTTGACCTTCTAATTAAAGTGCACCTAACCCCCCATTTTTTCTTTTAATCAACTCAATGTACGTTGAAAAGTCGAATAGTGAAATATTTCTTGTTTTTAATGTCACGTTAGTGAGTTACAGAGATTTGAATTTACAAAATGCCAATTAGATGACATCAAATCAAGACTTTACCATTATTTCTACTTCAATTTACAATAGGTAGTTCACAGCTTAAGGATAATCAATTTAAGAAATACTAAATTAAAACTGTTAATAGTCAATTGATTTGTAAAAAAAAATATTACTTGGAGGTGGAAACAAGTAGTTGTATAATAAACGAGTCTTGATAATTTGACGTCATCTTATTTTCATTTTGTAAATTCAAACCTTTTTTTAATTCACTAACGCAACATTTAAAACAAAAAATATTTAACTATTCGACTTTTCAACGTACATAGAGTTGATTAAGCGAAAAAACAATTTTGGGGTTAGGTACACTTTAAACTATTAATAATTATGTTATGTTAAGTGTCCGCATTATACATGTAACTACTGTAGGTGTCCGTATTAAAGAGGTATTAAAGGTTTGTATGAATTTTGGCATAATTATCTTCGAGACCAAAAGAACTGTCCATAACAGAGAGGTCTGACTGTAATTAAAAATGCCTGAAGGATCCAAATTTAAGGGACTGACACTGCTACAGTTCATGCACAGCACAGCATTAATTTTGCTCAGGAAGACCTCAACACCCATTGTAAAAAATTAGAAGCCCAGATTGCAAGGGCTCTCAAAATTAATGTTACAACCCTAGGAAATTGACTACTGTTGGGAACAGAACATAATTTCTTATTCTCTATTACAAGAATGCCATTACAAAAACTGTCATTTTCTTTCTAGAATTTTCCACTTGGCAATGATAAATAATTAATATAATCAAAGGCTTTCTTCTTTTAGATCCTCTCCTCTCCTAACTGATTTGCTCCACCGACCTCCCCCCCTCTCCCCCACCCTCTTCATCTAACCTCCCACCCTCCCGTCTCTCCAACGCTGTCCCATGGGATTAAGGAAGTTGACCTTCACCTTTCTCATTTGGAGTGGGAAAAAGATATCTGCAAGCCTTAATATGTACTTGGTCAGCAAAATTATCCAGAAAAGTTTACAGCCAATACATTTGTACTTGAATTTACTTGAATATGTTGAACTTACTTGTACATGGGGTGTAGGCCTTTTTTTCTCGTTCAAACTGAGGTAATGCCATCTCAGTTGTCTCTCTACCCTTCCTGTTGTCTTGAACATTGGGCCGCAACTGCACACCCTCACTCTGTTTTTCACGCTCCTTAGCAGCTTTTCTCCTTGTGTAAGTCTGGCAAAATTCAAACATGTATTCTAGTTTTTGGTCAGTTTTTTAAACTTCTCTGAGCCAATCAGCGAGACTGATTCTTTTCATTTTCACTAAATCGTCATCCAAGCTACATGTACATGTACTGCATACACAACTTAGCATTGATTTAATTGTTTGTCTTCCAGCAAGATTTTGACCATTCTCAGCAGAGAAAGATTATTAAAAATATGTCAAGTTAATACATTTGTACATGTAATAACTATCAAAATTATATATCACATACATGTAATTATATAATATATATATATATATTTTTATTTCACAAGCATTACAGCTGCAGCATTTACATTGTACAGCTACATTTTTGTACATTTCACACAAAAAGCAATAGATACATGCAGTGTGATGTGTATTTTATCCTTGGCAAAATTAGGTTTCTACGTACAAAATTCCTACATGTACAAAATTAGGTTTCTTCATGTATGTCAATAACATACAGCTATTTCAATTTAGGTTGTCGGATGAGAGCTTCAAGCGTACGCAACAAGACCGCAGGGTACTTTGGGATTTTTATGTATACGATAAATTGACCAAAGCAAATTAAAATGCCTCGTCCATGCAGCGAAGGCAAACATATATGGTGCTAACATCCACCTCACTCATCACAATGATAAACGCAAAAACCGCGAACTGAGCAAAGACCAATTTACAACTACCCATAGTAACTTGCGGTCTCGTTGCGTACGCATGAAGCTCTCATCCGACACCCTAAATTGAAATAGCTGTATAATATTTTTTTTTATACATGTGTGAGTTACCTGGAAGTAATAATCATCCAGTTCAGTTTCATTACTGGTGAGTTGAAGTAACTGAATCTTGATCAACCATTCTTTTTCTCTTCTGGTCATAAGCCCAGCATATGGGTCATCTTTTCTTGGTCCATTCTCTGCCGCAGTCAGAATGTTGTGAATTTTCCTCTCTAAATCAGTAAACTGGTGCTGGTGTTCACTTCTGTCCTGCTGCTGTCTGGGTGAGCGATTGTCATTATAGAATCGGTTGTCAAACTGCTGTCTTGGAAAGCTATACCGTGGGACCTGAAAACTTCTGTTATGAAGCTGAGGGCTGGAAAACCTTGCGTGTGGGCTCATTGGGAAGTTTAGCATGCCTCCCCGTAACATCATATGGCCTTGTTAGAGAATGCAAAGATACTTTTGATTAACATTGTCGCTGTTCTTTATAACAGAGTTTAACAACAGACAAAAGAATTGTCACTGCTTTTTTGTTCCTGATAGTCACCTTCACTTGCCTTGCAGACTGTTTCCAGCACTACATAATTAACACTAGAATCCTCAAAATGCCTTTTTCAAAACTGGCAGCAATTAATACCCCAATTTATAGTTTTGCAGAACAATATAAAAAGAACCAGAGGAGATTACAGGTACCTGCATATCTACCGTACAATGTCCATGTATGTACGGTATACAAGTGTAACTTTACTTACAAGCACATTTTGTTTGTGAATAGACATTGGCCTTTGGGATCAAATGGGTGAAGCCTCAGTTATCAGAATTTATTGATTTGTTTCCTTCATACATGTACATGTACATGTACATGTACATGTACACATATGGAAATCATTCAGTACCTTCAGAACAAAAAACATGTCTTATTGTAATTTTTACCTACCAGGATCAGAATGTATCATGGGAGATGGATGTCTTGGAAAAGGTGGGGTTCTTGGAGTTCTCATCATATGAGGGCTGGGGCCTGGACCCAGGATTCCAGGCATGCCAGGCATTCTAGGCATACCAGGCATTCCAGGAATGGGATGTTTGGACGGACTGGGTCTGTGCTGAAATATCTGAGGTGGCACTGGCGGAGTATGCTGCAAACAATAACACTAAAATGTACCTTACTACAGACAAGTGCACGTGTAAATAGTGTCGTTAAACCAAAATCAAAGGATCAATTGCTCTGATGACCAATCACAGCAGATCCACAACTCAGAACTGGTTTTACTTCTGATTGGTTTTTTAAAAGAAAGTAGTGCAACATTTTTTAGCCAATCACAAAGTGTGAAATTGCAAAATTACTTTTGATACGCCATTGAATACTGCACTGGAATGACCATTTTCTCAAGCTGTTTTCTGTCATAAACCAAAACCAAAAGAATTGGACACAATTATTTGCAGGCATCTGAAAATAGCATTTAACTACAAACAAACTGAAAACAAAAACATCTAATTCAATCCAACAACAGCAAACACTGCACAACTTAACACCTGCAACATCTCTTAAGAGCCTTTAAGCATAGCATACACTAACCATCCTTGCAGCAGCAGCAGGAGAAAATCCAGGAGGTGTCATCATAGGCCTGGGGATACCGGGAGGAGGCTGGCCAATCATTGTCTTGCGAGGTGTTTGTTTTGGACCTTCTGGTACTTGTTGAGGAGCACTGTTATCACCAGTAAGTTCCTTCTCTAGGTCCTCTAGCTTGATAGCATTCACTGGTGGAGGTTTCTTCATGAACCGACTTGGTGGTACCAGCCCTTGTTGTGGTATTGCTGTAATTATTGAATCATCCTGCAAAAACAAAGAAGGGTGAAGGCTTTCTGCTATATACATATACTGAACACTTTCTCAACCTTGGAACCACTGTTCATCATTCTGTACAGTCATGTACTTTCAGTTCCTTTGCTTCAACACTATTATGAAGAATGTTACATACACTGTAACTTCCAAGTAACAAGCCACCACAAGAAGCCAATGTTGAGTTGTGAGTTAATCAATTTTGTTTCTTTACATAATTTGGGACCACCGTGAATGTTTAAAGCAGTAAAAACGAAAATAAAATACACTCTACATGGTGGAGGACAACACAACAGAGCCTGACTCTAACTAAAGTGTGCCCTTAGAAAAAAGCTCATCAAGACAAGATCTCTCAGGAGCTACATGTACATGTACATGATCTTGAGTTGTAAGATGTATGTTATTATTTATAGAATGGACTCCATTGTACCTCAAATGCTGGTGAGAAAGGTCTCCTTAGCCTTCGTTTGCGTTCAACCTCTGCCTTCAGCAAGTCTGCCAGTGGTGACTGTTGGGTACTGACGGGACCTTTATTTGTATTCTCTTTATCAACTTTAGAAGGAGATCCCCATATATTAGAAGATGGTGAGATCTGGAAAAAGGATACTAGACAATTATATGCAATTCAGAACAGACCAACAAGAAAGAGAACTGCATGTACATGATTGTACCTGTACATGCATGATGATCCTGTCAACATTCATTTGTCAGGTACAGTGTACTGTATTGCATTTGTGGAAAATATTACATTTTATACATCTAGACCCGTACATGTATGTTCAAAAGTTCGATAATGATCCAAGGTATAGTGCCATCTATCTTTTAAAAACTGGGGCTTGAGAGATGAGATACAATGATGCACAGATTTAATTTAGAAAACAGTAAACTTTCTCCAACTTGGATGTCATCAGCCTTGAACCAGTTGTCATCTTAGCAAGATTCTGTTTTCCAAAGAATTCAGGTACAGCAAAATGAGTGTCTGAAGTACTATGGTCCAATTTTTAGGTACATCTGTACATCTGTCTCAGGGGGCTCCTACATGTATGTAAAGAGAGTTCACAAACATGACTACAAATGAGTCAGAGTTTTCTGAGTATGCTCACCAGATCATGTATTGAAGTGGATGATGTTGGACTGGACAGGGGTGAAGTTCCATCCCACACTGGATTGATACCTGATGGGTGCTTTATGTCCTGAGACAAAAAAAGTTTACATATTAATTTAAACAATTAACTACAATCTTTAACATTATACAGGTATAAACTGTATGAAAGTGATCCCTTGTTTTTAAATAAAGATGATGATAACACTGTTTGCTATGAAAAGAAATGTACATGTATTGTAAAATGGTACATGTAACTATCTACATGTAACATTCTTTACCTTATAATGTGACAAGTGTTTCAAGTGGTAATATACATGTAATGAAAATTTGTGCTAGAGATGGTGTGTTAACTGTATATTTATCATCTGATAAGAACTCTTGCATTTCTAATAGTGAAAATCAAGGCAAAGAAGCCTACTATGGTAACATTTTACATGTAGCTCTGACAACAATTTCATCGAAACTCTTGTTTTATTTACATAGAGTGGTTTGATTGAAGCTAATGATCATATTAATACCTTGTACTTGGATGTTCTAGGGATAGGTATAGCATCACCTTCATCATCATCGACCAGTTTGGTCAAGTTCTGTTCAAGAATTTCCTGTTTGAAGAGATTGATAGAGTAAGAGGACACCCTCGGGAATTGAAAAAAGTGTCCGTTAGTAGAGCTGTCCGCTTATGAGAATTATTTCCATAAGCGGACACCAAAGAAAAATAGGGTGGATGCTAACTTACCACAATATTGCATTACATGTTAACATTTCTTATTCACAGGTTGGCTCTTAGGAGCTTTATCTCCAGGTTCTCTGTTTCAAAATTCCCATTTGATTTAGAATCTGAGGGGAACAGGTTTGCAATCACAAGACTGTTTATGTCACCCTTCTTAGACAAACTTGCATTTCTGTCCCATTTTTGTTATTTTGTGTGTTAAACAAGATCTGAATTTTGTTTATACCTGAAGGCTAAATTATCTAAATGATTTTGCCTGATAGTAGTTTAATAATATTTGGTACAAAACAATGGCTTTTTCATGGCAAAAAGAAATCCATCCATCTATTGATCTAGGTACAAATTAAAATAAATGGGCATATACATGTCCATTTATTTTATTTTGCATTTAAAATACAGTACGTATACATGTATTTTAAATGCAAGCCAGACACAGTGTAAGCTATTTCTCAAGCTATGGTGTAATTCACCTGAAACCACATAAGTACTTTCTCAATCAGATTTTGTAATAAATTCAAATAAATTTGTCCAGATGTATTAATAAAGTACATGTACATGTACCAGTCTACTGCAGAAGTCTAACCTTTCCTCTTCTAGAATAACTGTCTGAGTGATATTAAACTTTTATCCCAGTCTACTGCAGAGTCTGACCTTACCTCTTCTAGATCCAGCTCATCCTCGGAATCATCCTGACTGGGTTTTTTCACTTCTGTTGATGTTGATTTCGGTTCATCTGGCTGCAGTCCAAATCGCTTTTTCCTGAGCCAGTCATCAAATTCTGCCTCATGTCTCCCTTCACCATGGATGCCCGCTAGCTTCCTGTGGGCAATTTCCCAGTCATCCTCTACAAAAATACACTCAACTGTTATGTTTTAAAGTATTACTCCAAACTAAGAAGTTGTGTACCTGTTTAAATGCTAAACTAATTTTTGTTTTCAAACTTAAAGTGCAAAACTTCACAAAGGTTGAATGCAATGAATGCTATATATACACCAAATTGAAGAAATGTTGACTCGTGAAAAGCATAAACCATGAACAATGAGACCAAATGGGATTCTGAGTAGGCAGCATTGGCAAGCTACAATAGTAATATTCTATTTCTTGATAATCAAGATTTTTTTCTTTGTTCGAGACATTTTAGAGCATGATTTATGCATCCTGTGTTAATATAATGTATATTCTGTCACAGATGAAGATTAATTTTTCCAACTTCCCAGTAAACCTTTCATGGTTTATGCTTTTCACCCGACAACGTTTCTTCAATTTGGTGTATATACCTGTACTTTTTCTCCATAATATTAAAAACCCTTAAAGCTTAAAATGTATTTAAATCTTTAAATACATGAACCATTGAGAAGACATATACATTGAAACCACAAACGAGTATTTGAGTAAAATTACCAATTTTCCTGATGCTGATTGATCAGCATTTAATGAAAACTGTACCCAATATATGTAGTTCACCATTAATTACTACAGTGTATCACTTTAACCAAATACATGTGTTACTTTTGACACTGCTAGTAATATTGACTCCCTGTAATTGAGCAATTTTAAATTGTTTGCCAGTTGTATCCCCAAATCGTTTATCGTAAATGTTTATCAATGGTTCTTATGTTTGGACTTACAATAGTCAATGTGAAGGAAAACTACATGGCAAAACCGTGAAAACGTTTGGTATACAACGCAAAACCGAAAGTATTCTAAGAATACCAATTTCTACTGGAACAAGGAAAATTGCACATGCAATCCAAAGATTAAAACTATTTATTGTATTATCCCATTGTATTGTCCGAAGCTTACATAGTATTTGAGTTTTCTAGCTACCAAAATAAGTAAGCTTAGGTTACTACACTATAGTACATGGTTGTATACAACAGAGAGAGGAAGTATCACTTCAAAAAAGTACCACGTGCTTCTCTCGACTGCATACAAGTCAGCGCGTCTTTGTTAAAATAAACTTCGACTGAACACCATGACGTTTAAAATATCTCATTACCTAAAGCTCCTGAACCAAATGTGTCGTCATTTAGCTGGTCATAATTTTCTCCTTCCTTGAGATTCGTCAGCGTCGGATCCAATTCAGACAATTCTTCATCCTCAAAAGTCTAAAACACGAGATTGAAACATCAATCTTTCTGCACAGTCATGCTAGTGGATTACTTAGAACGCTCAATTTTAATTTATTTTAGCCTATGAAAGTAATTAAATGAACACGTACCGGGATCTCTGGATTGAAACCAAAGAAAGGGTCCGCCATGTTGACATGTTGAACGCACAGCTAATGCGCATGTCTTGTTCGTCTCATGCTAAAATCTTTCTCTTACCCAGACCTCCATGGGTAAGATCACCAGAAGTGTAATCCAAGTCTCCCGCGGTCTCATGGAAGCAAGCAACAAGGCGATGACTACAGAGGAATTTAGATAAGTTGACAGCGCAGACAACGAAATAAGCTTTCGTATTCAGAAAATCTGCTTATCTCTCTGTTTTGACTATATCCAAGGATTATGACTTATGATTTCTAATTAAATACTGCTGTAATTGCCAGACTCCTGTTGTTCACAGAGCGGATCACTCAGTCCAGTGGATAAATAAATTTTCTCGATTGGATAGAGATGCATCCATGGGCTAATTAAGTAATCTGCTCTTTGAACAACCGAGAGCAAAACAACAAGGAATATGCGATAATTTTATCCGTTTGGGTGGTTGAAAAAAATTTAGAATCCAAAGGAATGCTATAATTGCACTTGACGGTCTTTCAGTTGTCAAGTGACGAAAGTGACGCCAATTAATCTAAATTAAACTGCCACTTGACTTGTACAAACTCGACTCCAGAATGTATGTGCTCTCCGGCTTTTACACTTTATTTCCAATCTCCAGCTGACAGTTTCTCTCAAAAGTGACGAAGCTTCCATCCATTTAAGCAGGAATTGCAGTTACCCATGTTCAGTGTAAGTTCAAATACGCCACAAAAATTAATTATGTTTAACGCCTTTCCTGTCGCGCTAATTTTTCTCGTCTTCTAATTAATTAGAAGAAATTAGCCACAAACACGTCGGGTTATGTACTGCGATGATTGAATTTGCACCCCTATTCCAATTGGTTGACAGCAAACGATGACGCACATATCTGTGTAAAAAGGTATGCATGAGCTTAACAAACGTCACCTAAGCGCTCCAGAAACAATCTCTACTCAACATACAAAATAAGAAGAGGAAGCAAATTCACAAATCGAGATTAGAACAAGTGTGAGCCCTTGAAAATGTCATCATTGTGGCACGTTCCGAGGGAAGACAGTCCCTCAGTGCTTTCAGATCGAGTTTATTCCATACGTCGCCTAAACAAAATGGAATCGCAAAGGCTTGGTTCACAGCTAAATATCCTAAATGCTCAAATAGCGCATTCAAAATCCCTGATTTCACAGGAGCAAACGGCGCTGAGAAAAGAGTTGGCGCAAATAAGAGAAATCAAGGACAATCCATCTATTGGTTTAGAAAGAAGAAAACGCCTACAGCAAATATCATCCAAGGAAAGTCAAACTTGCAGACATCATTCGTCCGTGGAGCAGCAAGTGACACAGTCAAGGTTTCGTTCACAATCCACTGGTCACCCTCCCGTGCAAAGTTGTCAACTTCCATTGCAGTCAAGGTTCCGTTCATTATCCACTGGTCATCCTCCAATGGAAGGTTCCCAGCTTCTACCGCTCATGAATGGACGACAAAGAAGCAAGAGCACTACTTGTCCACCTCTTCGTTTAGGAGTGGACAAGCTGTCAGGGGCATTCCGCGGGTGGAAAAAGTCGGGGACTTTACATGACATAAACAATAACACCCCGGCCCAAGAAGTCAGGACTGATGTCATACGAAACCAGAAGATACGCAGTCTCAGCACGGGTACTCCTCCTCAAATTCCCGCATGGGTAAAAGATACAAACGATGGAGTTGCAGCTGACACTACAATAGATGATTCTGAGGTGTCTATTTTCACTAAGGTTCAGAGCTGGCAAAAGACTGGCAATTGGTGTCAAGACCGCGTAAAACTTGAATTTGGGCACAGCCCAAACTGGGCTTGGAAGGAAAAGATAAGAGACATAAGTGATCAAAACAGCGTTACTGATGCATTGTCAAAGGTTAAGATGAACGGCACTCTGAGATTAATTCCTCCAGATTTCAGGCCAAGGCAGGGAGTGAGTAGTCATGCTCCAAGTAAGCTCGTCTCAAAGCGAAGAGAGCGACGATGTTATAGCACAAATAGCACTCCGATTATTTCAGAAGGAAGAGTGGTTGGCCTGTGTGATAAAACAACCACAGTTCTACAGCCTATTGATACATCTTGTACCCCCAAGGGTATAAACGAAGAAACGTTTGGTGCGCCTAACGACAACGCTGTCAGAAAGAGAGAGGTTCAAAGTATTCCTGTTCCATCAAACGGAAGGCAAAGAAGTTTGAGCTCCAATCAGCGCCCTCCCGTGATTTTAGAGAGAAGAAGAACCATGGAAACCCACAGCAATAATGGAGGGCAAGATTTGACAAGGGATTCGTTCGAAGATGAACAAGAAAAAAAATCAAGTCGCGAAACTGAGGAAACGAATCTCTCTAACGAACAGGTCGAAAGCGATGAAGACTTTAACGAAAGTCAGAACAGTCATAATAATAACGACAGCTATGATCTCATTTCGCAAGTGGTGCTGGGACGGAATGGAATGGGACACGAGAATGAAATTTCCCTGCAGCAATTGTAGACATGCGCAAGATTCTTTTTTCCACTGTTGAATTGGAAATTGTTCAGTCAGTAGTGTCCAATATATTTGGTTGCCGATAGACATCCCTTTTATCCTCTCTCATTTCTAATGTAGGATAGGACAAGGAAGCATCGTTTTCGTTTTATATTACAAACACTGATCATTCCACGGCGAGAGAGGTACGGAGTGATGGGTGTCATATTGTGACAGTGTTTTGATAAAACGGAAGAGATTGTTGTTGTAGATCGACCTTCGATCCTGCCTTGAGAATCAGTGGTAGATCGCTAGATCGTTTCTCATATGTATATACGAGGATATGTATTAAATCAGTGATGTATACAGTATTATAGCCTGATAATTATCGTAAAGCACTAAATGCATCAATCGCATTTATTTTGCACATACTGTTTTATGTACATATAGTTTTTATATCCTGGCTAGTTTTAGTGTGGATAACTAATATGGTAATACCAATTGGCTTTATTAGTTCTTCAACATATCTATACAGTTTGCAAATGAACCGTCCTCAGCTGATAGACTAACGAAGAAAAAAAAACAATACCAGGAACAATTTTATGTAAGCCCATGGCCCATGTGTACGACGGGTCTATTAAACAAATAAAATTGGTTTTACAGAGGAATAAGCTGCACATACTTTTTGCCTGTTCCAACATGAGTAGATAGGAAATGCGGGTTTCAGCTCACAGCAGAAATACGCCCAAAAATTTACCCACCAATTCAACACATTCTCAGCTCATTCTCAGTTTCAGCTCACAGCAGAAATACGCCCAAAAATTTACCCACCAATTCAACACATTCTCGGTTTCAGCTCACAGCAGAAATACGCCCAAAAATTTACCCACCAATTCAACACATTCTCGGTTTCAGCTCACGTAACATCAATCACCCCAAAAAACCCCACACGTTTCACTTCTAATTTTTTCCCATGATTTCTCACACAACTTCACTTCTTCTTCTTTCCACACAACTTCCATTCCCTCAATTGTTCACAAACATTTCAAAGTTCCACTTCCACTGTTCTCCTACAATTCCCCACAATTCTACCAATTGCAACATGTTTTACCCATTGCAACATGTTTTTCATCAATTCAAACACGTTTGAATTAAGGTGGCCTCGGATCCCACCAGAACCAGCGATTATTATCTACTATAAGGGTGAAAAAATTTATTTCTCAAGGAAAGAAAATGTCTGATTCCGAAGAAGAAGAAATTGATTTCACTCCTGAAATTATTCGAGAAACCCTCACAACATGCCATTCTCACAAAAATCCCAGGCTGGAACATTTCAAAAATATCATCCGAAAAAATCAGGGGAAAAATCAAATTCCACTCAAAGATCTCGAATTTTATCAAGAACAAATTCTCTCCCAAATTCCCCGTGACGAAATTACAAGAAAAAAAGTCAGGGAGTTTGTCAAAGCTTCCAAATGGAAAAAAGTCAATGGCAACGATCACTCAATTTTTAATCACATAACAGGCCACGACGGGAATGAATACGAGCACCTGGAGAAGTTCCTCATTGATGACTTTAAATATTTTTCACTGGCATATGATGACCTTCATCTCAACAGAAAAAAGTTTCTCAATTGCCACCAAGTTCTTTTCGCCCTGTTGAAGAAGAACGGTTTCAGCCCCAATGAAGATGATTTCAAACTGCTCAAACACCCATCAAGCCGGGTAGAACAAGAAAAAATAATCCAAACAATCTTCAAAAAATGTGATTGGAAAGAAAATGGATCTTGAAAAAGTATTTTTCAATGAAGCCGAGCGAAGTGAAGCGAGCGAAGCGAGCCTTAGTGCGAGTGACCATGACGATTGTTTCACATGCTCAGAGGAAGAAACAAGAAGCGTGGATGAGACTCCCACCACTTCAGACGAGGAATTTATTGTCTCTGATTCGGAGATGGCGGAAGCTGAGCGAAGCGACGAAATCGAAGACTCAATTGAACTCCTTTTTGAGTCATTTGTGAATCTCCAGGAGGAACACAAGATTCTCAAAAAGGAACTCCAAAAGCAAAGCGGCCTTCTCTGGGAAATCCACCGGGAAATGAACGAAAGCCAAGCGAAGCAAAACGGGTCAAGCGAAGCGAAACGAAAGCGATGCTAAGCGGTGTTTTGAAATAACAGACTGTGAATATTAATGTCAAACATTCATATTCAAATAACCGCTTATTACCACCCACAACAAGTCATTCATTTTATTTAACTTCATTTTTTTATTTACAATGACGACATAAAAAGTGCCACGCTGTGGCACTAATAAATAATTCACAAAAAGTGCCACGCTGTGGCACTAATCAATATTCACAAAAAGTGCCACGCTGTGGCACTAATAAATAATTCACAAAAAGTGCCACGCTGTGGCACTAATCAATATTCACAAAAAGTGCCACGCTGTGGCACTAATCAATATTCACAAAAAGTGCCACAGCGTGGCACTAATCAATATTCACAAAAAGTGCCACAGCGTGGCACTAATCAATATTCACAAAAAGTGCCACAGCGTGGCACTAATCAATATTCACAAAAAGTGCCACAGCGTGGCACTAACAAAACGTGTCACCAATAGCGTCTTTATCTTCTCTTTTTTGTCTTCCGTTGGCTTGCCTTCTGTCTCACCAGTAAACTTTTCCTTTATCTCGTCAAAGCATTTTTGTAAGTAAGGTTGAATATCTGGATGTTTTGTGCCAAGTTCGCGAAAAGATTGGTTTACGTCTTTTAACATCTGCTCACTGTTCATGTTTGTTTTCTACTAAAGTTGCTCGCGCAGTGTTTGCGTTTATATAGTGTGAATTGCATCATCTCATTACATCATCTTTATTTTAACTCAAACTTCCTGTGTTTTTTTTTAACTCAAACTTCCTGTGTTTTTTTTAACTCAAACTTCCTGTGTTTTTTTAACTCAAACTTCCTGTGTTCCAGTGTTCACATGTGATCATAATGTCTCAGAGATTTTGAACATCACTCAGCAGAACGTTGACTTACTTATTTTTTTGAGATAACTTTTGAAACGCATCGCATCTTCACATGCTTGTTTATATTTTTTGATTGTGAGAAGATTATCGCATGTTGTTTTGATTTCTTCCAAATAAGATGTCACTGGTCGTCTTTGGAGAATTGAGTTGAAATAATTCATCACTGCTGTTTCAATTTCTTTCGTTTTTTCATAATCCTCAGAAAGTTGGTCTTCATCCCAGCAATGAATCAGATAAGGCTTGCCAAGACCGACAGTTCTTAGAAACTCGTGTTCATTCCCATTAAATTGGTTTGCAACATTCATTATTTTATAGGAAAACATAATATTTTCAATGATTGACTTTTTTAGCCAAGCTTTTCCACATCACTCAGCGGAATCCAAGAATTGAATTTATCGGGATATCCTTTCCATTTAACCAAGGCTTTCTTATTCTTGTAATCGCGGCGAATAACTTTTTCAATTCGAAACACATCTTGCGTTGTCTTTTGAAGTTCCGCCTCGTAAAATGATCCAGTGATGTTTTCTCCCAACAGATCAACTAATTTATACGTTACAGGGTTTGTGTTCTTTATTTCGTCAATCACAAATATCTCCTCTGTCCAATTCGACGTGTAACCTTTGTCAAATATCTTTCGTTTAAACTTTGAAATTCTCACCCTGTCGCCGACTTTGAATTTTGCCGGGTTGTGTTTAGCATAAATTAAATCTCCGAAAAGATTAGCGAAAACCTTTTTCTCATTTTCCTGTTTGCTCGCCTCTGCGGGACTCATCCGAATGCTCGAATGAAAACGATGATTATATTCATCCAGTAATTTGCCAAGTTTGTCCCAGTATATTGTATTGTTGTTAGCAGAAAACATCCGGAAGAGTTTCTCCTTAAAAGACCTGTTCCAGCGTTCAACAACAGACGATTTCTCTTCATTTTCCGTTGTATACAATTTTACCCCATTCTTATCAAGCAGATTTTTCATTGTTGCGTTGAAAAATTCAGACCCTTTGTCAGTCCAGAGCATTTTCGGTTTTCGCCCCTTGAATATATCTCGGAAAGCATCAGCCACTGTTTGACCTCGCTTGTCTTTCAGGGGACGAATCCAACCGAATTTTGAGAAAACATCAATTACCATCAGGAGATATCTGATTCCCTTGTTCCACCTCGAAAATTTCCCCATCTCGACTAGATCAGCCGCCCAGATGTTGTCAATCCCATATGCTATGACTCGCCTCTTTGGAAAGCGCCGCCTGATTGGCCGGTGAAGTTCATTTGCCAGATTTTGAGCCCACTGGCCTTCACTCAAAATCTTTTCCCGTTTTTTGAAGCGCCGAGCCCAAGTTTCTGTTTTGCTTGAATTGTGTTTCGCGCCAAAGCATGACCCCACTGTCTTTCTTTCCAGGGAATGGCATCCAAAGCGGCAACCATTTTCCTGTCTGCTTCGTTCTTGCATTTACGCGGATCCGCTTTCTTCGCGCAGACTGAATAATCAACATCGTGTTGCATAGCAACTGCATCTGTTTTTCCTGTGGGCTGCTGCCAGATTTCGAGAATCTTTCCCTTTTCATCAAATCTAACTTGTTTTTCGAGTGGGTTCCAGGGCCCGGTGAAGTTATGGCCTGGGAGGGTGAAACCTTTCTTTGGTCTTGGCAGCTTCCCAATCAGGGAATGAACATCTAAAGCACCCCCATCCAAATCTGCTCGATCTGTTTTATATTTTCTGTTTGGTCGGATCGCCGTGGACAGCTCATTCATCATATCAGCAGAGGTTTTGGCAAGAAATGGTTTCATCTTGTCCAACGCAAAATCCAATGCTTTCTTTTGAGTGTTTTTATTTCGCAATAATTCACTGGCTCCATAACGACCCATTTCAACTGTCTTTTTTCCCAACCAAGGCAGCGCATGCGCAACGCCAGTCAGCGCAAGTTCACCAATGCCCCCACCTTGTGAGGGCAGATTCAGTTTCCCGAATTTTTCACAAATCTTGTTTTTTTGATTCCGCAGGAAGCGCAATGGCAAAACCACATTTTCCTCCCATTTTTTGCAGTCATGTATCCAGACGGTTCCACGCATCCCGTCCTGCGTTTCTCCTTCACGCAATATGATTCCATTTTCAATCGAAATATTCTTTTATGAATTTCTCATTCTTTCCTGGGTCACTCAATGAAAAAACCTTCAACGTGTCATAGAAGGATTTTCGTCGAATCTCATTCAAGAAATATAAGCAATAATATCCACATCGGACAGATTCCAAAGCTTGAATTGGATGCCCATAATTGTAAATTATTTCTTTCCCAATTTTATCTGCATATTTTACCAATTCAATTGGAGGTGATATTGAGAATGAATCAAAGTAATAGACAATATGTGTCTTGATGAATGTGGCAACCCAGTGCGTTCCATTCCCAATAGAATCATCTAGATTAATTATGCAGGAACCAGTTTTATGTAAATGATCTTTTGAATCTCTTGAAAAGATTCCTTTGAAATTGGGAATTTTAAGAAACCTCACCCACTCAAGAATATCAAAGTTTGAAATCGGAATATCTTTCCAAGCTGGCCTCAAAGGATGGCCCCTACTAGCGGTATGTTTTGAAAGGGACTGTTTGGCCCCAGCAGAAGCCCCGATCCAGATTTTTTTTTTCGCCCACGACCTTCCCATGTTCCAAAAAATGGCGGCGGTTGATAGGGATAAAGCCCCGGTTTTGGACTTACCATCAATCCTTTGCCTTTGCCTTTTCTGGGTACTTGAAGCCCCGATCCGAATAATTTCGAAGCAAGCTCAATAGCCATTGGGATTCCTATAGCGGCAAGTGTTCCCAATAACCCACCTTGAATCTGTCTCTGCGTTGGTTTCAACGTAATTCCACTTCCGCTTTGAATTCCTTTTCCCACCAAGTTTCTCTGGCCTTTTGTCAAGAGGTCTCCAAGGGAAGCGAGTTTTGATAAGAATACTGCGGGAACTTCAATGCCTTTCTCAATCAACTTCATAATGAAGGACAACGGATCTCCTGGCACTCCTTCTCCTTTCAGTCGAGGTCGCTGCGCTCCTTTTCCAAATATTTTATCAATCCCCAAGCTCCCCAAGGCACTCAACGCTCCAGTCGCAAGATGCGGGGCAACTTTTGAAACCCCTTTTGTTGCAAATGGAAGCAGCTTCGATCCCAGGGAAATCAACGAAGTCCAAAGACTCCCACCCACAACTTTTCTGATTTGTGTTTTAGAGATTGACAATTCAACTCCCCGCCCCAAACTGATGGCTTTTTGAACTTTGCTTATTTGAGTCTTTGTCAGCAACAGTTCATCTGGCCCTTTCAATTCATTTCGCGAAAGTCTCAATGTTATGGAAGAGTTATTTTTCACAGCTTTTGCAAGCTTTGTTTTTTGCCCATCTGATAATTTGACACCATATGGAATATACGACGTCATTTCAATATTTTGAATATCGAAATAAGTTTTCAGGCCTTGACTAGAAGTTTGTTTGATGCTGTATACAGCTCAATTTCTTTTTCATGCAACACCAAGGCGTTCAATGTGTACTGTGTTGGGTTGGCGCCACTCAATTCGTATCGGAAAGTCAGAGACACAACTCCATCTTTCACATCATCTTCTTGGTTTCGGAGATCGAAGTAAAGCATGCCGAAGAGGTTTTTGAAATTTGCTCGATTTATCAATGGCCCGCTTAAAACGTCATTATAAGCGGAATTGAATGCCATCAAAGCTCGATAAAGCCTAGTTTCCTCATCCGTTGTCATTTCCAATTGAGGGTAATAAATTGAGTTGTTCAACTCCAGTTGGGCTCGACTGAAGTGCCGGTTGTTTGCTCCAATGCCGAATGTCGTGAATTTGAAGATATCATGTGTCTGGCTATTGTAAGATGCTGTTGGAACAACCCAAATCAACACATGTCGCGGCCTTCGAAGCCCCGTGGAAATGCGAAAGTAGCTATTCACAGCTGCTGTTTGTGTTATTTCATGGTGTTCTTTCAAATATGTCCACTTTTTCGGTTTCAGATAATCTTCAAGATATTGTTTCAAGCCTTTTCCGTTGAAAATGATTTTGGGGCACCACAATCTGAGTTTAGTGAGAATTACTTTTGAATCTGGAGCAGCTCCTTTTCTGAAAATCAAGTTGTTGTCATTTTCAAGTTCCAACAGAAGAGTTGTCTTTATATTTGGGTGAAGGTTATTTTTGAAAGCAGCGAAATAACTGTATAAATTCAGGGGAATTGATATTTTGTTGATATTCGCCGCATCAGTCAGGATCTTTCGTCTGGCAAAACCCTCATTGAAGAGCGCCTCAGCTGGCCGTGCTTCTGTTGTTCCCGTTGATGTATCAGGATAGAAGAACTGATCTTGCCCAACCGAATCGGCATAGGTTTTCGTGTATTTCAAGAGCGTCAATGCATTCGCTGATTCATTTGCTCTTGAGTTGTTATAAATGGTTTGCCCATTGCATTCGACTTGGATTGATTTTATGAATGTCAAACCATTAGTTGTCGTGCAATCTTGGTTACCATTATTTGGCCCCGCGGTTATTCCAGTTGCACTGTCCGCCGTTGTAACAAGCTTAAAGTCAACCTCCAGATATGCATTGTACCAATCAATTGGGTTTGCTTCTGAGGAATTATCCACGTTGAAGTGATAATTAGTTTTTTCCTGCCTGTTGCCATTTGCAATGTTGTCATTGAGTGGTGTTGTTAGATCATAATATGTATATTCGTATCTTTTTACGAATTCCGGGTTTCTAAAATTCACTGCCATTTTATTAGATAGTTTTTTCTTTTCAGAGGAGGCTCTTATAAACATCTTTCACATATTGAAATTTGTCAGTGTCTTCTTGGAAGCGGACTTTCTTCAGTATTTCCCCAATTTCTTTTCCTTTTGTTTCCGGGGGCGCTGGCACTGAGGCTCCCTCCGGTCGCTTCGCTTCACTCACTTCACTCGCTTTCTTTGTTGTAAATTTATCATAAATTTTTTCACCAATGAGTTGTCCAGTCTTTTCTCCAACTTTCTCTGCTCCTTTTTCAACTAATTTTTCTGCTGCCTTTGAAGCTAATTTTGAAGCTGTTTTTCCTGTTAATTTAGCTGCGAGTTTTGAGAAAACATCAGAAAAACCACCTCCATATCTTATTTCACCTGTATCAGGATCTCTTTCTCTTCTTTCATCCATTTTTAATTACCACAGTCAAAGAAATATCAATATCATTCAAATCAACTTCTCGGTCTTCATCATCAGTAATGTAGAAGGTGACCTCAGAAATATGTGGAGAGTTTATTTGATTCCACAAGTAATTTATTGGTTGAATTTCGAATGGCAATGATCTGGTTTTAGTGTTGGTTGAGAACGTGTAAAGCGCATTTGACCTTTTCCCGGAGACAATTGAATCGCTCAAAAGACTGCATCTGAGATAGAGATTGTCAACACTGTTTGATATATTTGGAAAATTCATTCCATAAGCACTAGCTGTCAGTTTAGCCGCATCAAATCCCACCAAGATGTGAAAGTTTCCACTGTTTGCAAAATCAATTTGAAAGTTCTCTTGAAGTTGAATGAAAACTTTGAAAGTGGTCAAATCAAACAACACATTGATTCCATAACTATCACCTGTGGAGGTCGCTTCGCTCCTTTTCCCAATGCTTTTGTGAATGAATTCGTTGATGTCTTCATAGTCATAAATTCCTGCTGGAAAGGTGATTGTTTCCCATGTCTTGCCCTTGTCTTTTGAAATCACCAACTTGTTGTTGTGGTATTTAGGCCTGATATTATGCCAGCTTGCCGTCATGGAAAGATGATCCAAAGCCAGCCAGTGCGGTTTATTCTCTTCCAGCTGCAACTCTGGAGAAAACCTCGTTGTGAAATTCCCTGGTTTATTTTGTGGGTTTTGTTTTCTTGCATCAATTGATTTAAAGACAAGTACTCGATTTACATCCATTATTTTAAATACTTCTGATAAAGTTTTTCATGCATTGTTCTATCGATTGCTCCAATTCTCAAGAGTTCATCATTTATTTGGGAAAGATCATTCCTCAAGACATGCGAATTGTTGCCAGCAGCCATTGAGCCAACCAGGATCTTCATCCGATCTGCCAGCTCTTCTGGCTTTTGATAGAAGACAACGCTGGATCCCACCATCCTTGATTTACCTGAGGATTTGTGAGGTGGCATATTTGACAGTGTGTTCAAATCGTTGAAAATCCTCACGGCATTCAAGGAATAGTTCTTTTTCGGGTTGAATCTCTTTGTTAGCAGGTCGATGAGTGATTTGTCTGCATCAGCCTGATAGATCAATTTACCACCTCGGAAGGCATTCAGTTTCATTTCATTAAAAAGTTTGGGGACATCGATGAGAAGCCCACCATAGTGGTCTTTTTGAATCTTGAAGGCATTTCTGCGAGGTTGTTTGTACCTCCTGAGTCCCGTTCCCTTTTGTGGGGTTACCATGACACCTTCTTTGGCGTCAATTAAACGATCAATTTGCTTTCTATATTTGTCTAAGACGGCAGCGTCAGTTTTTAATTTATCCATTTTCTGTTTTTCAACATCACTTAAGTCCTGTTTTTTCATTTTCTTTTGTAAATTAGCTATCTGCGAAGCATTTTGGCTTTTTCTATTTTTTTGATACAATGTTTTGGCATCTTTAACGCGTTCAATTGGTAATCCTAAAAGGCTGTCTAAAGGTGCTAAATGATATCGTTGGAAAATGTTTTTATCTTCCTCAGAAATTCCTTTATAGATATCGACATCAAATCTTCTTGGTGATTTATAGGGTATTGGCAATGGCACGCCTTCAGCACCTTCAAGCGGCAATTCTTTATTCAGCGTGACGATGTCTTGGATGCCTTCAGTCAACGCAAGTTGATTTTGCCTGAGTTGCTCAATCATTGTATCTTGTTTTGCATCTGTCTTCTTTTGTTGCTCAAGCAAGGGTTCTCTGAGAGTCTTGAAATAATCACTCATGACAACATCCCGCCCTTTTTCTCGGTCTTTCATTTCATTTTTCACTTCTGTGACGGCTTTCGCGATTTGATACCCTTCAAATTCTCTACCGACAAACTTTCGTATGTTGTTAAGATCCATTTTAAGTGACAAAACAACATTTATCTCCAAAGATAAATGTTATCTCAACACTTAAAATGAAGATTCCAAATTATGATCGAAACGCGAGCGGAGCGAAGCCAGACCGAAAATATTGTGATTTCCTTGATGAAGATTTCCGAATGCTCATTGCGGGTCAAACCCGTTGCGGAAAAACAAACACTTTGATGCACATGTTGCGAAAACCTCTCGTCTTCTATGATAAAATTTATTTCTACTCTCCCAATCAACATCAAGACAAAATCGTTGATCTACAAAAGTTGATGGAAGGTGTCAGCCAAAAAGTCGGATATCCAGTTCTCGAAATTCTGGGGCCAGATGACATCATGAATACCTCAGATTATCCAAGCAACAATCGGAAAGTCATCGTGTTTGATGACCTCATGAACTCATCCGATCGAATTCAAAAACAAATCGCAAATCATTGGACAGATGGAAGACATCACGGAATCAGTCCAATTTATCTTTCCCAGTCCTATTATGATGTTCCACAAAAGATTCGTTTGAATTGTTCCCATATGATTCTGTATCCACCAGCAACAAAAACTCACCTCGATCTCATTGCAAAGGAGAATTTGATTGACCCCCATCTTTTCAACAAACTTGGACCCTTCGAATTCCTTTTCCTTGACAAAGAAAAGAAAAGTGTTGCCAAAAACTTTGATGAAACCTTTTAAAATGGGCATATTCAACAATGTAGGACGATACACAGGTGTTGACATGAGGGAATACATGAAAAATTTCAACAAACAAGTTCAACAAGGTGGTTTGAAATTAGACACCAACAATAATTATGATATCCAACAAAAACGACTGGCTAATGTTGCCGAAGGAGTTGACAATGATGACGCAATCACAAAGCACCAAGTTGACACGCTTGCAACGCAATTGCGAGCAGATTCTCTCCAGGTGGATGGGTCTTCCCATATGACTGGGGATCTTGATCTCAGGGGGCAAAAACTCATCAACCCCGGGGAAATAGAAATGAATCGCAAATTGATCGTCAATCTGGACACTGATGAAAACCAGGATTTGTCAGCGGTGAATATGGTCACTCTGAAAAAATTCCACCCTGATGTATCAACTCATGAAGTCACGAAGGACCTGGATTTGAAAGGGCTTTTCAACGTGAAAAACTCAAAACAACAAACATGGCATGATTTGGGAGCGCATTATAACAACCTGGTTTCTTATAATGACGTCAAGAATATCTTTCTCAGCCGCAAAGAGACGTTTCCAATGGAGACGGCTTTGGATATGGGAAATCACACCATTTTTAACGTGAAAGATCCCGAAGTTGCCGATCAGGGTGCAAATATGCGATATGTGGATGCCCAATCCGCGAAAAAGCTTTCGTTGGAAGGCGGAACAATGACCGGAAACTTGGATATGAATTCGCAACAAATAAACAATATCGCAGCGCCAACTCTGAAGCATCAACCCACGTCAAAATCTTATGTGGACGGCAAGATAGGAGGTGTGGTAGCCCACACGATGGAATTAGAAGAGAAACTTAAAGAATATGTCAATGAATCGCATATCACGTCAACCTCTCACCCAAAGGACGCATTCCGCTATCTGATGGAAAATGTGGATGAATCCAGCTCTGAACATGATATGGAAGTAACTGGCATAACTGATTTTTCAAATTCACCGCATCATTTCAACAAGAAGGCTTATGACTTGAAAATAACAAAAGATCATTTCAATGAATACGATGGGAGACTTGGATTCAATATGTTCAAACTCCCAGAGGGAGAGTTTACCGTGTGCGTGGAATTCTTCCCCGCGTCAATGGATGGTGTGAGCGTCAACGTTGTGAGCGCCAGTCTGAATATCAATCAACAATCAACTAAGAAGTTTTCGGGGTATTCCAGATCCATTATCCATATGCATAAATGGAAGATCACTCCACCTGAATTTATTTTCCTGGATTTGAAATGGAGAGGAACTGCCGAATCAGCTGAAAAAGGAAATGCAAATCTGATCATATATGGCATTGCTGGTTCTCAACCTGATGTTGCAAGCAGCGTCTTCGATTTCCCTTTTGTTTTCGAAGCAGGGAAGATGGTTATGGAGACTGACTTGGATTTGAATGGCCACAAATTGCTCAATTCAAATTTGAAGAATAATTTCATGCTGATTGGAAGATTTAGAAAATCATCTGGAGACGCCATAAATATACTTTTTGATAATTTTTTCAATGATATAGTCATCCCCATTCGATGCAAATTAATTAAAGCGTTTTCTCAAATTTTATCGAAAACATCTTCTTTTCCACAACTAAGTTTATATCTCCCAGATAAAGAATCACAAAGTGGAACGAGGGTTAGCAGAGATAATAGAATTCAATTATTTTCTTTTTCAAATGTTGTTTATAAGGAAGGAGAATTATTTACAGCAAGAATAGATGATCGAACATTAAATATTGGCCAGGCCCAAATCACATTTCTTTTTGAAATTATCTAGAAAAATGAGAGCGAGAGAAGCGATCGAAGGGAGCGAGCGAAGGGAGCCGAGCCGAGCGAAGGTGAAACCCACGCGAAAACAAAACATTTTTACTTTCAATCACATCAACCCCGCAATTCGGGAAGAAGAACTGGAAGAGATCAAAAAACTTTATCGATTTTATCACAAAAGATTTTGGTGCCTGAAACGAGCGCATGGTCGATTCAAGAAAATGAATCTGCTCATAAATTTAACCTCTTCCGGCCTGGTTGCAATCGGGACGATTGCTGGGGCAACAACAATGAATCCAATCGTGTTGGGAGTGATTTCAGGAGCAGGATTAGTTTTAAAAACCGCGAATGAAATGAAGAATCTGAAAAGCAAAATTAAGATGGCGAAATTCGCTTTCACCACCTATGAAAAAACATTGAGTGATTTGCGCTTCGCTTTGCGGGGAGGAAAATTCGACAGGGATGAATTTTTGTTTTCAATGGAAGCGATTGATGGGATTGTGATTGATTTGGGGTTGGATTTGGAAAAGTTTGAAGCTGAATGGGAGAAAAAATTTGAGGGTTGAGTGAGCGAAGCGACCGAAGGGAGCCGTTGCGAGCCGGGAGTGAGCGAAGCGACCGAAGGGAGCCGTTGCGAGCCGGGAGTGATTCAACTCCAAATGGAGTGAAATCACACATTCCCAAGCGAACCAAAATCTGGTTCCATAATCATTTCAACAACTTCTGCTGCTGAGAAATCTTCTTCAAAATCATTTCCATTAAAATCAAAAATCTAAAAGTTCCCCAAGAAAATCTTCTGGGTGATGACCTGATTTTTCGAGTTCAAGTAAAATTTTTATTGCAAAATCGTCATTAAAATTGAGATTCATCAATTCTATAATATAATCACTGTCTTCCATCATTCTTTCGAAATCTTCTGCTTCCATTTTTAAATAAGAAAAAAAATTATTATTTTTTTTTTTTTTTTACTCCATATAAAATGGAGTTGAAGGAATTGAAAACGAACCAAATCACAACCGAAGAACCGCAAATGAAAAAAACAATGCATCCATTTGTTGAAATCCCTCTCCGGTTCAAAGAAAGACCAATCACTCTCAAACTTGAGAAATGCGTCTTCAAAATTCATAAGAATGAAAACGGATTTTCATTGGGAATCAATCTAGATCAATCACCCCCTGAAATCAAAGAAAAGATGAAAGAGATAGAGGGGCAGATCAGAAAGCTTGTAATGGAGAATAAGTCAAAAGTTGTTAGACAAAATTGGAGATTCGGAAATTTTTCAGAAACAGATTTCAACCTGATTAAAACGGATCGAAGCGAGATGGAAAAAGTTTGGGGAAAGTTGTGGTTGACTCAAAAAGGAAACATCAGCGTTCCATTCTCGAAATTTGGTGAAGGAGAAGTTGGGCGAAGAAAATCCATTCGGTTTGACCCGCATGATTACATTGGAGAAAAACTAACAGGGCATGTGATCTTTCGAATTTCTCGCATCTTTTGTGGAAACTGTCAATCCATTTCATGTTCAATCAATTCAGTTTTTGTAACAAAATTCAATGGAAACGTTTCAGCGTTTGATAACTTTGAAGATACTGAGGAGGCAGACTGGTAAATGAAGTGAATGAAGACTTGTAAGTTTTTTCATTTCAAAGAAATGAAAAAATAAAACGTTTTCAATGAGGTTAATTTTTTACCTTGATTTTTTTTCCCCTCTGATTTTCACTCAATTTTTCAATGAAGAAAACAAATTCAGGAGATTTCCATGTGAGATAATGAGTGATTTCCTCAGAATCAAGGAAATGAGTTTTCTTCTTGAGGATTTGATTGATAAAAACTTGGCTTGAAATTTTAAACTTTTCTAGTTCATCCAAATCAAAAATATCTTCTCCATCAACTTGGAAAAAAGGTTTATCTGTTATTTCATCCTGAATGAAAAAAACTTTTCCATCTTTCCTTTTAAATTTTTTGTTTGCTCTTTTGAGAACTCTCCAAATGTTGGCAATTGGAATTCCTGTTTGCTGGCTGGCTTCCTTAAATGTATAAAAAATATTTTTTTCTTTTCCTTCTTCCTGAATCGAAAACTTCATTTTATTTGGGGAAATATTTTTTTTTTTATTTTCCCAAATAAAATGAATCTGCGAGATTTGAAAAACTGGGCCCGTGAAGAAGGAATTAAGGGGTTCTCTCGAATGTCCAAAGCCGAATTGATGGAACTTTGGGAAGAATCTCAACCCGAGGGACCGAGAAAGAAAGGAAATGTCAGCGCCCTAAAGACTTTCAAAGCCCCGAAAACCCTCCTAGATTCGAGAAATAAAAAAATTTCAGCGCCTATTTTAGTTCCGGAAAGAAGAGATTTTCCTTCCAGAACCATTCCCAGAGCGATTGAACAAGATGTGGAAACTGTTGTCGATTGGTTGAATTGGTTGGAAAGTGTGGATGATGTTGATGTTCGGAGGAGATCGAATCCCGCGATTGAAAGATTGAAGCGGCAGATTGAGAATTTGTGGGAGAAAAACACAAAAATCAACCCCCTGAATTGGAAAAATAAAAAAATTGATGTTCCTATTTTGATTCCGGAAAGAAGACCGATTTCTGCTCAAGAAGTTCCTTCAGTCGTTCAACAAAATGTTGAAACAGTTTCTGATTGGTTGAATTGGTTGGAAACTGCTGAGATTGAGAGGCAGCCTGATCCACGAGTTGAAGCCTTGAGAAGACAGATTGCTCAGTTGCGAACTGTGGAACGAGCTTCAGCATTCAATGGATTTGCGAGAGAAATGGTCATTCCAGGAAGAGCAGGAGAACTTCCCAGAGAGTTTTTCAATCGTGTGCGGCCACAAATTGGGACCTTGTTTGAACAAAATCGATTGACCAGAGTCAAATTAATTTTAACTTGCCTGATGGCTCGGACTGAATTAGCAACTGGTGATGAGATTGAAGAAGAAGCAAACTTTCACTCACGGGTGTTGACAAACCTTGAAGGCACTGACAGGTGGGAAGCTATTGATGAGATGATTGAAAGAGTGATGGAGAACATGGCGACTTTTCAAATGCGAGGATCGAATTGGAGATTTGTGAGAGTGATGCAGTTGGTCATTCCATTCGCTAAATTTCAGCCTCTGCAAGGAAGTTCCTGGATGAAGCTTCCAGCGGGGTTGAAGAATAAGAGAGCGGTGGTGAACATGAAGAATGAAGATGTGGGTTGTTTCAAGTGGTGTGTGACACGAGCTCTCAACCCAGTTGAAAAGAATGCTGAAAGAATCTCAATCGAATTGAGAGAACAAAGCAGGGAGTTGGATTGGAATGGGTTGTCTTTCCCAACACCCCTGAGTGACATTGGGAAGTTTGAACGAAGGAACCCTGGATTGGCCGTGAATGTCTTTGGGTATGAAGGTGGAACTGTCTTTCCTTTAAGAATCTCCCGAAAAGATGGACAAAAGATTGACCTGTTATGGTTGAAAAAGCATGAGGATGAACTGGAGAAAACTCATTATTGCTTGATCACCAGCCTCAGCCGGCTTTTAGGAAAGCAAGTGTCGCAACACAAGGGTGCAGTTATGTTTTGCCGGAGATGCTTGAACCACTTTCCCGATGATGAGAAGTTGAAGCGGCATGAAGAGTCTTGCTCCCAGTTTGAAGCTGTGAAAATTGTTATGCCAAATGAAGGGAGTGTGGTGAAGTTCAAAAACTACAACAGGAAGATGGAATTTCCATTTGTGATCTTTGCTGACTTTGAAGCAAAGCAGCTGCCAATCTCATCAGTGCAGCCACCAGGTGAGAACTCTTTCACTGAAAAGTTTCAGAAACATGTGGCTTGTTCCTTTGCGTTTCATTTGGTGACGGACTTTGTGAAAAGAAAACCTGTCTTGTTTAGAGCAGAAAGTGATGAAGAGGATGTTGGGAAGAAGTTTGTTGAAGAATTAACTCAGTTTGTGTTTGATATCCAAGAGGAGGTGAAATTCCCTAAGAGGATGGAATTTGGGAGAAAAGAACGAAAACAGTTTGAGGAAGCAACGTGTTGCTGGATATGCGAAAAAGAATTTACAGTGGATGATAAGCGAGTTCGAGACCACTGCCATTTCACTGGGAAATTCAGAGGAGCAGCCCATGAATCTTGCAACCTGAATTTCAGAAAACCTAAATTCACCCCAGTCGTGTTCCACAACTTGAAGGGATATGACGCGCACTTCATTGTGAAAAGCTTGGGGTTGACGCCAGGAGATATCACTTGCCTCCCAAACAATGAGGAAAAATATATTTCCTTCTCCAAGAAGATAAAAATTGGGGAAATAGAACAAGGGATGCTTAAACCACCTAAAATAATTTGGCATGAAATTCGGTTCTTGGATTCAGCTGCATTCATGGCAGCACCCTTGGGAAACTTGGTGAGAAACTTGAGGGATGATGACTTCATTGAAACGCGAAGAGTGTTTGGAGAGAAGTGGAAGTTGTTCAAACAGAAAGGAATCTTCCCATATGAGTGGCTGAATTCAGTGGAGAAATTTAAGGAGAAAGAACTCCCTGAAAAAGAGGCCTTCTATTCGGCGTTGAATAATGAAGGAGTTAGTGATGACGACTGGCAACATGCAAAACGGGTTTGGGACGAGATGGGAATGGATAACATGGGTGACTTCCATGATGCCTATCTGAAGGCGGATGTCACTCTGTTAGCGGATGTGTTTCAGGAATTCAGAAAGGTGTGCCGGACTCATTATAACTTGGATCCAGCTTGGTTTTTCACTTCCCCTGGTTTGGCATGGGATGCAGCATTGAAAGAAAGTGGAGTGGAATTGGAACTGTTGACCGACCCAGAAATGCTGCTTTTCTTCGAACGAGGAATTCGAGGAGGAGTTTCAACGATCTTCCATCGAAAGGCAAACGCCAACAACAAGTTCATGGGAGATGACTTCGATGAAAATCAGCCATCAAAGTATCTAGCTTATTGGGACGCGAATGGACTATATGCATGGGCCATGTCAAATCCATTGCCAGTTGGGAGCTTCCAGTGGATGACTGAAGATGAATTGGAAAGATGGAGCGATGAAAGTTGCGTACTGGAAGTGGATGTGGATATCCCCAAAGAGTTGCATGACCATTTCAATGATTTCCCACCGCTTCCAGAACGACTGATGATGGGAAAGGTGGAGAAACTAATTCCCAACTTGAGGAATAAGCGGAAAATGGTTGTGCATCAAAGACTTCTGAAACAAGCTTTGGAGTTGGGATGTGTGTTGAAGAAAGTAAGAAGAGGAGTTAAGTTCCGGGAAGAGTGCTGGTTGAAGTCATTCATTGACAAGAATGTCATACTACGGCAACAGTCCAAAAATGCATTTGAGAAAGATTTCTTCAAGTTGATGAACAATGCAGTCTTTGGGAAAACTATGGAGAACATCAGGAAAAGAAAAGATGTGCGACTGGTGTGCCAGGGACATAAATTCTGCAAGTTGGTGGCTAAACCAAACTTTGAGCATTTCACCATCTTTGATGAAAATCTTGTGGGAGTTCATATGAAACGGACTAAGATGACATTTGATAAGCCAGTTTATGTGGGACAAGCGATATTGGATGTTTCAAAGAGTTTAATGTATGACTTCCATTACAGTTACGTTAAGAAGAAATTGGAGAAAGCTCAACTGTGTTTCACAGATACGGATTCGTTGCTATATGAAATTGAAACAGATGACTTGTTTGTGGATATAGCAAAGGATGTGCCAAAGCACTTTGACACGTCAGAGTTTGCTGAAACACATCCCAGAGTTGTTGACGGAACGATAACGCGAATGAACAAGAAAGTATTGGGTTTGATGAAGGATGAAGCTTGTGGGGGAGTAATTGAAGAGTTTGTGGGATTGAGAGCAAAGTGTTATTTCTTCAAAGTGCATGGTGGGGGTGGGACAAAGAAATGTAAGGGTGTGAAGAAACGAGTTGTGAAAAAGCGAATCACTCATGAAGACTATGTTGACTGCTTGGAAACGAAGAACCCACAGATGAGGATTATGAATTGCATAAGAAGTTCAAAACATGAGATCTTCACCCAGAGAATTAACAAGACAGCTTTGAGTGCTGGTGACGACAAACGATATGTGAGAGAAGATGGAATTAGCACATTGGCTTGGGGGCATTGGAGACTTGGGGAAGAAGCGAACGAAGTGGAGGAAGTGGAAGTGGAAGTGGAAGTGGAAGTTGAAAAAGAAAAGATTGAATTGAAAATGGGAAGAACGGAAGAAGATCTTAAAGCAGAGCGGCTGGAGAAGAAACGAAAACAAATTGTTCGCTTTCTGAAAAAGAAGGAGAAATTCGGAGAACGTGTTGAGTTGTTCATTCTGGAGAACAAATTTCATGTGAAAGAAGATGTTCTGTTGGGAATGGGAATGAAAATTTTGAAAGGATGGCCAAGATATGTGGTGCAGGAAGAGGAATAGATTTTCCGGAATAGATTTTCAAAATTATTTTCCGGAGTGGATTTAAAATTATTTTCCCGGAGTGGATTTTCCGGAATAGATTTTTCACCCTTATAGTAGATAATAATCGCTGGTTCTGGTGGGATCCGAGGCCACCTTAATTCAAACGTGTTTGAATTGATGAAAAACATGTTGCAATGGGTAAAACATGTTGCAATTGGTAGAATTGTGGGGAATTGTAGGAGAACAGTGGAAGTGGAACTTTGAAATGTTTGTGAACAATTGAGGGAATGGAAGTTGTGTGGAAAGAAGAAGAAGTGAAGTTGTGTGAGAAATCATGGGAAAAAATTAGAAGTGAAACGTGTGGGGTTTTTTGGGGTGATTGATGTTACGTGAGCTGAAACCGAGAATGTGTTGAATTGGTGGGTAAATTTTTGGGCGTATTTCTGCTGTGAGCTGAAACCGAGAATGTGTTGAATTGGTGGGTAAATTTTTGGGCGTATTTCTGCTGTGAGCTGAAACTGAGAATGAGCTGAGAATGTGTTGAATTGGTGGGTAAATTTTTGGGCGTATTTCTGCTGTGAGCTGAAACCCGCATTTCCTATCTACTAACATGTTATCGCGTTAATTAATTGAGAACATTTCCGTGAACAAACTCACGAAATTAATAATCACTAGGAGTCATACGTTCTTACCACTAATGGGATTATACCTTTTTGTATATATGACTGACCGGACACGCCGACTTTTAATTTTATAATCCCGTGTCGTATATATTGAACTGATAATCGATTTCTGCTCTCTGTTGTTTTCTTTATGAGATATTTGATTAAAAGTCACGTTTCATGCTGAGCTGCATGCGATCCTAAAATTTCGATCCAACTTCGGGAGCTAGACGTTCTCAGCCTTTTCCTGTCGAAAACGAGCGCGCGCGCACTGAGAATAATCCCAATTCATATACCGCTTGGTTACCGAGATGGCCCGGCTAATGGTTCGTGCGTTACTATGGAAAATTTCAGCCCGGCTACCGGGGAATCAAATTTTGTCAGGAGCTTATTACTCCTGATTGTGTGCGTGTTTAATAGCGCACACGAAAATGTTAACTCGTGATTTCCTATTCCTCATATCTTTACTCATTCACTGCATCGAGAAATCATTTTTGATCAAAGAACTCTAAAAAATAGTTCGGATAATGATGCTAATCTTACCCTCCTTCAACAGAAAAGCATGCGCATACGTATTTAAATATTTTCTTCCCGGTAATCGGGCTGGCCTTTTTATATGGGAAAATTTCCAGCCCGGTTACGAAGATCCCGGTTGGACAAACCGAGATCCGATCTCGGCCGGTAACAAGCCCAACCCGCCGTCTCATATGACTTTGACATCGACCTCAATTAGGCATTAACCTCATGTAGACACTGTTACCGAGATTACTTCCCTACTTCCTTTCGGTAAAATTTGCGATGTCTAACCGGTAAACAACCGGGTTAAAACCCTGGGGTTAAAATTATCCATATGAAATTTACATATGAACACATGATTCGTCCCACCAGCCAGGCCAGCCCGGTGATTCGTCCCGCTAGCCGGGTCAGCCCGGTGATTCGTCCCGACTAGCCGGGTCAGCCCGGTGATTCGTCCCGCTAGCCGGGCCAGCCCGGCGAATCGTCCCGACTAGCCGGGCCAGCCTGGTGATTCGTCCCACTAGCCGGGTCAGTCCGGTGATTCGTCCCGCTAGCCGGCCAGCCCAGTTACTTGGCTCAAATTGTTAAAGTCTACATCGTTATTTGACTCCGTGATTCAGTCAAACGTCACTGACTGGCAAAGACAAACATTATAAACTGAGGGACATTGTCCCGGCAGATCACGATATCGTGTTGACATGCATGAGCATGATCACAAGAGTTTGGAAGAAAAAACCATGGACAAAATAAAGACTAAAAAACTCAAAATTCCACCAGAATGACAATCATGTCTTGACCGCCTGTCACGAAATCAAATTTGATGAACTGTAATCCACTTCCATCCTCGCAACCCTGCACTTTACCCCCAAACTACTTGTTCTGTATAGCTCAAATCTGTCCGTAGAATCTGTAATTGTATCCAGTTTAGTTTTATATTTGGTAGCATTTGGCAATATATCATGAAAAATAGAAAGGCGAAATTTCCATATTTTGCTGGGATACTGTCTCTTTCACTTTCAATCAATTGCTGTCAGTTCTAAAAGGGACAGTGTCCCGGCTGAAATATCGTGTTTTCATGATTATGGCTTGGAGCTTTCTTTATTGTCTTAAAAATGGAAAGACTGAAAAATCTCCAAAAGTGATCTCAAAGAAATATGAACTAAAATGACAAAATAACGACCAACAACTCAATTTCCACCAGAATGTAAATGTAGTTATAGTGTAGTTAGGTGTCCCCAATTAGTGTACCATGATTGTATGCTAGCGATTTTGACACGTTAATAAAGTTCTTATCTTATCTTACTTTGATTTCGGTTCTTGACCGCGCCTGTCGCGAAATCAAATTTGATGTCTTTGATGAACTGTAATCCACTTCCATCCTTGTAATCCTGCACTTTTTCTTTAAACTTCTGTTTTGCTCCATAGTATCTTTTTAACCAATTTAGTTCTATCAGGTGGCATTTCGGGCGATATAACTGATGGAAATTAAGTAAACACAGTTTCGCAATTTTGGTGGGACCGTGTCCTTTTGAAGTGCCAGCCGTCACCTATGGCCAAGTAATATTGTTTTGTAGTGATTCGAGCCACGAGGATTCTGCTTAGAGCAGTATTGAACATAATGATATAAAAGCAAGGCTGATTAAACGGTACGGAAATTGTATTTGAATCCAATATTTCGAAAGGCACAGCCTTTCTTCTTCAGGGTCTTACAGGTTTTTGACTCTATAGGCAAAAAACGTTACAATTTAACGTGGAGTTGCCTATAGAGTCAAAACCTGTAAGACCCTGAAAAACCGGAGAAGAAAGGCTGTGCCTTTCGAAATATTGGATTCAAATACAATTTCCGTACCGTTTAATCAGCCTCGCTTTTATCATACTGTTCTTCATTTTTACGCTGATTAGATCCTTCACTACAGAATCTGATGCTTCTATTTTGTTACGGTGGTCCTTGCAAACACAGTTACGTTTTTATTGAACATAAGCTGTATCTGACCTAAGCAGGAAGAGAAGTGACATGATACTAAAATATAACAGGAAATCGTAACTGCAAGCACATAAATTTTACAATGATTTTTACATTGGAAAAACGAAGCGAAGACTCCACGACCGGAAAACCGTGGGGAACATTTCAAGGCCCTTTTGAAAAATGATCATTCCTCTGCTAAATATTGCTGACCACGTTAAAAACACCGGTCATAACATCAAATGGGACCATTTTGACATTTTGGCGTCTGGCAAGACTGACTACCATTGTAAGGTTAAAGAGACCTTATTTATTCAGGATTTGCAGCCAGCATTTAATGCCAATGTTAGCAGCGAAAAGCTGTTACTTTATTAGTATAGGTTTTTTTTTTAATTTCATTTTTCATTTACAGACAGGAACGTCTTAAATTTCCACTGCAGATGTTTTTTTTTTTTCTGTCTAGGTTCCAGACCCCACTGATACAGTATAAATAGCTTCGCATATTTTAACGGTTATACTTTTGAAAATGTATGTTGACTAGCATACGAAACGTTAAGTTCATAAAATGCATGTTTTTAAAATGTTTATCACCGCTGTTTGTTTAATATTTTTAATCAAGCTACGATGGCCGAAGACCAAGAGTATATATGCAAGCACATAGTTTTCGACTGCGAAAGCAGGCAATGTAAATTTTACCCCATTGTACCTGAAGAAGGCTGGTTTGGCCAGCCGAAATATAGTACACCTTTTAAATTTGTATCTACGTTGTATCGGTCCTTGCTTTTTTAGTTTATTTCACTTGTTAAACCGATCAGATCACCATTGATCCAACGTATACCAGCAGGATTGTCGTCCACGGTTACGTGCTTGAACTTCCCAAACTTCAGGAACAACTTTAACGGCAATGATAGAGGTGTTCTTAAAACATAGTAATAGAATATTGGGCAAAGATGAGAGAATAATGTGCATACATGGGACTACTCACCAGGGCATTCTTTCCTTTAAAACGGCGGGACGGGCGTAAGCCCCAGGGCAACGCTGCCACGTGACAAACGCGGAAATGCGTTTCCGGAGGTTACTTCCAGCGATATGCAGTCGTGTCCGTTTTCTAGTAATCTGATGCGTTGTTCAAACGAAAGAAAGTCATTTCATCGTGTCAGTTTACGCGACAAAAATACTCAAGGAGTTTTGGTAGTTTTGTCCAGGGCCCGGGCAGTATCTCCGCCAGGCATTTTGAAGGCGGAGAGACCCTGGGGACGAGTTTGGTCTAACCCCAGTCTTCAGATAACTGACATGTGAACTATGATAGTTCTCTGATTAGTTTAAAACCATATATTGTACAATATAAACGTTTTTTCTTTTATTTCTTAAAAAGTACAAAGTTTTTTATGGACTTTCGTGAAACTCGTGTTTCTTTAGCTTTTCTCGTTTTCTTAAACGTTCACAAGTTAACCTGATTTCCTCAGTGTAATTCGCTAAATATCTCACCAATTGAGGTAGGTATAGATGCATACCTTAGTTATCCCATGCCGAGTTGTTGTATAAAGGACAACGTGGATGAAGTTTTGATGTAAACAGATTTGTCCGGAAATCAACTTTTCAGACAAACAATCAGTGGGATACGGAAAAAAATGCAACAACTTCAGTCAACCTTCTGATTGGCTCGATAATGACATGGCGTGAGATACTGAATAGATACAGCACGAATGTTTTGCTTCCGGGTACAAAGATTATCAGTCGTCCAAAAATACTTGAAAATGAAACCCAAGAAAGGCAGGCATCGTTCAATCGGTACACTTGATCAATATAAAGAGAATTTCAAGAATTTTAAGTAGGGACTCAGAGATTAGGTTGTGCTGATAAGCTCTATGGATATTTTATATCAGTGACGACAGGTCTACATTCTTGAACTCTTGCGGTCGTATTAAGTTTCTCGTTATTGCTTTTTGATCTCTCGCGATAAAGCAACTCTCTTAGACATAGCACAAGCCATTACTGGGAGGTTTTGCACCCGTTTAACACCAAGTTCAAAACAAAACGAGGGATGATAAAGACTAGTTTCCGCCTGATTTAGGCTTTATGCATCAGCAAGCATCAGCTACAGTATCGAAAGACGTGTACTAACGAAATTAATAGCCCACTTCAAATCATACGAAGACAGGAAGACTTTTGTTGGAGTGTGAAATGACAGATTGAAATCATCGACATTGTCTAGGCTTGTTTCACAAGGAACTGGTTTGTAAAAAGCTAAATCAATTGCCTCAGTTTAGAACATCTCTAACACATCATCCTGTTTGCGATCGACGGAACTGTTTGTTGATGTTTTATGTGGTATATAGGCTCGACTTTATCGATTTTGGTCGGGGTTGCTTCCTTGGACATGTTCCGGCATTTATTGTTGACCAAGCCTTTACTACACGGTGCCTTTTAAACACATCAAGCCGTTTTCCTCCAACAGAGAATTACCATCATTGGGTTTCTTTACAAACGTCCTTATTTACACTACATTGCATGATTATCATTTAAGATACTGCATTCGTGATAATTTGCACCGGAAAGATTAAAGGAGAAAGAAAGCACTGAAGAATGTCTGCCATGAGTTGGGGAGTCACGCGAAAGGGAGAACTGACTTTATTCAATAGAGACCCCCCATCTTGTTTTTCAAACAGAGTAGCGAGGGTGCGACGCTCAAACAACTTGGAAGACAGGCGACTTCAGGACAGGTTACGTTCTATACACCTGGAACACACGATTAGAAATGGCCAAATCTATGAAGAGAAGAAGACTCTGGTCAAGCAACTGAACGGAATTCAAAAAGTGAGAGAAACGCCGGAAATAGGACTAGAAAGACGCAAGCTTCAGCAAGCCCAAGCTGGTAATCAAGTTGTATTTCACAAGGCAGGCAGCGCGGAACATTCTGTTAATAAACGCGCTCATTCGGCTGCTCCAACCTCACTTCAGGGCCATTTATCATCCCATGTCACGCACAACGTGACGTCAAGTGCTGTCACGCAATATCCGAGTGTTGACTGTCGCTGCTGTTATACCGGTTACAGATTGCGACGGTCAGCCACCATAGCAACCAGCGCCGACTGGAGGACTCCACGATCGCCTGCTTTTCCTCTATTTTCCTCAAACAACGAATCAAGGGAACATTTAGGTTCAGGGGATGAAGCATTTACCTTTGACACTCATAACAGTGCAGTGCAGGACGGAAAACAAAGCAGATCAAATTCCTATCGGTTACCAACTATAGAGAACAATAGATAGTGAAACTAATAATGTTGGCCTTATCCAACCTATATTCATTTTCTATTTATTTATTACAAGTTCATGGCTAATATACAATGGCAAAAGAAATAATAATAATATGTACATTTAATAACAATAATAATAATTTATAAATAAAGACAAAGACGGGCCACCTATATTAAGGTTACAGTGTACCTTCAGATCGAAAATTTATTGAAAATTTTTTTTTTGGCGTCAAAATAAAGTTTACAGAATGAACTTTCATCCAAAACAAAAATTATCGAAAAATAGTGAAAATTGACGGAGAAATGACGGTATAACTTTTGTGGGCGGAGTTTGTTTATGAAGCGATATGTTTTTTTAAGCGCTGTTTTCTCAAAGTTAATTTTTCGCTTGTTGGGGACACTTTAAAGAGCTACAACTCAAAGGGAATTTGTTCGATTTTCCTCAAATTTGGACAGAAGCTAGGCTAAAATATAATCAACTAAAAAGTGTCGGCGAATTTCTTATTTCTGAAAACTTTTTCGTCAAGAGCCATTTCCGTGCAATCATTCCAATTTTTTTTTCACCCTTTTTCGAAAATATTCTGTAACTTTTCACTGCAATTGAATATGGGAAATCGCCGACACATTTTTTTAGCGCTTCGTGTCCGGAAACCCGAGAACAAATCAAATTAGCAAAATACAATAATCGCTTTGAGTTATAGAGTGTTTTCACTGACGTCATATCAAAATTCAGAAGCAGTTTTCGATTTTAAAATGTTTATGGAGTTGTAGAGAGTTTAAAACTACACATCTGGGCCAAATGTTGAAGCGCAAGAGCATTTCATTCAAGAGTTATAGGCGAATGAGTAAAGACATTTTTAGTAAGAATGTATGGAGCGGCCATCTTGGTGTCCCACTTAGGGACACCAACATGGCGGCCAAAAATTTAAAGACCTTAAAGTCTTAATAACACTAACAATCTCATCACAAAATATTGTATTCACTATAAGAGGCATGAAATCGGCTTATAAGCATCTATAATTCATTAATAACTTTCAACTAGTTCAATTTTGTTTATTTTCACGGCTTATCTAAAATAGCGTGACGAATTGCGTGACACATTTACAACCTTTATAAATCGTAAACGAAACATCTTTTTGTGAAAGATTATAACACTGGTATCCACATACCATGTTAGAAACAGCTTTGTAGGATGTATACTTTAGATTTTTTAATTTTTATGACGTCATGTGAAAAACACTCAATAGCGTTTTAAAGCTGATTCGGACGTTCGAATTTAGACGTCGTAAAAAATTCGACAATTCATTTTATTACCAAATGGTTTCCATATTTAGATAGCCAGCTCTATAAGCTTTAATTTGATATCTGGGTTTAGGTATATTAAGTGTAATCTTAAGACGCTGGAGCTGTTATACTGGAGACACCCCCGAAGGTACACTGTAACCTTAAATATAAAACCTATTGCAAAAATACATCAATGAAAATCACGTCCTTAAAAAAATTCTGACTCCAGTCTTAAGATCACGCACAATAAAATCCATATTCGTGGAAATATTGTCATGTTTTTGGTGGCATTTACATGTACATTTTGCTGTTTTGGAAAAGAGAGCAGAAGACAACAATCTTGGACCGTCTGAGAATCACACAACATAAATACCCATTTCCTCTCGGCACAAGAAGATTGTGTGACATTTCAAAAGAATGCCAAGTTGCGCATGACTTGACTTTTCTTGTATACACTTGCCTTAGGGCTCAAAAATAACAAGTCACTCCATATTTAAGGTGCAAGTCAAAAAAGTGTTTTTGAAATCTGTTTAGCTTGGTCAAGCTAAACAACGTTCCGCCATATTGATACATTTTTAAAAAGACCTGAAGAAGGCCAGTGAAACTGGCCGAAACGTCGATTTTTTTAAAGATTTTAACCTCGGAAAATCCCGAAAACAATTCAGAAATTTTAATTTGAATTTCAACATGTGCCCACCATCTGCAAAATTGTTCACACCCACTATCTGCATGCCTGGAACAAGCAACAATAAACGCTTAATGACTGGTCCCGAGGGAAACAGTGAATTTTGTTTCCAGAGAATCTCAACATCGAGATTCGAGGGAAACAAAATTCACTGTTTCCCAAGGGATCAGTCATTAAGTGATTTGTTATATAACAACACACACACACACAAAAAAAAAACCACAGTTTGAAAAACACGCCGAGCACTCGATCCATCATAATCATGCCACGTTTTGTCACGGTCTGATCACATGCGCTAGCGGGCAACAGTGCAATGTTACCCTCTGACGTCAAAATTGTTGCCCGCTTTCGCAAATGTTGCCTGCTTAACACGATTGGCGGGAAACAGTTTGTTTGTTAGATGTCATGTGGTGATGAATCAACCAATCAACGTGCGCATTGTACTGAGCAAAACTCCAGCTATATAACAATGATCTGTGTTGCCCTTATAGGAGCATTTTTAGGCAACCCCAATGATGGCTGCAAACATTCTATTTCCCAGAGCCGTTATTCTTTTGGTCAGCACCTGGGATCACAGACTCTGGCCAGTGACAATTTGAAAGTCAGTATGCACAGACTCTCAAGTTTATTCTTATGCTCAAATCTGATTGGCTGGCAATCAAAAATGAGCCTCTGGATATGTTCAACAAATCTGCAAGAGTCTGTGATGCTGGTCAAAAGGATTGTGGCTCTGTGGATGAGGAAAATGATGAGCTGCAAAGCACACAAAGAACAAAAGTCTAGTCTTAAAATGAAGATTAGCCATAGTAAAGAAAGACAACTAAATTTTTTTATTGCTATTAAATTTAGGAATTCTCATTGTTAAAATACAAGTTTACATAGAAATCGTCATGCTGAGCAAGATTGTTCTCCTTGAGTTGTTACAGTTTGGTAAACAATTCACATAGACAGCTTCTGTTGGCAATTGCAATGTTCCTACTGTCATACATAAATTCCAACCCAAAGTAGCAGGAAAAGCACACCAAATCCCATGAAAAGAGAAGCAACTAAAGACACAAGCAGTTCCTTGTAGATATCTCTACTGTACTTGGTGGAGGTGACCTCGTAGCTTGGTAAACGTCAAGGAAGGCATAACATAATAGCAGTACACTACCATATCCAAAGTTATAAAAATTATGTACCTTGAAGGCTGGTTTTTACCAGCAACAGAGTCAGAGTTGGAGTCATAATCAGAAGCCTATCAAGTGAACATCACACAACTGAGTCATAAGCAGAGTTCGCGATTGCACTTACGATTCTGTTGCTTATGACGTAATGAACAGTAGTTTGTCAGAGTCATAAGCAGGGAATGTGCATTGTAATTGGTTCATTCGCTAGATCACTAGATTGTAAGAGATGGAGTCACAAGAACTATCACAAAGAAAATGGAAACATGCTGATTAGTTCGATTTTCACTGGTCGTAAGCACCCTAACAACTGTAGTTATGACTCTTGACTCTACCGCTAGTTAAAACCAGGCAATTAGTGAACTGATTTTTTTGAAACCAAAAATCCTCTAGCTATTCTTAGTGGACTCTCTCCCAGTGACCATTCTTGTTAACACATTGATCTATCAAGTAGCCTCCTTTAGAAAAACATGTAAATTAAAATATTCTATTACAGTACAACTGAAAAAACTATGATAAAAATATCTGTGGAATGTTGATTGTAAGAAAGGGCACGCGTGATCGTATAATATATAAGGCCTGGTACAAGCTAGCATGTAAGAACATGGACATACAGTAACGACACAAAGAAAAAAATCAGCTTTTTCCTGTTGTTTTGTTTGTCATTGTGTTGTTCATAAGTTGGTGACATAACCCAACAATACGCTGTAAGTTGTGTTTTGCATTTGTGTAACTTCGCTGTTATGTTGTAGGGAGACTACAAACGACAAAATATTTTAAGAACTCCCGAGTAGGTTTTCATACCGTCGTACTTTATAATAGAAAAGAAACTTTCGCTTATTAAAAGATCATGTAGCTCAGATGTAGTCGTTGTTTTGTCTATTCGTGAAAATATTTTGACTGAAGATTCCACAAAACCGTCTTGTAGATCATATGATTCTTGCTGAGTTCTTTGTCACGCAATAATGAAATATTGTTCTAGATTGCAACTGCACTACTTTCAGTTGTTTTCCCATCATATAAAATATGTCTAATGTCACGTGGGCTCATAATGACATTTGGAAAAAAAAAATTTTTTTCTTTTTTTTTTTTGCTTTCTTTGAGCTTATAGCTTAAGCTTAATTACACCAAATTGAAGAAACGTTGTCAGGTGAAAAGCATAAACCATGAACGATGCAACTCAAATTTGTAAAAATTAATCTTCGTCTGTGACAGAATAAAATTATAGTTAAGGGTCTGGTCGCACTACAGTCAAAAACAAAAATTAGCCCGTGCAAAGTGACATAAAAACAAAAACATTTCACAAAAAGCGTGTCCCACCGGAGTGGTTTCCTTTGTTTTCCTCGATTTTTGCACGGGCTAATTTTTGTTTTTAACTGTAGTGCGACCAGGCCCTAACACAGGATGCATAAATGACTCAAACAAAGAAAACATCTTGATTATCAAGAAATGGAATAATGCTTGCTTGCCAACGCTGCTTACTCAGAATCCCATTCGGTCTCATTGTTCATGGTTTATGCTTTTCACAGGTCAACGTTCCTTCAATTTGGTGTATATTCAGACATAAGACAAAATACGGTACACCATAATGTACCAGTCAATTCCAAGACCGCCCATCCCCCCCCCCCCCCCCCCGGGCATACCCCGGGCATTTGACGAGAGGTTAGCTCCGCATAGTGGGGCATTTGACGTGAAACGGGGCCCGACGGGGCGGGCATTTGACTTCAACAAAAACGTTGGTCAACGGTCGCAAGGTAAAAGATTTTGTAATCCATTCTTTCCGGTTCCACGTGTCTGTAAAGGAAAGTGATGATCCTTGTTTACATTTAGTATTTCGAAACATATGTTCAGAAGTTGCAATATCGTTCTATTTTTTTTCGCTGAAACTAAATCTAGCTAAGAAATATAAACAACAGACAACAGCAAGAGCAAAGATGGCAAGATATTTAAAGTGAACACGAAAGATAATAATATACGATTTATATGTTGGTCGAATTCAAAACCACAACTGAAATAGCGGCATGCATCTTACAGCGTACGTGATCTCACCTCGGAAACAATCCGAACAGCACCAGTTTATAGATTTGTCTAGGCAAGTCTACAAAATAATGTTATAAAAGAAAACCATCCAGATTGGCTAAAAATGGTTTTGACTTCGCAAATAGCGTTTAAGAACAACTTCAGACTTTACATACAGGCTTCGTTGGCATCGAAGTTGCCAACTTCGTTTCAAAGTTCGCAATTAACTTCGCAACGTAGTATCAAATTTCCCAACGAACTTGGTAACTGGCGCGGCGAAAGTAAGCTGAAATCCGCTGTAACTAGTTACTTTAATCCCTCCTTGCCCGGACGGTGGGGCATTTGACGCTCTGTGAAGCCCTCCACGGTGGGGCATTTGACCGTATAAACTGCCCACATAGTGGGGCATTTGACAATTTTTTTTAAAAAAAGTCAAATGCCCGGGGTTTGCCCGGGGGGGGGGGGGGGGGGGATGGGCGGTCTTGGAATTGACTGGTATTTTTATTTAAAATAAAAATATTGGGGATGCAAACCTCCAACCACCACTGGTCGTTCAATAAATTTAGCTCCCAAAACGTCAAGGGCATGAAACAAAGGATACACAAAGAACCAAGCCATGAAGAATATTCCAATAGCAAGTAGCACGATTGTGAGATGAGGAAATACGGCTGGGTTGATCGGGCTGGCATATCGGTTCATCTGCTCTATGGATAGTCCCTCCTGGAAGATAAAAAAATACGGCTTAAATAGAAAGAATTGGCCCTAGAAACCAAACACACGATATAACATAATAATCCGAGTCTTCAATGATATGATTTCCGAAGGTAATAGCATAAAGATGGCTGAGATATTTTACAGATTCTAAGGGAAATAAACTCACCATCTTGGAACCAAACAAAGAGGAGACGTGGAAGGGAAGAATTGGGTAAAACCGCTGCTTTGTTTACAGCGCAGTCATTCGGTCGATCATCGGAGAAATCTCTTCGGTTTTCGGAAGACTTCGGAAATCTTCGTTCGCTTAAACGGGGAAGTCTGGAATCTAATTCTCTTTCGGAGGCGCCATGTTTGTTTCAAAGAAATCATGAGTTCGAAAAAGAAGAAAAGTGAAGGAAGATCGGGGGAGGTAGAGAAAGCAGAAGAGATCTTTCAAGCGGTTATTCTTTCAGACAGTTTCAACTTCAGATTTTTACCAATAACTCTTGAGACACCCAGGGTAAGTGTTAATCCAAATCACATGGTCACTCTAGAATAATCGAAAGTTTCGATTTATTCATTATTGGTCTTAAAGGGTTGTTTCATGTTCACTCCTTCTGGTATGATAAAACATATATACACGTTTTCGCTCCTGCCTAAGGGATTTGGTTCAGGTTTTTCTGGCAGTCATAATTTTGGTTGGCATATTTTCAATAAATGATTAAATTGCCAATGATCAGAGTTATTATTATTATTAATAATAATAATAATAATAATAATAACAATAATAAAGCTTAATATTAAAACGTATAGTACTTGTGAATGATCCCAGATTAGCCTTTTGACAAAGATCATTTCTGATTGTAGTATTATAAATGTAAGGACATAAAAACCACACAAGACAGCTCCAAGGTGCGGTATTGCAGAAAATTAATTTGCTGGCACTTTCATACTTATTTGCATCTCATCAAATAATTATAGAGCCTTAAAAGCTCTGAAAAGCACTTAATTAATTTTCCTCAATCCTGCCCCTCACTTCAAGATTTAGCCTGAATCTTGGACAATCCATGATCTCACTCCTTTCTCTCCTCATCTGATGTCCTTTGTTTGAGGACTTGTCCTTGACTTCATCTGACTGTTGAATATTTTCATTAATCAGGGTATGTTTAGTCCCATTCTGATTGGTGGAAATATTCAACGGTCAGATGATGTCAAAGGACATCAGATGGGGAAAGGAGGAGTGAGTACAAGTGACCTCAGACAATCCGAGAATCAGACTATGCAAGATGGTCGTCATTCAAAAGAATTGGTATCACAATGCATATTATAAGCTGACTACCTCCCAGTTGTCTCTCTTGTCTCTTATAGGAGGCATCCCTGGTCTCTCCAGGACAAAATAAATGAGTAAAGAGCTTGTAACAACAAGGTGCTCTATTATTATAGAGGTCTCTGTAGGGAGGCTCATTTATGTATGAGCAGTTGTAATATTGTTTGAAATAGAGTTGTCTCTTGTTTTATATGCACAGGCTCTATTACCACTGGTAAATGTACCTCTTTTGGACTACACTATTGAATTCCTTGTTGAAGCTGGAGTTCAAGAAATCTTTGTCTTCTGTTGTGCACATGCTGATCAAATCAAGAAACATTTGAGGTGTGTAAATGTTTAATAATAATAAACAATAATGATATAAGGTAGAAGACTCTGCTAATGCACTTCTGTTTTTCTATGTTGATAGAGCTAATACATTCAGGTTAGCCTGGCTAATTAATACTGTACTTAGTCTTCTTTACAATAACTGACAAAGTAGAGTGCTGCCTATGTATTTGCAAATGGTTCAACCTGTACATAACAGCTTTGATGTAGTATTGGCAGTCCTGTGTCAGTAGTATTGGTATTCCTGTTTCTTTAATTGCATAATTTGTACAACATTAAAGAGGTGATGGTGATGACAGTGTTGAAAATACTTAAATCTCCATCAACTAGTCCACTGTAATAAGTCTAGGGTATGTTTATAAGTAAGTTTATATTATATATTGTTGTTAATGAAATTTCAGTATTACTTAATGTTGTTTGTCTGCATTTTTAGCCAATCAAAATGGACTTGTTCAAGATCATCATGTGATGTGAAAACTATTGTGGTTGAAGACTGCTTATCATTAGGTGATGCTCTTCGAGAAATTGACAGACAGGTTTGAACCCAGTTTAATAGCATACAATACATACACTGTATGTATAGTGTAAATTGATCGATATTCAATCAGACCTCGATATATTGCTGGGAGAACCCAACAATCAAGATTTGACTTCTTTTAAATTGCAGTCTTTCCTCAAGAATGACTTTGTGTTAGTAAGTGGTGATGTGGTATCAAATATGAAATTAGAGCAAGTCATCAAGGAGCACAAGTAAGTTCATAGTGGCATATAATGGTACCTTCATAGTGAGATACACATGTACATGCTCTAGAAAAATAATAGAGTTGCTGTCAGCTTCTTTTTCCTTGTGCATAACCTTTCATATGAAAATGATTTGTTTGTATGTGAATGAAAACTCATTTTCATGTGAAAGTGCAGAAAGACTTGTTTTGAAAAATAGGCTGGTGCAGTATGGCCTATACTGGGATATTACCTAAAATCTTTGATGTATGCAATGTTCTGCACACCCTACAGGTTGTAGATGAAGATTGACGTTTATACAAATTTGGCATGCTAATCACTAGTCAGACTGACTGCCATGTCGACTGCTGATTTTATTTTTATTTCCTTTGTCTCAGATTCATTTTATAATTTTATTTATTTTATTTAATTATTTATTCATCCAAGGACATCTGATTTCACATGATATAGCTAGTTTAAACAGAGCCCTGACTAAATTAACAAATTAAACAACTGTTACTAGATATTACTGACAGTACATACAGTACAAACATAATTACGAGCAATAGAAAAACAAATATTATTATATAAAGATATACATAAAGCTAAGAACACGTACAGTGAAGATGGCGTTTCGCCAGGATCTTAAACTCCTTGAGAATAAGAGACAAAGGAAAACAAAAATCAAACTTGTTTCAAAATTTTTAAACCAAAAAAAAAGTTGAACCACAACATACATGTAGTTGATTTTGGAATTAAACATGTAACTAGTATTTACTGTGAGGTGTTCATTTGGTTAACAGAGATAGACGGAAAAAGGATAAATCATCACTCATGACAATGGTTTTTAAAGTTGCTAATCCTGGACACAGAACAAGGTATCAAGCATTTAAATTACCAGCTTGATTCATTCATATGATGTATATATTAAAGACATAAAAATGCGCCGAGTGCATTGTTGAGTTATATAATAATTTATGTTAAAAAAAAAAAAAAAAAAAAAACGAGTGCATTGTTGAGTTATATAAGCACGCGGGAATTTTTAAGAACACGAGAGAAGTGCAGAGAAGCACGAGCCAAAGGCCAGTGCTTCTTGCACTTCTCGAGTATTCTTAAAAATTTCCAAGTGCTTATATAACTCAACAATGCCAAGGAACAAGTTTTTTTTATTTCTTTTATAAAATAAAAACGGTTATAATGAACCTTACGTCACGCAGCGTGCTTTATCGAGTTATAATGAACTTGGTTTAACCAATCATGGTGTGCGCATTTCCTTTAGCATTTTATAAAGTTATATAGTTATGTACACAAGAGAAGTGTAGAAGGCGAGTGCTTCTCGCACTTCTCAAGTGTTCTTAAAAATCCCCAAGTGCTTATATAACTCAACAATGCAAGAGGAACAAGTTTATTTCTTTTAGATTTAATAGACATGACCCCAAAGGGACAAGAATTTGCACATGCTTTATCGAGTTATAATGAACTTGGTTTGACAAATTAATCATAGCACATGCATTTCCTTGAGCATTTTATAATAATTTATATTGGATAAAAATCAAATGTGACAGATTACTTATGAAAAGAACTGTCCATGTCTTTATTTTTGTAGATGTCAAGAAGAAGACCTTATAGTTGCTATGGACTCAACAACAGGAAGAATTCTACATTGTGAGAAGGCAGCCCACAAAAAACGATTTTCATTTCCTTTGGTAAAAATTTCTTATTGTGTTGTTCTAGAAAACGTCCATACCTACCCCACAGAAGGGCTTTTTTTTTAAGTTTAAACGCTAGCACCTCCCCCCCCCCCCCCCCCCCCTTCCTCCCCTTTCTGAAAAGTTCCAGTAAGGGGTTAAGCTACATTGTACATACTTTAATTTCCTTTAAAAACTTATGGCTTATGGCTGTTATGAAAAATAGTTCATCATATTTAATTTAATATAAATTTTATATAGAATATACTGCTATTCGTGATTGGCAATTACACATTACATTGTATTTATTTCCTTTTATTTCTCAGAGTTTATTTGCAGGCAACAACAACATTCAAATAAGATATGATCTATTGGACTGTAATATTTGTATATGTTCAACAACAGTGAGTTGAAACTTTTTTGGACTATTTACTTCCTTAAATCTTCAATCTCAAATTTATTGTACTTAGCTGATGTGGAATTATCTTTTTTTTCTATTTCTGTTTGTCCTTTTATTTAATATTCCAATGAAACCCCACCTTGCAACCACCATGTTTCACTTCGAGATTCAAGCTAGCATAAAGACATGTAGTGGTGCTAACTTTTGTGTCTGTCAAAGAAATTCTAGTACCATTCAATTGAAACTCTTTTAGCAGTACTTTTGCATGGTACCATTTGTTTTCCAATATTTCATATAAAAAAAAATTGGGGATATATTTCTTGAATTTTGATTTTTGGCAGTCTTGGGAGGTGAAGGGTTTATACACCTGTACGACTACAGTGTACCATGTTATTAGGACCAGTTTTTACTTATCTGATTTGCTTACTGATAAACATTGTTAATCTTACCACCTCAAGGCCATTGGTGGTCAAACCAACAAGATTCCTCTTGATTTTCTTCTTCAGGTTCCACAGTTGTTTACAGATAATTTTGATTACCAAACCAGAGATGATTTTGTCAGAGGAATCCTTGTAAATGAAGAGGTATCTGCAGTATGGTGCTTTGTGGCAAAAATAATTTGGGCTGCGTTATGCGAAAAAGGCCCAGACGACATGTTTTCTCGATTTTATGCGAAAAAGGCCCAGGCGACATATTTTCTCGATTTTGAGTTTTCAGGTTTTATGCCCACTTCAATCCCTAAATAATATGATGGAAGTGAAAAAAGTCCGGAAATAAAAATTAAAACCATCAAAATTGCACCTTGAGTGCACATACCACAAGGCTTCTGCCATTTTGAGCAGCTGATTTCAAATGTAAATTACTCAAAATCACGTGTCATGTTGTCCGGGCCCTTTTCACGTGGCGCGGCCCATTTGTGAACACTTCGGTTTCACAAAACTATGCTTATAGTATTGGTTAAAAACTCACACCACCCTTGCAATCAATCAGAAGTAAAACCAAAACCAATCGTGACTTGTTCTGCACACGCATATTCCAGTGCTTGGTGTGTCAAACATGTATCATTTTTCCTTCAAGTTCTGATTGGTTCATACACATTAGATTACTTCACAGTGTTTTTTTTGGTATTGGATTGTCTGGTATTTTATGACACTTGATTGGAAATCACTCTTTAATTTCTATATTGTTTGAGTGGTTTTGAAATTTTCCAAGGCTCATTTTAAAACCAATTATTGGTTCCAAGGATATTCAGAAATTTATTTTATAGTCAGACCAAGTCACATGACCAACTTACTGTTGTTTACAGCTTTGCTGTTTCCATCTTGTGGTTTTCTGGACCCTCAAGTGGCATTTCAGGCTGTATTTGATTCCTCCCAGTTTTTTCATAATAAATTACCATATAAAATTCTTGTCTTCAGATAATGGGCAATCAGATTCATTCATTTCTAATTAGTAACAAGTATGCTGCAAGAGTTTCAAATCCTTATATGTATGATACTATCAGGTATGCATTTTAATAATTAAACTACACTATTTTAACATAGCAAGTACTATACACGTATTTCACAAAGCTTATTCTCTGTAAGGTAAAAGGTAAAGTCGCACTCGGGCCACAATGGCCCACACGGCCGGAGCTTAACCCGGTTTCTGTTAGCATGAAGCAACTAGGAATATTGCTACTCCCCCCTGGATGGGATGCTAGTCCATCGCAGGGTTACCCCCAGCATTTTGTCACCGGTACCCATTTATACACCTGGGTGGAGAGAGACAACATGGAGCAACGTTTCTTGTCTAAGGAAACAACACAACGGCAGAGACCAGGCTCGAACCACCGACCTTCAGGTTGAAAGTCCGACGCACTAACCACTAGACTACCGTGCCGCCTGTAAGTGTTAGATTAAATGGTCCTAGAACTTCCTTCACTTTAAATTTAGATGCAAAAGTCAAGTACATGTACATGTATGCAAGCATACTTTAGTTAGATCATGGAAGGTCATTGGAAATTCCAAGGGGGGTGGGGTGGGGTCTCATACAGCTGTAAGCCTTTTGTTTTAAAGAACAGTTATTATGCCGAACTGAAATTTTTAGAAGGTTGGGTGTTTTAAACACAATAAGATTTCTGCATTGAGTGGATATTTTCTAGAACAACACAATGATGTGTAGTTCTGGGTTTTTGTTTGTTTGTATAATTTTTAATGTAGAAAACAACTTTTGTTAGTGGATGCTAGACCGATGCAGGACTCTCAAATTTTGCGGTCCGTACTGTAAATTACAGACCAGAAAATTGACTACATCATAGCGTGCATACTAACTGAGAGATATAATAATGCATAATTATTATTGTACCTGTAAGCATTGCTTCTTACTCCTGTCTAGAAGTAAGTCCAGTGTTGTTCTCGGCATTTTCAAGTTTTCTCCAACATAAGCAACCACATAGAATTTTCTAAATTTTGAACTTACATGTAATCTTGCACAGAAATACCATCAGTATTAAAAATCAATACAACCCATACTATTCCCTTCTAAATTTCTACAAATGTTTACAACTTATTTAAGATCCATTATTTGTTATTCTCTAAATGCAGCAAAGACATTCTTAGTAGATGGGCCTATCCAATAACTCCTGATAACAGTGTGTTTTTCATGGATTTCTCATACTCGTTCAAAAGACATAATGTTTACCTGGAAAGTGAGCTGTCACTAGCTAGGTTAGTGCAATGATATTTAAATGGTATATATGTTGTAGGTCAATTTGTTCCTAGGTCAAAATGCATTTCAAACTAGTTTGATTTGTGCTTTTCTTTGTCTTAGGATTATGGTAATGAATCTGGAACAAAAGAAAATCAAATCAAACTAGTTTGAAATGCATTTTGACCTAAGAACAAATTGACCTACAACATATACACTGTATGTGCTTTTTTGTACTGTCTTGTGTCTGTCTTAGTGTACAAAAAAGAAAATTTGCACCTTTTGATGTGACATTGACATCTAAATATTTGGTACAACTGTAAAGTCGCACTCACATTATAAGTGGCCCACATGGCCAGATCAAGCAACTATAGGGGTTTTACTATACTGAAAGTAGCTGCTACCAGAAAGTTGCGGTCCCTCACTCCTTAGGGTGGTTAACTGTGAAAGTACCTGGGGCTGTTATTTTCAAAATTCTGCAGTTATAGATGGTGGATTTAATTCTTTTAATTCTTTGCTTCTATAGGGACTGTGCGTTGGAAGAAAATCTGTTAATCAGTAAAGGAACATCAGTGGGTGCTGGAACAGTCATCACAAATTCTGTCATAGGCAGAAATTGTGTTATAGGTATGGTCAAACTAGAACACTTATAAAGTCATACTATACATTTTTTTAATTTAATGTTTCCATGGTATAACCCTGCCCATTCATAGCCAAGGGTACCAACAATGCATAATATTGGATAAAAAGCATGAAAATTACTGTTACGTAGTACCTTCATGTATTTTTCAGTATAGTACTAAAAAAATAGCCAAGAAGGGACTGCAAAACAAGAGGCCCATGGCAATAGGAGCTACATGTATATTATTGCTGACATAATAAAACCATAGTACATAGCAACTTTAGTTGGTATTTAAAGCTTGACTTGAGTGAAAACTTGACTTGACTTGAGTGAAACTAACAATACACGGATTGAAACGCACCTATCACACTGACTTGAGTCTCTACAGCCAATAACATCACGGCTAAACTGACCAATGACAGTTATTACCAGACGTATATAACATCAGCTGACCATTCACAATTCACATGACTCTGAAGATGACTTCCGCTCAGGTTGTCGAAACATCAGTCATTGTCAACAACAACAGTTCTTTTCAGAACTACACTCACCCGGACGATCACAAACAACAGACAACCGATACTCCTGGGTTCAAACCATTTACAATAATTCCTTGTACCTTCAATTAATGTTTACTTATTGCGTTATTCTGCATTTTTCTATTCAAGTTTTAATTTTGCGTAATCAAATCATTGCCTTACATGTGAACCTGTGATATTCATATTGGTGTGATGTGTCTATGGATTTTACTAAAACTTAAATAAAGATACCAGTTGATGTAGAACATTAATTTGATAACGAAAAAGATTGGGAGAACATAACATTCAGGGATGGGATATATATATTACATATGATGTACAAATATTAGTAGAGAAAAACTTTAAGCAGAGGTTGAAAAAAATTAAAAATACAATAAATCTATGGAACTCAAGAGGATTATCGATTCACGGCGAAGTAAATATTATCAAAACACATTTACTCCCAATAATGATTTATCCTAGTTCGGTGTTATGTACTCCGCCCGAAGTTATAAAAGAATTTAATAGTCTGGTTTTTCGATTTTTGTGGAACAGTAACGACAAAGTTACCCGACTCTCTACATATGCACCCTATGACCAAGGTGGCCTCAAAATGTTAGATTATGATAACATGGTTAAAGCTTTAAGGCTAAGCTGGTTAAAACGAATAGTCGACCCCGATTACTCTGGTTTTTGGAAGTCATATCTTGATCATCTTTTGGTGAACGAAGGGGATTATTTTTAATTCAGTGTAATTACGATGTCAACCGATTAACAATCTCAGCAACCTTCTATCAAGAACTATTGGACTGGTGGTCAAAATTAAGAGAAGTCAAGGATCCCGAAAACATAATTATATATTAAGTATATTTTATGGAACAACAAAGAAATAAAGATTGACGGCAAAAGTGTTTTCTATAAACATTTTTTTTGATAATAATATTATATACACAACTCAACTGCTTTATGAGATAATAAATGTTGAGTCTTTCAATGTCGTCAGAGATGCAGGATTGAAGAACTCCAATTTTTTAGTATGGACAGGTCTGAGGCAATCAGTTCCATCGAAACTGCGTTCTCACATACCTACCTTCGAGAATATCCTTGATTTAGAAAATTTTAAGTGTCGTGACTATTATTACTATCTTATAAAGCAAAAATACGAAAAACCAAACAAATGGGCTAAGTTAAGAAAAGAATTCAATTTAGAATTAGAGGACAAGCAGCTTTCGGAGGCATTCGTGATGCCACTGAGAGTTGCAAATGAACCTTATTTACGTTCTTTTCAGTATAAAGTATTAAAATGAATTACCTTGTAAGATAGGCTATGTTTCTAACCCCAACTGCTCCTTCTGTTATTAGACTATAGAAACGATATCTCATATTTTCTTTGACTGTTCTTTTTCGATTTCCTTTTGGAATGAAGTTTGTGACAAAATTTTAAACAAACTCAAGAGATACGTAAGTCTCTCGTTAGAATATCGTGATATTATTTTAGGGTTTAAAAGGGGGAGATGGATCTGCAAAACTATATACTTATTTTAGGAAAAACGTTCTTGTGGACTTGCCGGTGTAAAGAAACGAAACCATCCGTTTTAGCCACTTTAAAAGAATTTTATTAAATAAATATCAAACCGAAAAGTATATTTCTTTTAAATCGAATAATATGAATTTCTTTTGAAAAAAAATGGAGAATGTTTGAGGAAATGAATCTTGTAAATAATTAAGTCCACAGTTAAGTTAAACAAAAATTATGTGCTTTATAAACAATAACTGTTATCGCAAGTTATTTAATTAGTTACATTTTTACCTACTTAAATTAAAGTAGCTGGTTGTAAATTCATGATTGTGGAGACAAAGAAAAAAAAACATTCAGGGATGAGAGTTTTTTTTTGTAATGATCGATTATATAACTTGTTTTTGTTGTTGTTGTTGTTGTTGTTGTTATTTTCAGGTGACTATGTTCAGCTCAGTGGTGTCCATCTCTGGGATAATGTGACAATTGAAGATGGCTGCCATATTTCCAAATCCATTCTGTGCAAGAATGTTCATATCAAGCGGTACTGTATGTTTATCCGTTTGGTTTATTTTTTCCATGTTAAATGATTACAATAAGGTAATGAACGTGTTGTTAATTAGGTTATTTCACAAAAATAATTAATATCAAACCTAAGACCTTGAATGCCAGCATGCCAACAACAGAAACCTTTTAAAGTGCCTATGAAATGAAATTTTTTTTCATAAATTGAAAGTTTCACCTTTTGTGACCTCGGAATAAAGGGTTCTTTGTGTCAGAGACAATGCGAAACGCTTTTTTTATGGTCCCAAAGTTTGGTTATCCGCGCTAAAAAGTGGCTCCAATTTGCGCGCGGCCAAAACCGGTGTCGTATTACACTGTGACGTAAATAGTATGGCAAAGTGCTGAGACAATCATTTCGCTCGAATCAGAGAAAAAATCGCATTTTCTTTATTTTCTCTGCAAATGATTATTATTTCCGTTATTTAGACATAATGAACTACAGAAAAACGAAAAAAAAAAAAAATTCATTTCATAGACACTTTAAGGAAACCTTGTATTAAGTACTCTGTGTCAACGATACATTACAGCTGACCTGTACATAACAATTGGTATATTTTGTTAAATTTGCAATTATTGTATTTTCCTTGTTAAAAATTAATGGTATTTGTAAAATCACGTGCTGGCTGAAATGTTCTGTTCTCTTTCATTGCAGCAATGTTACAATCACGTCTGGATCATTGATTTCATTTAATGTAAGTAACAGAAAAAAGCTTATTCTTTTTATTTCAGTTGTTTTGTGTAAATATTACATTAATTCAGACAGGAGTGGACTAATATAAATGTTTTGTTGCAGGTTGTGGTTGGGCCTGATATAGTTCTTCCTCCTGGTGTGAAAATTACGCTAAAGAAACAAACAGAAGACGATGATGACTTTGGAATGGATGAACTTTCTCTTGAAGAGAAGCCAGCATGCCAGCAGAGCGATGGTTAGCTTTTCATCTTTTCTTTGTTCTTCTTTTGATTAGATGCAAGTTTTAGTCAAATCCAAAAGAATCAAATAAATATTAAAGAAAATTGTAACTACCGTAAAGTTCCGAAAGTAACGACCCCCCGAAAGTAGCGACCCCCCCCCTCCCCCCCCCCCCCCCGAAAATAACGACCCTCCGAAAGTAGCGACCTCAAAAGTAATTTCCCTTTTTAGTAAAAAATAACGGAAATGATAGATATAACAAGCTATACCAAACTGATCCGAGGTTTATTTTTAATGATTATAATGATCTTTGACATTCCTATTTAAAGGACCATGCATAACTCTTAAAGGTACAGCTCACAATACGATTTAATATTACCGGTATTAATCATGGGAACTGACTGCTGCTATAATGTAGATTATTCAAAGACTGATTATTTCGAATTGTTATTCAAAACAGTAACATTTGATAAGTTTCTCCAAATAAAAAGTGGAACGGCCCATGTACAGTACACGTTTCAGCTACCCGAAAGTAGCGATAGGAAAAGGCTGTTAAATCCGAAAGTAACGAGGGTCGTTACTTTCGGAACTTAACGGTAAATCAATATGTGAATATTTGTGTTGTCTTATAAGAAGAATAAGATTAATGGGCATTTATAGTTAAATGTGTGAAATGAAACTGGATTCCTTTTATGCAGGGTTTAATCCCAAAGAAGTTGGCACTGAAGGCCAAGGTTATATATGGAGATCTGATGCTGATTCTGATGATGAAAAAGAACAAGGTCAAGACATTTGGGGTAAGATTTGAATTCACAAGTTAGAACATGTCACTTTTTTATATGGATGTAATAACGATTGTTGTTTTTGCACGATGTGATATAGGTGTTGACAGAATAAGCTCCAGTGAAGATGAAGTAAGCTCAGTCTCAAGTGAAGAAGAGTCTCCTCCTGGAAGCCCACCACCTGAGGACAGCAGATGTGAGTAATAAGTTGTAATCCTTTATTGTAAATTAAGATGTTGTGAGATGAGGTTTGGGAAGTGTCTATGCAACCCCAAGCGGAAAGCTGGTCATCCCCTAACGCCCAAGATAACAACAGTAAACTAAACTCATCTTTGTCTGTTGTGTGATGTGAATAGCATTGTAACAGTGTTTCTCTGTGTTTTTTTTTTTACTCAAGTATTTTACACTGAAGTACTGGAGTCTATAAGGCATGGAGTAGCCGATCACGTGGAACCTGAGAACATTATACTAGAGATTAATGCGTCCAAGTGAGTCAGGGTTATGGCACAAATGCAATATTGATTTCCCCTTAATTTGAAAGCACACCAAAACATCGTTGCTGTCAGCTTTTCTGGGCACTCTTTTTTGGTTGTTTGACTGTAAAAAAAATATTTTACCATCCCTATAAACTAAGGGAATTAAGGACACATTTCCACATTTACGAGCACTTTTTTTATTATTGAAGAAACAGAAAATTAAGTATTTGCTTTATATGAAAAAGTATAAATTGTTGAAATCAAAGTGACAAAATTAATATAAAAAAACACAAACGTTTTGGCGTTTGCCCTTCCAATTTTTAATTTTTCATGTCACATAGGCACCGAACTTTTTAGTTTTAATTACTAGGCTATTAACTTTGTATGTTGTTAATGCAGGTTCGCTTATAACGTGACGTTCCATGAGCTGAATCAGGCGGTAATCAAGTCTATAGTGGAGTCTTCACTTCACGATTCCTCATTATCAAGACAAGACTTGTCCAGAAATCTTAGAACGGTAAAAAGTGGGGTCTTTACAGGTTCAATTAAAAAAAAACCGTTTGACAAATATGTAGCAGAGAATGCAGAAGAGGGAGCGAACCTCGTTACCAGGGTCTCTCTTAGAGGTTGCATTGAACTCGAAATGGTTAAGGTTAGGAGAAATTAAGACCGACTTTTGAGGTAACATTCAATGATTTTGTTGAACTTTACATTGAACTGTCATATGCAAGACACAGCTGTTTTAAAAGTTAACTTCAAAGGTGCTTTTCCAACAGTGTCGAGGTTTCTTTACCGTCCAAACAATAACTGTAAATAACTAGAAATACTGGTAGTTGTTATTATTCCTGAAGGAATTAAGGAGTTTACTCATTTCCTCCCCGTCTAAATAACAGGACAGTAATATTACCGATACGTTCTTCAAACCGTTTTTGACCTTTATTCACTGAGACGCAGCGCTTATACCTGGAAAGTTGTCGATATTTTGGATCAGTAGGGGATTATTACACTTGAGTTGACTAACTGAGGTATTTTGTTTGTTTTCAGGCTACAGAACATCTTCTGCCCGTTATTTCCAACTACATTAAGACGTCTGATTGCCAAATAGACGCCCTTAACGCCACGGAGGTCAGCAACAATTAGTTTTTTTTTTATAATTTTATGTGTTTCCCAACGTCAGTGGCTTCATAGCTCAGTTGGTAGAGCATCGCACCGGTATCGCGAGGTCACGGGTTCGAACCCCGTTGAAGTCCTGAATTTTTTTCAGGCTTCTTTTCGCAATTGCTTAAATTGCGTTCACGACTGCGAGGATCATTCTTCTTGATTTCATTTCCGCAGTTCGTATATGATTTATTTCATATATATCATTTCACAATATTACTTATGGTAAATAATCCCACGGTACATAATATTACCTATGGTAAATAATCCCGCCGTAAATCGCAGTAGTTAACTGTGATAACCCCATTCAGCCTGGGCTTTTTCTGAGTTCCTGAGCCTGGGGGAGTGGGGGGGGGGGGGTTGTGCCCCCCCCCCCCCCGTGACTTCATGAACATTAAGGCTATGACAATGAGACAATGAAACCTAGAGGGTACATGTACGTAGTATGTCCAAAACTGTCTCCTTTGAGGTCCGCACAATGGTAAATGTTTTTCGCCCCGAGCTATTACGGAAACCAAATCTCGGTCCCGAGGGTGTCCGTAATAACGAGAATTGACTGTAAGCTCAAAACACCTCTTCATGTTTTGGCAAAAAGGGAAGCTAAAATACATGATCATGAAATACTTCAGTATAAAGCAAGTTTAATCGGAGTCTGACTCCATAATTCGAATTCTCTTCCACTTCCTTTCGGTTTGAATGAGCTGAGATTGCATACCGCCTTACAAATGTCTGTAGCGAAATACCAAAACATTCACCGATCTAAATCTCTGCTTCTAGCAAAGATGTAACGCTCAAATGTACAAAAGGTTTGCTAATTTTAAGATGTTCTTTCCAGCCGTATCGATGGTTTTTCTGTCCGAGCGGAAATTAAAAGGCAGTTTGGAAAACTACAAGGTGCTCTGTTCACTTTGCGGTTACTGACGTCAAAGGGATCATCCTGATGTGTCACGTATAACGGAATCTATTGTCATGTTCTTATTTTTATCAGGAATTTTTCGTTCAAGCCATGTGGGCTGCTGCGCTGTCTAAAGTCTTTCTTCACTTGTTGTACGACAAAGAAATTCTTGAAGAGTCCGTGATTCTTCAGTGGTATTCCCGCAAGCCCACGGGAGGAGAGGACAGCGGTTTTGAATTACAGCGTAAACATTTGCGACAGCAGGTATGTCACACTTGTCACGTGATGTGTGTCGTAACGCAAAGTTACATCTGAATCTAAGGGTGTTGGTAAACAATGCACTGGAAGGGTTCCTGCTAAGTTATTCTTGCTGGCGAGCCTTAGCGAGGCAGTCGTCTGTTCTTTACAATAGCGGAAAAATCCAAAATTTTGTCGGATGCAAGAGCACAAGCATGCGCAGTCGATTGGTCGATTGGGAGCAGGGGTGGTGCAGTGTTGAGAGCGCTCGCCTCCCACCAATGTTGTCCGGGTTCGATTCCCGGCCCTAGAGTCATATGTGGGTTGAGTTTGTTGTTTGTTCTCGTCCTTGCTCCGAGGGTTTTTCTCCGGGTACTCCGGTGTCATATGTGGGTTGAGTTTGTTGTTTGTTCTCGTCCTTCCTCCGAGGGTTTTTCTCCGGGTACTCCGGTGTCATATGTGGGTTGAGTTTGTTGTTTGTTCTTGTCCTTGCTCCGAGGGTTTTTCTCCGGGTACTCCGGTGTCATATGTGGGTTGAGTTTGTTTTTGGTTCTCGTCCTTCCTCCGAGGGTTTTTCTCCGGGTACTCCGGTGTCATATGTGGGTTGAGTTTGTAGTTGTTCTCGTCCTTGCTCCGAGGGTTTTTCTCCGGGTACTCCGGTTTTCCTCCCTCCACAAAAACCAACATTTCCAAATTCCAATTCGATCCGAAAACAGTGGAAGTAAGAGCCACCTCGTGGATTCCACTGAAATTCCTATTTATTTATTTTATTTTATTTTTTATTTTATTGTCTGGGGTATCCACGCCGGCGATAACTTTTCGAAAGTTCGATACACTGAGTCCGAGTAGATTTCCAGCGAGGAAGGCAGGATAATAATTGAAAGTCGCTTCCTTTCAAGATAATTAACTTGAAAAGCGAAAGAAAATCCTTTTTACATATTTCCTTTCACGAAACTTATGTTCGCTTCGTAAGTTACTGTTCTGAGCTGACCGCTCACAAATGTAAATATTGCCAGACACAAGAGGAAAATACGCCGCTCGTGGTGATGTCAATGATTGTTTAAAACATGATATCTCTAATTCTACAAGGCACCAGAAAGTGCTTAAAACGGCAAAATGTTGTTTCGATGAAGGTTCAAATCGTAATGGCATTTATTTCGAAGCGTTAACTATTTTAAGGTTATTTTTTGTCAAGCGAAACTTTAAAGGGGCTATGTCGCGAGTATGGCGGGTGAGTACTGGGTACTAACAACTTGAAAAACGTCCGGTGGCTTTTTATCAAGTTGGCGGCCATTACTGTCGAATTCGCTGCAATCTGTTCCATCCCGTCGTATTGCGTGGAAGGATAGATCTCAAGTTTACAACTTAGTTAGAGTATTTACTTGGCTAGATTTTGGGTAAATTATTTCTTCAATTTGTTAATCGTACCTTCGAAAAATTCGATGTCTTCCAGTAGTGGTGGAAGTTGGGGAATAATTTAAAAGCGAAATCGATCGTGTGTTTGTTTACCTCGCGTGGTTCGACACGAGTGCAAGCGCGATAAAACTTGCCGCGATCCGGGAGGGAACAATACAAATTTGACATGTTTGACCGTGACCGTGCCTGTTTCGTGCATTCTAACCTGGACATCAGGATTTTCGAGGGTTTGGGGACAAAGAAGGAAAAGGAAAGAAAAAGGATAACCTGAGACGAAGGTTTTTATTTGAGTCAGTGTTCTGCGCCCTCTTTATATAATACGTGTAAAAAATAGTAACCAATCACAATGGCTTTCGGTTATCCCGCTGTCATGTCAAGAACCATCTCCTTCCATCTCTCCTCCTCTAAGGAAGACCGGCTCAGATTCGGCTTCAGTTAGTTGCCCGAAGTTTAGCCCCTTGTAAGTGCTGCATTTTTTAGTTGTCTTTCGCCTCTTCTGTTGAAAATGCATCATGTTTCTTTTCTTTTCTTTTGTTGTTTATAGATTTCTCCCTTTATCACGTGGTTGCAAGAAGCTGAGGAGGAAAGTGATGATAACGACGATGACGAATAAAACATTTTTTAATAATCCTGTGTTAGATGATCTATTAAATGAACATTTTATCGTCCATGTTGTTTCTAACCGCCTCTGTAGACACGGGAGAGCGCTATAAAGGGAACCTTGGCCTGGCCATGCCTCCAGTTATTTCATTCGAGACACCGAGCTGTCGACATCCAACAGTCCGTGGCATCACGCATTGGTGGGAACGATAAACGGCGGGAAATTCGAATTTGCATCGTGAACAAAGGAGATTTATGCAAAATACACGCATTTTTACGGTTTAATCGCTATATATTGTCAAACATGCCCTGTAAATTATTCTTTTAAAGGCCGCTATGTTTGGCTTTATTTCTTGAAATATCGACTTCCCACTGTTAACCTCCTTCTTTCTCGCTTGGTCCGCCATCTTGAATAAGCCGTTGAAACAGAGATGGCGTGACAAAGAGGGGGAGGAGCTATCCCTTTTATAGCGCGGGTCCGTGTTTATACCCAGTGAACGAAAACGTGTCACTGGTCAGGGTGAACGCGGGCTCTGGTTAGGGTTAGGAGAAGGAGTGAATATGATGGAGAGTATAAGGTGAGAAGCCCATTCATATGTGCTGACATATTTTTCATTTCGTTGTTTTTGATGCAAGATATCTCACCTGCAAATTCAGTTATTTTGCCTGCATTCATTGTCATTCATAATTTCGTGGAGGTATGAAAGAAATTGCTGCTGTCGAGCTAGCATTCATAGGTTGTTGGCATATTGGTAGAAAATATTTCTTGAAGCCAAAGAAATGTTTTTTCGTGTACTGTTTCTAACAACTAAGATAACATAGAAGTTCTTTCCGAGATCCAAAAAATTCACTTCCAAAGAACCAGGCCAAAATACTGAAAATTGTTTCATTTATTGTTCATTTCGTAAAGAATTTTCTAATACTATTTTACCGCTATATTTTAAATTTAAGCATTCTATCAACTTGTCAATGACCTCTTCTATATGGTTTTCATTTTGATTTCCATGTAAGTACGAAATGGTTTAGTCAGGATAACTCGGCAATAATCAGTTTTTAATGTACCAAGACCCAAAAATAGGCACAGTGGATCAATCGAACAGTAATGCAGGGTACATACATTTTGAGTACGAAATACGGGATTTGGGAACTAAAATCTTTTAAAACAAAACAAGCATCAAAATCACGCAATTTTTCTCGCAGCATCGTAAAGTCACTGACTGATGCGGGATGGGGCAAAATTAACGGTCATGATTGAAACTAAGGGAGACTACGTGAAAACAAATTGATCTCTTAGTATTTAACTTCCAGATCGGACAGATGATCTGTTATATATCGAGAGTCATAACAGTTCTGGCCCCAAGTTTATATCTTATTTCCAGATGGAAAGCTGTAGTTCCCAGACCCATACTCTGCTTTGGCAATGCGCTTGGCGACCTTCCCTTTCTTGGCCCATTCGTTTATGCTGTGATCATATTCGTCTTGTCCCAGGCTTTCTGGTTTTACTCGAGCCCGTCTTGGGTAAAAGGACCTCTGTCGTGGATGCACTGGTCGAGCAAGTTTGAGTGATTTCAAACGTCTTAATGCCTTCAGTTTGAGGCGTTTTTGCAAGTAAAGCCTTCTTGCAAATGCTCTCTGTGCGCCGCGGTATCGGCTGTATTGCTTGGAAAGGCTGGAAAACAAATACTTAACATTAGTTAGAATCGTAGCTGTGTTATCTAAGCAGGCAAAAAATTGGACACAAACATGGCGTAAAAGTGTTATTACATTGTAATCCTCCCCCCCAGGGGGGGGGGGGGGGGAGGGGGGGGCTACTCTGCAAAGTTTTGGGTGGGGATGTGCCGCTGGGACTCTGAGACCCTTAACCTATATCAGACCATTTTAGCTGCATTTTGCAACCCTATTCTAGACTAAACACCGAAAATCCCTACCCTATCCTAGACCTATTCCAGAGTCACTATTTTAACAGAAACTCGTTCACTGTCAGTTATTAGTTAACAGGGGTCAGTAAAAATGCCGTACAGCCCGCCGTACTAGATAGATAGATAGATAGATAGATAACTTTATTTATACACGGTATTTCCATCAGCTTAAATTATCACAATCAGCTAACTACCTAACTTCCTAACTACAAATAAGAGGTACAATATAAAAAATAAAAACTGCTTTTCATGGAGGCCGTGTTCAAAAATATTATTTAAAACTTTACTTAAAAACTATGGCGACTTAGTAAACCTTATGTAGCCTAAATTCTTCACGCAACTGATCAGTTTCGTGGAAAATGATATCCTATTCCAGACCAAAAATATCTGATTATTATACCCTAACCCTACCCTTCACAGCGGTACATAGAGCACTAGAGCAGTTTTTAATTGAGAATCAAAACCAAAATAATTATTCTGGCCAATCACGACAGACGCAGACAATTCCAATGAACCAATCAGAACGCTAAGCAAATACATGTAGCCGGCACCAAGCGCGGGAAAAGACATGTAGCCGGCACAAAGCGCGGGGAAAACGCGCAGAAATGGTATTTCTGATTGGTTGAGGAAGCGAGGCGAGATTTTTTTTAGCTAATCACAAATCGTTCACAAAGCGAAGCAATGCAAAACCAAAGCAATCGCGAATTGAATTTTAACACTTTTAATTGAAAACCGCTGTTACCTCCAGAGCTAAATCAAGAATTCAGTCTGAATAAAATCCAATGATATGACCATTCAAATCAAAGCTTTCCACAGGAGAAGTTACTCTTCAGTAGTACATTCCTATGGTACTGTTTGTTCTTCAGTCGGTTCAGGATTTTGTTATAGCTTTAAGTTGACTTTGACATGTTTAATTTCTTAGTCCTGGGTAGCTTTGAGTTATAATGTAAATTAACCGCCGTGATGAATTTAATTGCAACATAAAAATCAAGCTAGAAATGGGAATGCAGCAGTGATGGAGTGCCTATGGAGTCCTGACCTGTAACCCTTGGTCATGCCATGTACATAGCTAGTAGCTGGGATTCTTAAATTATTATCGCTAAGTTGCGTCACGGAGTCATTTTACTCACGCTTGAACTTGGTATCACGTTATTTACATTATTTACATACCTGTTCACTATGGATTTTCGAACAGCACAGCAGGCGTTATCGCAACTTGGAGCGCAATACGCAGGGCATGAGGCGTGACATGGATTAGGTACAAACTGTGATGAACAGCACTGCGGGCTACACTGAGGATAACAGGCGAAATTGCACGATCCTGGGCACGTGACACTAGGAGGAACAGCGACCGGAGCTACTACGCCTGCGTTAGCAGTCTGCATCATTTCCGACATGCCAGAACAGCAGTCGTCATCACAATCCGGAAAACAGCTGTCATCGCATGTCCCTGGGCATGACGGGAGCACGGAAGGTGAGGCTGGACGATGGTACTTGTGAGGGTGGAATGCACAGCATTGTGCAGTACACCCCATAGGGTAACACTCATTTGGTTGGGAGCAGGGTTGTGCGCACACTCCTGCGCCTCTTTCCTGCACTGGCCGGTTGGGTTTAAGGTATCCCGCGGGAAGAGCAACTGAAAAAAATAATAAAAACTAAAACCAAACCAAGACAGCTTTTGGGCCTCTTCATGTGAAGTAACCGCGAGCCTGGCAAAATTTCAGCCCGGTTACCAGGCTAGAATTATGTAGAATTATATCATTATTCAGGATCGAGAAATCATTTTTGATAGTAAAAAAAAAACCTCTAAAAAAACAGGTCGAAATGATAAAAATTTGTTCTCCTTCAGCAGAAACGCATGTGTATTTGAAACATTTTCATCACGGTATCGGGCTGGCCTGTTTATTTGAGAAATTTGCCAGCCCGGTTACCGAGATGCCGGTTGAATAAACCGAGATTTCGATAACCGGGCCAACCCACTTTCTCATATGAACACATCGCAAATTTTACAAACGAAATAGGAGTGTGGCGTGATCTCGGTAAACGGGCCAGCCCAGTCAACCGGGCTCATATGAAGAGGCTTTTAGTTAGGTCATGCAGGGGCGAGGTTAATTATAACCTGAGCAAGAGCAGATATGAAGTGAATTATTTCTGATTGAAATGTTACTGAGTTTTGTATACTTTTTAGTTTTTATGCGGTTCAAAACCCTCTTGTAACTTTCTCTGGTACTAAAATTTAACATTCAAACCAAACATGCGTCCACCTTCACCCAAAAGACGTTGCGGTCGTTTGTTTTTGTTTTGAAATGTACCATTGTTCATACGCGTGATCTGATTGGTTGCACGCATTCAAGCGTGAATTTGGTGTTACGCGAAATGAAGCACAGAAAGAGATCGCGGCGCGCGCAGCATTTTGGGTGAAGGTGGGCCTTTAACAAATAACTAAGCAAAACTAAAGCCGATCAAAGATGACCTGGCTTCCGCTTGTTTCCCTGTGCTTAGTCTGTTATTTCTTTTTCTTTTTCTTCTTTGCGGTGGTTAATTAACTCGGCAATACTTTTACCTGCGATATTAGTAGCCACACTATGTGAAAACAAACAAGGTGACTTGTTCTTACCTGCAGTTTCATACTTGGATATCACAGGCATATTTCCTATCTTTCCTGCTAGTAGCGCTCTCGTTAGCGGATCAAGGTGGCCTGGGGCGTCCTTTGTAAAAAGTAAACCTAATGTGGCTATAACACTGCCGTTTCTGTAGAATATATGAAAAGGTTAAAGTTGAAAATACCAACTAATACATTCTTGTTCTTAGAGCACCAAGTTGCTCCACGTTCAGAATACGGCGCTCTAGGCTGCCCTATGTCCTGGGACTGGAATGCTACTGAAATACCATGAAGGAAACCTTTAATAGATATGTATGCCTATCAATTGACACTTTGCATTTATGGTTGGTTCACTCGAGTGACGAAAACACACGTGTGCACTACCATAACGCAAACTCAAATTCCGTCTCCTTGCGCTTGCGCTTGCGCTTGCGCTTGCGCTTGCGCTTGCGCTTGCGCTTGCGCTTGCGCTTGCGCTTGCGCTTGCGCTTGCGCTTGCGCTTGCGCTTGCGCTTGCGCTTGCGCTTGCGCTTGCGCTTGCGCTTGCGCTTGCGCTTGCGCTTGCGCTTGCGTTTGCGTTTGCTTTTGCGTTTTCGTTTTCGTTTGCGTTTGCGTTTGCATTTGCGTCATCGGGTGAACCAGCCTTCATTCTTCACAGTCGGTAGCGTCCAAATACATATATAACTTCCTCGCGTGATAGCAACTGTAGCTTGGTAGTAGAGGGAGACAGAAAGGGTTAAGACTGTTGAGGATTTTATCACTTAGGACCTAACAGCACTTGTCCTACCTCAAGGATATTAACTGAACTTCTTGGAACTCGTCATCCTCATCGTACAGATTCATAATCTAATAAACGGAAGGCAATACAAACAACAACAACAATCAAACTAGTCATTGTTTTCAAACTGATCAACATGCCATTATGATCTTACACGAACAAAATTCTCATTATTGTGTTCTGACAAAGTCTATATGTGCCACATATTTTTAGTAAGCGAAAAGACATATTCAGTGTTTTATTATCTGAGAAAATACTATTTTGTGTTCTGAAACTATAGATAAAATGGAATGCAAAAAATTGAACCAATCTTGTTGTTTAAATATCGCTAAAAACTAATATATTGTTTTCTTTTCCCTCGTAAATTCACCTGCAATCGTCCTCCTGGTATTCGTGGAGCATTTCGTGTGTTTAGCACAGTTTTTACCAGAAAACCTAAAAATGCGGATAACCTTGAACAGTAATTACCTGCCCTGCTTAGTCTAGACGCAAAATGTAAGTACAATACATAATGGTAATTGAACTGAGTGGAGTGCAATTTTGGTCTGAAATCATACGCGTGAAATCACAAGTATGATTTCAGACCAAAATTGCACAACGCGAAGTTCAATTACCACTTTATTACATCCATTTTGAAATCGCACAATTTAATTGCCTTAATACAGGATTTTAGTCAGAACCAATATTGATGTGACTTATAGATGCAATTTAGAGCAAAAAATACACAGGGAGCAGAGGAGCCAAATTTGACCTTTACGCGTTCGATCTTCGATTTGTTGTTTACGAGTCTGTTTTTCGCCCAGCGGGACCCCAAGCGTAATCGGAGCTTTCCGTTGGGTAACCGCAGATTGCTGACTGTGGGCGCCACAAAATCGTTACGCAGCAAGAAGAGAGACAAGGGAGGAAACAGATTTGGGCCTAATTTTTGATCCCCGATTACTCGCTTTTGATTCAATAAAAAGTTCTGATTTTTAGCATGTAGCTTTATATGGACAGTCTCTGGACAGCTTTTCAACAATTTCGATGAAGAGATCCATTAAACGCTCCATTCGGTGATCGCTCTTTATGGCGTTCAAAGTTGACTTTCGTAGGATGTGGACCGCAACATACTGGTGACGGAAATACGTCATACGAGAGGTGTGCTCCACTCCACTGCAGTGGAGCACCGAAATAACGATAACTCGTCGAAATCGCGCTAAATCGCCCCGAGGAACAGGCAAACAACAAAGAATACAACACAGCAACAGAGTAAGTCAATTTTATTCACATAAGATTCGAATTTTTAAGTTATGAAACAAAACCGTTGCGTTCCCATACAAACCTTTATAAATCGAATCTTTGTAACACAATACCGCTCATAAAGCAAGAGTCACTGAAGAGTCACGTCCCGGTTATCTAATGGTGAGCTTGGGCCGCCTGTGGTCGACTTTGCGGAGCTATATCTCCACTATTTTAAAAGATATCGCTTTTAAACTCGGCCACTTTGCTAATTTTGAGATTCTTTTTCCAGCAGTGTCGATGGATTTTTGCTGTCAGGCCAATATAAAAATTTGGAAAAACCGTGACAAGGTCTATTTTGAACGGTTGGCATAACTTCCGTTTTATTGACGGCATGTCACTTTCGGAGTTTTTACTTCCGTCACCAGTATGTTGCAGTCCACATCCAACGAATCACGTGGTACTATGTTTCTTCCCTTGTCTCTTTTTCTTCTCGGCACTTCGTGCCTCGCTCGGAAAGCTTACGCTTTCCGGAAAGCGCCGATTACGCTTGGGGTCCCGCTGGGGGAAAAACTCGAAAACAACAGATCGAATAACGCAAGACACAGCGCGCGCATAAAGCTCAAAGATCGAACGCGTATTAGGTCAAATTTGGCTCCTCTGCTCCCTGTGAAAAATAGTGCGATTCGGGAATAAATCGCACTATTGAAAAAAAGATGCGATTTAGAGCAAAAAAACAGTGTGATTCGGGAATAAATTGCACTGCTGAGAAAAAGATGCGATTTGGAGCAAAAAATAGTGCTATTTGGGAATAAATCGCCCTGCTGAGAGCCAATCAGATTTACAAGGATCACCAGTGATTTCAAAATGGATGTAATGAAATATGTTATTGTCCACTCAACTTAGGTCTTAGGGATTTTCACAGACAGTGTTAACAAAAAGCTAAATTTTCTACATTTCCTCCTGCGATTTGTACTTACTGCACTAGTTATGTTACTTTTCACTTCTTCAAAAGCCAAACTTCCAGGGACCTGCATCTGACTCGAATAGTTCATTTTAGTGAAGCGTATTGTAACTCGGAAGTCTTTACCTGTTAAGGAAGTATAGATTGGTGATGGAAGTTTTTTTTTTAATTCTGTAGTTTACAAGATTATTTATAGTCCCGTGGTGGCTGGTTTAAAAACTACTTCGTTGGCCGGGATGCGCTTTGCGCTCAAAACCCCTTTAAATAATAAAAAAAAAACATCAGTTTGTAAAAAGAAAAAGATAGTTTGATCGTGTGAGTGTGTGTCGCAGCGATCAAACAGCACTAAACTGATCCCTTGCTTCCTTGTACGTAATGTAATGTAATGTAATGTAAAACCTTTATTTAAACACGATGAGTAGTTAAAGCTGTACAGCTTGTGGGGTCGTGTATAACTGAACTATGAAAGTATAACAAAAAGATATGGGTAGCAGGCGTAAACGGGAGATGGGGTGAGGGAAGGGGCAGGTGGGCTATATGAGAAGAAAGGGACCATAGGCTACCCTGTGGGTAGAGAAATTGAAACAAGGCATATGTACTTGTTACTGGGCTCGTTTGAGAGATGGTTTTAAAAGGGGTGTTTCCAATTGCGAAAACATCCCGAATAATGAAGTTAAATCCACTAATTCCACGTAAATTTCCTTATGTGCTGTTGATGAATGAATGGTTGTAATTAAATAGCGATGCTCGCGTGAAATCGCCAGCTTGATCAAGTTGAGAAGCAGACTAAACCATTAACACGTAAATACCTCGTTTTGGAGTGATAAGTGCTAATGCCGGTGGTAACTTCATTGGTGGCGATGCAGGCTTCTTGGGAGGAGGTTTGGGTACCAGTGGCTGTATATATGTGAGACCTGTGGGTGGCTCATGCAGCTTTTTATTTGGTTCAACGAGCGGTTTAGTTGGTTCATGAATCTTTTTGGGTGGTTCTTGAAGTTTTTTAGACACTTCATCATGCTCTGGTAATTGTGCAATTTTCTCAAGTGTCGCATCCTTTTCTTCCTTTGCTTCATTGCTCTGTTCTGGTCCTGGCCTCGTTTTGTTTTCAGTTGGCCCCGCTTTCGTATCAACAGACTCAGACTCAGGATAAAATGGCCTCGATTGCATGTGATCGGACCCTTCGTACAATGGCGCCGAGTTTGTAGAACTTTCGCTCGGCTCTGAAGGACTTGGCATTTTATTTACATCCCCATCCTCTTTGTAGTTTGGTCTTTCATTAAAAACCTCCTGAGGAGAACTTTGTTCTTCCTGAGTGGGACTTGGTCTTTGCTTCGTTGCATCGTATGATGGCTGCGTCGTATCTGATTCTTGTGTCACGGGCCTAGAACTTGAATAGCTCGCCTCAGGCTCCCGGCCGCTTTCTACAGCTGGGCCTTCACTTGGACCATACTGTACATCAGTCTGCTGAGGGGGAGACAGATTCAGTTTTGCCGTGTTCTCCGATCCTTTAGCAGTTTGATCAACGTTTATTTCCTTGAAATAAATCACATTGGGCTTCGACGGTGGGGACTCGTCTTGTGCTAAAAACAAAGAGTGAAAACCAACACTTTAAAGGTTATCTCGGCTGGAAAACATATTTCTTCCAGATCATTAGTTCGTGTCATTGTTAAACTGGTTTACGGGTTTCGAAGGTGACTACAAATCTTTAACTCTTGAATACTGGCATTTTGTTTCTGCATTTTATTCTCTCAAATTTCCCGCGCGCCGCCATGTTTGTTTTCACAAAGTTTGATGGGAAATTATGACGTTATTGCGTTGTCGTGAGCTTTCAATACGACGGTTTAAGTCAACATCACGTAAATTTATAAATATATATATGCTTTTAATGCATTTTTGGCTGAATATTGTCCGGTTCTACCGCGAAAACTTCTTCTGTAAACTCCTTATTGACATCTTCGACAACGCAATGACGTCATAAATTACCATAAAGAAAACATGGCGGCGTGCGGGAAATTTAAACTGAAAAAAGAACACTTCGCATACGGAGATACCGACAAAAAACCCCGGCACGAGTTGAAATATAACCATTACGAATATTTTGGCTCTAAAACTGTTTTTCAGTCGAGGTTCCCTGAATGGCCGTTGAAAACTTTCTGTAAAGTGTGTCTTTCAGATATACGGTAAAATTATCACAGATTATTCTTTTGACTAACCTGGAGTGATATTTGCTACATTATTATTCTCCTTATTCTCTTGAATGTTTTCATTTGAAGCCTGTTCTTCTACACTCGGGACATTGTCATTAAATTGACCATCGATGTTGCCGCGGGGACTGTATCGAGCTACCAAAAAGAAGTTTCCAGATTTGCTCTGTGCTGTGCCAATGCCCAATTCTGTAGAGCTCCGCCAAACTAACTGGCTGAAATGATCTGTAAATATTATTACTTAAATTGGTACATAACATTTTGTGGGTATCATTTTATACAAGCACTACGAAACAGACACCTTTTTCCTTACATAACCCGCAGATACAGACTGGGAGGTAGTTGGAGAGAGCTCGAAAGTACTTTGTAAACAATCACCTGCGGGGGCAGTACGCAGCTCTTACAAGGACTTCTCTGATTTGCTGAGAAAACAATAGAACAAACAACACAACAATGGACCCTAGCCCTAAAAACAACAGAGCTGCGTGATATACAGGTCGAATAAAATTAGAGGTTGTTAAGAGCTGCGTGGTATCTGGAACTCCGGCTCACATTCACAAAAGCTATTTTAACTATCTCATCCCCAGGCTTCCCTCTCTTATTATAGTACTGTGCGCATGGAGTTGTGGGAAGGATGCCTCCGCGCCCCCTTTAGTCTCTCTCTCTCTCTCTCTCTCTCTCTCTCACTATATATATATATATATATATATATATATATATATATATATATATATATATATATAGATAAGTATAATAAAAAAACGATGGGGCGAACTTCTTACTGGTCCTGACTGGTTTTAACGTTTCGGCCTTCGGCCTTCTTCAGAAATTACAAAGAATTAAAAACTAAAAACTAAAAACTATGTACAATGATTAAGTTATACAAGTTGTGACTTATATACATTAAGCTACAAAAACAAAGGAAAACGAGGTTACGTAACATAACAAAAGAACTAAATAACAAGGAAAAATTTAACGCTAAAAATAACATACATGATGTGATAAAAACCTTAATTAATGATTGAAACAAAGAAAACTCCCTATCGAGGGCCCCCGAATAATCATATAGGTCACTGTCGGAATGACAGGACCAGCACGTCTTACCAAGTGCCCCCGACAGAACGTTCAAACACAAAACAACTACAAACAAAGAATAAAACAAGGAAAAGAAAAAGACAATCCTATTATTGCAAGATACGTGCGTTAATTATTGTAGTTAATGCGGTTTTTTGATCTAAATTCACGTCTCTTGTTAAGGCCATGCGGCCGAAGGCCGAAACGTTAAAACCAGTCAGGATCAGTAAGAAGTTCACCCCATCGTTTTTTTTATTATACTTATCTACAAATTCACGTGGTGGCGTCGTATCCTTGGATCCTTCTGCTGAAGAGTTCACCGTTTGTGTAAACCTTTTTATTCAGCCTATATATATATATATATATATATATATATATATATATATATATATATATATATATATATATATATAGTGAATTTTTGAAAAGGTGGTCAACGAAAATTACAGCAATTTCATTACAACTGGCCCAAACAAGGGTCGACCAACGTTTTACAGCTCATCGGTGGTCGTATTAACGGGGTTCCAATGTTCCATGCATATTGTAAATCGTCATTATTTATACAGGTATTGTTATGTACACTCACTGGTACTATCATCCAGATGTGGAGACTTGTAGTCGTAATTTTTGACCTCCTGATACCAATTCTTTACCGCCCTGTCACAAGCCTGTTCAGGGTCACCTCCGTACATGTAAAACAGGTTTTCTCCATCCTTTGTTGTGGAATCATGCTGAAGTTGGTCTATCGCTGCAAGATGATTGGCCCATTTCTGTGCATGTACAGCAATATCCGCTGACCAGTTGAGGGTTGGGACTCCATAATGAGCTCGAATTGTATTGTGGGCATCCAGGCAGTTCCGTATGAAATAACTATAGGAATAAACTAAAGACAATAGGAAAACATGGGTTTAATGTCTAGAATACAAATACAAAATGCGCCGTTTTTGGTCAAGCAAATCCACAAACCAACTTGAGTTTTTCGCAGCTTTATCCCGCGAGTTTGTCAGCTGTCTGTCACCTGCACACAGAGAGGCGGTGTTACATTAAAGGTCGGTTATAATATAAACCTGACTGGAGAGAACACAAGACGAACAAAATGATTACACACTTCAGATCTTAGCAAACTGCCTCAGTCACACACACCTATTATTTGTTTTCTCGCGCTTATTGTGCCGTGGTACATTTAGCGTGGCTCATCTTGGGATGTGGGTTAATCTTACCAAAAATGAGAAGCCGATCCATTTGTCAAAACAGTTTTTTTACACACAGCTTTCTGATTTGTTATATTACAGTGAGATGCCAAGGATAATCATCTCGGTTAATGTCGTGATGAGCGTTTCTTATGCCATTTCTTGACGTATCCGTGGATAGGAACCAGAAAGAAGCGATCAAACGCTTTCTTTTTTTAACGCGGTAAAACGGGTCATTTAAAAGCTAGTGGTAAGCTATGTTAATCAGCACGCAACAGGTAATTGTTTAGCCATTTTAGTTCAAAACAAAATATAATGTTAATGGAAGAGTAACTGAGCTTTGCAGTACGGTCTGTAACACTATAATTTTACAAAATAATCGGCTTTTAACAGAAATACTACAGTGTTTATTGATAACATGAGATAACAAAACTAAAAGCCGGTGCAATGTTATTTTGTCAGAAATTAGGTTGGATTTCTTATTAAACAGCCGACAACAGCCAAACTCTTCTAAATTCGCGTGGATCGAGGAATCTGCTGCTCCATAAAAGTTCCAAGCTACCGTGAATGGATTATATAATAAACATTAAGACATTTATTAATGATCTATTTTCCCCTAGCTTTGCTTCATTGAAACAAATTAAGGGTAGTAAATCGTTTAATCCACATTAAGTAACGCAAACGGTTTGATATTAAACATCCCTCCCTCCCCAGTTACATTCGCTATTGTTTTAAAAGTTTATGGTCGTCTACTTTCTCGCCGTGATAATGTTTATCCTCCCTGTTACCAAATATTATTGTCTTCATCTTGATGAATAAACAAATCAGTTTGTTAGTACACTAACTTAAGCAGGTCACAAGAAATTTTGGTGATACAGTTTTCACTTATTGTAGCGGTGTTAAGTAGAAAAAGCTTTGCTATTTTACTAAGACACCTACCTTCAGTGACATAGAATAAAACGCAAACAAGTATTTCTATCTTCATTTCTAGTCTAAAAATGAAACCTCCATTAATAAAAAAGAAAGAAAGCAATTTATTATTGATAACTTGAACACAAGCCCGTGTCAATACCTGCTTAGTTTAATTGGTCGCTTGGTGATCTATTGTTTAAAAGACTGTAGTATAGTGTAAAACAAGCACCATTTTTAGCGTAATAATGGTTCCATATCAGATGTTTTCCCAGTCTCCAACTAAAACGAAGGATATCGTTGGATATCTCGTGGAAGCTCACAAGGTCCAGCCTCGTCCCCAGCGTCTTTCTTCTTCCCATCCCTCGCTCCAGGAGACGGGAATAAGAGAGACCCTGGGCACGGGGGCTGCACAAGCTCAACTCTCGAAACAGATCATGTAGGGTGTGAGGTCCCCTGCAGACTCCAGATTGACGTGAATTCATCCGAGATTTATCCGAGCTTTTGGTTTGAGAAGTTATATTGTTTTTTCGATTGTTTATAAAATTTCAGGTTTCCATGACCTTTGCAATTGTAAAAATTCATGTTAATTTATTTGTTTTAAATGACACTTCACACTTTCAGTCAGTCTTTGCAGCAACTTAATTTTTAGAACATCTTTAGCTTCTTTCATTGATGTTGATTACTTAAAAGTGAATTTCTGATGTCATGAAAAATTTGAATGGTGGATATGCAAATTACAAATTATCTGTTTAAAAGTGAAAAAGTTCAGAAACCGCTGTACACTGTACGTCCACGTTTTATTGCCAAAGCTGAAATAGTCTCGGAGTCTACAACCCTGGCCAATACGTCTTGGGACACTCACCGAAATTGCACGCAAAAATATGCTTCGCTAAATTTTTATCCTACTACGTAGTATACATCTAAATGTTGTTATCTCGTGCTATTTCAGTCCCCCTCCCCCTCCCCCTCCCCCTCCCCCTCCCCAGAGCAATGTTGATTGCCGTGAAAAGAATTTTGAACCGGTAAGATCAATATTGTACTAGAGGGGGAGGGGGAAAGGGGACTGCGTAATATTGTGGCGTTTCTTGGGTAGTGTTCCAAGAGTTTTGGCCAGGGTTGTAGTTACGTTGCTACCACATACAAGCCATGCAAAGCCTTTTTTAACTGAGAGAATTGCGGCACAAGCTATACATGTTTCACTTGGCAAAGTCACTGGTAGAAGATTAATCTATTTTCATATAACTCTTAACCTGACTCGTCCCCAGTCGTCTCTCAATTAATGAAAGAAGCGCGGATCACCCCCTTCGGTCGGGCTTCTCTCGTTCCGCGTCTATCCCCACGCGCGTCTCCCGCGTTTTCCCTAGAGAGACGACTGGGGACGAGTCAGACTCTTCACCTGAGATGGACCTGTGTTGCAAAAATGGTGTTTTACATGGAATCATAGTTCTAGTAGAGAAAATTAAAAACGTCAGGTAGCGACCGGGCCGGTATAAAGAAAACAAACTGAAGCTGAATCAGGAGCCTGCAACGGCTGAATAGTAATGTATTAGCAAATCATAAAGTCAGTTAACGGTGCAATGCGTTTTTAAGGCTGCCATTTAAGGACGTTCGCGCCAATTGTTTATGCGCACCCTTACTGCGCACGCAATTCATGTCGCAACGCCATACAACGTCATGCACGAGCGCGTGGGCAAAGGAAGAAATCTATTCACATGAAGGGATGGTAGCCGTTGCGTTAACTTTGCTTTGATTTAACTCGCTTGGATGGTCGGTGACCCTTATTTTTTCCTTCATATATCACTTTCTTTACCGATTATCTACAGTTTGTGAAAAAAAAAAAAATCTGTCTCGTAGATGTTTGATTTTTTTTTCATTTTTTTTACCCACGCGACGTCGAATTGCACTCATATCTCAGCTGTATGTTGCTTCCGAATGCCCTCTTTAAAGGGTTAACTCACTTAAAGGTTGAAAACAGTTCAAATTATTTACGAATCAGGCCCACTTAGATAACATTTGAATATAATAGTTTCTCCCCAGTGATTCATCTTTGATATTGTTTAACTAAAAGCCATGGACACCATGTCACGTTACGAGGAATAACTTTTCAAAAACAGCGTATATTTCAACACACTATATCTTTTAAATCAATTCGGTGACCCCCAATTTTTTTTTTTTTTTTTTGCATTTCTGACATCAGTAACTCATTATCAGACCGTAGCATAAGTTTGGAAAAAATCTGTCTTGTAGAAGATTTTCGCACGAACGTCCTTAAGGTATCGCTATGTACGTGAATAACAGGTGTACGTTGACAACTCTAGACAAAGTTCCCTCAAAGAGACGCGTCTGCAAAGAATCACGACAGCTGTATTTTAAGGATCTCTATAAAGTTCAGTTATTGTTTCGTTGAACACAACTACCATAATTTCGCCACATGTTTGTGAGGCGAGGGTCCTACATCGGTCCAGGCTCCTCTGGGCTTTCAAAATGGCGACGGACCAAATTCTTCCCCAGGGTCTCTCCGTTTTCAAAATGGCGGGTCGGGCTTTTTGGCGACGGACCTGTAGGTCCCGCCATCTTGAATTCTCTCACATGGGTTTCATCAGCTGTGTTATAACAACGCTGCTGTTTGCAATCAAACTGCTTTTGAAAATAGTCGTCAATCTCCGAAATTCAATTTTTTTTTTCTTTTGGCAAAAAACGTTGCCAAATTAATTTAAAGCACGGCATGGATATAGTAATGAATCACGCCATTGGTGACAATTTTGCAGTTCTTTATGGAACACATTGCACGATTTCGTTCCTTGGTGTCACTCTTCGTAGTGTTTCGTGGACTGACTGTCGTCTTCAAGAAATCGTCTATGGATGGTTAATATGTTTTACTTTATAATTATACTAGTCCTTGAGGGCCAATAACCTTGTTAATTTTAAGACTAAACAACAATGATGAAATGAAAATTAATAAACAAATATTTGGTTGCCATTTTAAGACATTGGCATATGTGATCATCCTGTTGCACGAAATTTACGATTTAGGAGTCTTTGAGATAACTGATACATTTAAATACGGGGTTTATTTGTTTAGTCGTTATATCTAGGACAATAAATGTTTTGGTTTCTTCTAAAACGTTTAAGTTAGGAATCGTTTAATAATGCATAACACCAGCTAGAAATTCGTCTCGTTGAAGAGTTGATGAACTGATGTAATCCGAGGCCGATATCTGACCGTGCTACCAAAAACCTTTTATCAAGTGCCATACTTTTCCTTTTTGCTCCTTCAAATAGCTCTGAACAAATTATTTTTCATTCCTTCATGGATGGTAGTTGGCGGACGATACTTCTAGGATTTCTGTGGTCATGTTGTTTGTATGGTAAGAAACCTAGATCCATAAATATTTTCATCACGTCCAATGCTTATTGTAAACATAAACATTTTTACCATTCTTACCCCTAAGCTAGATAAGCAGTAAAAACTAGACGTACTGCTAAATTAACAAGTTAAAAATTGGTTAAGTAGATCTACTTTCGCTTAGGATCTGTGATTGAACAAAAACTGAAAAATCAACATGTTCTTTTACGCCTCATATATTGTGATGTCGTCGACTTGTTGTCAATAACGGGTGGAGTGAATTGATGTGTTAAGTTCTGGTTCAAAGCACAAACAAGTGGCAAGTGTGGAAAAACAGTATTCCTTTTTTAAATGACGACGAATAACTCTTCCATGTCCGTACTCGAAACCACCAGGCGAAGAAAGCCATGTAGACTGAACAATTCTATTTAGTTGGTACTTAACTGTTAGAATCTGGTAGTCTTTAACGGAGAAGCTTACCGACCGAATAGGAAAGAGGAAAAAAGTCGTTTAGGCAAATTAATTTAAAGTGGTCTCAGAATCAGATTTCGGCATTAGATATAGGTCTAAAGTTAAACGGCATTAGAAATAGGTCTAAAGTTAAACGGCATTAGATATAGGTCTAAATCAAACGGCATTAGAAATAGGTCTAAAGTTAAACGGCATTAGATATAGGTCTAAAATCAAACGGCATTAGAAATAGGTCTAAAGTTAAACGACTCCCCAAACTAATAAAGAACTGAAGAAATTGGATTGAACAAAACAGAGCAACACAGAGCGCTGCAAATAAAAGAAGCTGATTGAATAACTGATCCGTAATTACGATTTCGAGACGGCAAGTTGGAAGAAAATAGGCCCGTTCTTACTAGGGCTCTTTAATAAGTGCACTTGAACTGCAATTGGTACGTACTTGCAATGTGAACTCCTTTCTGAGAGCGTTTTCTAAGTCTGACTTACGTTTCAATAGAAGCACTCATCTGATTTATTTACACATTTAAATCGCATTGTAAAATGTATCAGAGATAAAAATTAATATCAACTGAATGTAATTGAAAAGTTAAATAATTTGCAGTAGTTCGTTTACTAAAAGCTCCATATTTCTCTTCTTTTTTATTAAAAACGTCTTTTTGAATGGCACATGCTGTTGGTTTGTGAGGAAGCACCCAAGTGTAGCTCGCGTACTTGGAGTGTGAACGTTTTAGGCCCCGTCCATCGTTTTAGTGTGGACGATCGGTAAAAACGGATAAAAAAGTATGCGTTTTCAATTGAAAACGCATACTTTTTTTATCCGTTTTTACCGATCGTCCACACTAAAACGATCAAAAACGGAGAAGTTTATCTATGAAAACGGAGGTTTTCGAAAACGCTTTTCAGAGTAGAGACTTTTGAAAACGCAGGTCTATCGTTTTAGTGTGGACGGCATAAACGGAGCTTTCCGAAAACGCTTACGTCACAACTAGTAACAAATAGAAGTACGAAATGTGTAATGAATCTAACAATACAAACTCCCTATCGAGGGCCCCGAATAATAATCATATAGGTCACTGTCGGAATGACAGGACCAGCACGTCTTACCAAGTGCCCTCGACAGAACGTTCGAACGCAAAATGACTACAAACAATACATAGAATACAACTAGAAAAAGACAATCCTATTTTTGTAAGATACGTGCGTTACTTATTGTAGTTAATGCGGTGTTTTGATCTAAATTCACGTCTCTTGTTAAGGCCATGCGGATTAAGCGTAAACAATTGTGTTGTCCAATAACCCTCCCTGGTGAGCAACAATTGGTCAAGGTGAAGTGTATTTTGAAATGATGTAATTTGTTCGATGAGAATAAACCTAATTTTGGGAAATGTCATGTTCAGAACTATTAAAGTATACCGCCAATTCCCAAGTTCTCCTATTATTAAGCATGCTAGATTTGTGGTTTCTAAATCGAACTTTAATTTCGGTGGATGTAAGTTAATTTTTCTTTGTGATGGTCAAGAAACCAACTCCAATTGGACCGTTCAGATGTTTAATTGCTCAACGTTTCGGCCTTCGCGGCCTTCCTCAGGAGCGTTATACTAGTGTTACAACATTTGAAATTTGTGTCAACGGAAACGTATGTCAGTTAACATAACGTGATTCAACAAAACAAACCTTGCTCGCGCGCGTTTAAATGTTGCATGCGCATGTTATAACGGAAAGAAATGTACAAAGTAAACAATTAAAATCCTGTGCGTGTGTAACAGGAGCGTGCACAGGGTTCTTTACGAAAAATTGTATATATAAGTAGTATAAACTTGGGCTGGGAAATAATTGAAACAACTAACTGCCTCATTATCTTTGGATCACCAACTTGTTGGTGATCCAAAGATAATGAGGCACATCGGTGATCCAAAGATAATGAGGCAGTTAGTCGTTTCAGTTATTTCCTAGCCCAAGTTCATACTACTTATCATATGTTGAGGGAAATATACTGTGAATTGCTGATCAATTGGGCTAAGTGACGCGATCCTAACTGCAGAAAATGTGAGTCTCTTCGTGTCTGCCACATATAGATACTTCCAATTTCACACTGAATGGCGGGTTTGGCTCGGTGGTCTAGTGGTAAGACATATCACCGGTACTCAGGGGACGGAAACGTACGATTCCCGGCTGAACCACATTTTTCACTCATTTCTTTGTTGTTACGATTTCTGTTCCCCATATATACTAATTAATTATATATATATTTTTGGATTCTGATTTCATAAAACGATTTAAATATACAAGTACATTGTTTCGTTGCTTCGGCGAGCCTTATATTTGAGTATTCTGCACTTCCTTTCCAGGGATTCTTGGAGCTCCAAATCCTGGTTATTCTAACAGCGCTCTACCACCAGGTGCCATGAAAGTGGTAAGGAATATTCTTTTAAAATTGACTTCAGGACAAACCTTGTTTCTTACCTTCGGCACATCACTTCATATCTCTTAGCATTCTAACTTTTTCTTCTTCTTTGTCCCCAGCGAAATACAATAGTTTGTGAAGGACAAAAAGCCTTTGTATCATGCCGCAGCATTTTTGATCAAATTGAAATAGTGGAAACGATGTACGGCCGCAAAGATAAGTCAACCTGCGTACACCCGAGTATTCCTTCCACCACCGTGTGCCAAGAACAGGAGACAGAAGTCAACGCGCAAGTTAAAGGACTCTGCGAAGGAGAAAATACTTGTGAAGTAGCAGCAAACAATAACTTTATGGCGAAGGCTGGAACAACGATCTGCCCCGATGTGTACAAATACCTGGATATAAAATACAAGTAAGGTTACGTTGGCGTGCACCATCAGACCATCTGATTTGGAATGGTTTTTTGTTAGCCAAATTTGCGGCCGTGATCACCAGTACCGTGCGCATGGCCATAAGTGCTTAAAGCTTTATATTCTTGAACACTGATTGACAAATGAATGCTGAAATGCCACTATTAAGGTAATGATCTGACATTAATATATTTCATAGGTGCGTACCGCAAACCTTTTATCCAAATGTAGACGGTGGCTCAGACAACGCCCAAACAGTGAATGAAGTCATAACAACTGGGGGCGCGGGAGGCCTGGGCACATCATCAGTAACCTCATCGTCATCATCATCTACGTTCCAGACTTCTGTTCCGGAAATCACCGTCCAAGAGCATGTCAGCACTCAACCGGTAACAACTGCTACGTCACAAGGATCCGTAACCCCTGTTAATACCCACAATGACATCACGGAAGAATTCACCAAACCGGAAGGTACGACTGACGTCATAACAGAAACGTTTCCAAGCAACGCAGCGTCATCTTCGGAAGTGAATGAGACATTCAGAAAGTCAGATACTCCCCCGCGACCGGAGGAATCTGGGGACGAACCGAGTGAAGAAGACGAGGAGAGTGGGTCGGGGATATTGGACGAATTTGACGAACAACGCGATATTGTGTACGATACTATATATAGAAGATGAGTTCGAGTTGACAAGTCTGTTGACCTTTCGCTCTTAGAGTCACACCATAAGGTGATGGATAAAATGTAGCTTTTGAGCACGGCTGATTTTGAAAGGCGATACCATACTATCATACTCGATATTATAAAGATAAGAACTCATTGATCATATGACAGAAGCATATTTTTCAATGCCTTAATAGTTAAAAGGCAATAAAGTGAAATCTCTTGTAAGTAAGCAGTCTGGAGATCAGAAAATGTTCTTGTTATTGGGAGGTGGTCGCTTGTGACAGTAAAATAGTCATCAAACGCTGCGCCTATTCATACATTGTATGGTACTTTATACTTTATATGGTGTAACGCGCATTCACAGCTTCCGAATATTCATTTTTTGCTTAGTACCATATTTGGAAACTCCTCGGTCCCCTGAGATTGGAAGCAAGTTGTTCTAGCAAATTGATTGGTTAATATTTTTATCTTGATTTTCCAAATATGGCTGTAACAACTTCTTAGCAAATTGAATAATCGGAAGCTTGTTTTGAAGCGTGCAAGAGACAGTTGCACGTTTCAACCCACTTGTGGGTTTCTGATGCGGGTACTTTATACTTTATATGGTCACTTGCCAACCGAATCGAATCGAATCGGAGAGATTCGCTTGTATCTTGGTTAACGCTGAAGAAGGTTTTAGAAAATCGTAAAACTAACTGTTAATAATAATACGAAAGTCAGCAATTTAATACAAACAACGTGAACAATATTGTTTGTTACTTTTTCTTTATTGATTTCATTGATTAGTCTAGTCTCTACTAACTTCCACTTGTTTCTTATTTGAAAACTCCCTTAATCCTACTACCACTTTACTGTATCCTTTTGAAGTTCTTTATCAGTTTTCTCCGTTAATACAAACACTCTATATACATAACAGATAAAATTGACAAAGGCCTATTAACAAAACAACGAAACAACGTGATTGCAAATTTCATAATTTACGTTATTAAGTGATTAATATTACTAACCCTTTAGTATTTCTTGTTAGATCGTTTCAATTTACAGCATTTTGCGTCAACTTGAATCAATGGCAATCGTACCATATGTTGACCACATGTAGTTGCACGTTTCAAACCATATTAGTGAACTTTAGATTTGAATACGAGTACGAGATTGAGAACGAGTACGACTTTTGAATTTCAAGCCAGTCACATCCCAGAGCTGTCGCTCCTTCCTATTACTGACCAGACGATATGGAGACTTTAGGTATAAAATTGTGCTGAAAAATGGTTATCTAGAGCAAGCGAACTAGGTTTGAAAAGTCGTACTCGTACTCAATCTCGTATTCGTCGTCCGATCTAAAGTTCGCTATTGGGTTTCTGCTTTTTCATGCAAAACATTTCCATAGAGTCATTTTAGTCCTTAATAAATAATGCTTATTTACGTATTAATTCATGTATTTTCCGTATCGGTTTTCCCTTTGTTTTAATTTGAAATAATTAAATGGTATGCATTGTGATTAAATTCAGTAGTTAGAACTGAGGCAAATTTCATGCCAAAGAGTAGATTACTTTTTGCTGTAAAAATACTTTTACATCTCTTGTGTAAAAAAATAAAAACAGTGCTACTTATGTCAAAATAAAGTGATTGTTTAGCACAATTAATAGTTTTCAAGGATTCATATATGGCTGCCGATCGAGGGAAATTACCTCCGAAGTTGACATTTTATCACGTGTCACGTTATAAGATACTCCAGATACTCGGTCAAGCCCAAATCATACCGTCCAGAAGGACGTCGGACACCTTATTGAGACTTATATAACTGAGTAACTGGTTAGCTTTCAGTTGGGGTTAGGGGTAGCAGTTTATATTGTTAAATTTAGGACTAAGCAACCCGAGAAGCTAGGTGGTACAGTGGTACGGTTGGCTATGTAAGCCCTAAGCCTAGCTAAGGTCACAGGTTCAATCCTTAGTGGGGATTTTAGATTTTCTTTTTCACACTTAAAAATTTATTGAAAATAAAATTCGAAGTGTCGACATTACGTTATATAAGTCTCAATGACGTGTCCGACGTCCTTCTGGACGGTATGATTAAGGCACAACCCAGACACTCAGGGGTCTCTGCGCGCCGCCATTTTCAACGAGGAGAAGGCCCTGGGGTTAGGTTTGCGCGGGAATGTCCAATAATCCTAAGCGCACCACCCTCGACCCAGGTTCCTCGTGCCATTACGATTCGTGAGTCATTTCGTGATCATTCTATGTAGTAACACCCGTAACCATGAATTAATCACGTCTTATGCTATATTGCACTCGGTATAGTTTTCGTTAATCATTACTAAGGTGTATCATATTATGAAGTCAAAGTTGCCCTTTTTCAAAATTGATTACCAAGATGTTGATATCAACATAGAATAGTTGTATCTTTCACACATTTATATGTATATTTGTTTTTAATTAGGTTCCATATTTTATGTTTTGTACATCTCAGAGTCCGGAGATCCTTAGAACGGGAACCCACTCCCAATGTCTTGTCTTGATATTGATATTTTGGTATTATATATTGATATATTGATATTTGATATTTGATCCACCTGGTAAAAAGAAATGATATTGTTCTTGTTTGAAATAATTAAACACACAGTTCGTTGCCTCCTTTGCTAAACATTCACATTCATTGGAGATTCACGTCTTAACTTGTCTTAAGCACAAAAATCCAAATCCAAAGCGACTGACAAGCTATAAAGAAACCTGGTAAGTTTGTAATGCTTCTGTTGGCGGGTATATTTCATGAACAGGCCCAAAGTCTGTGAAACTGAGATAGCTCTCACCTCAGTTCTGCAAGGAGACACATGGACGCGTTCGGTTTCTGTTTTCTTTTTTTGCTGGTTTGTTTGTTCGTTTTTCTTTTGTTCGTACATTCAGCGTATGTTTTATTATTGTTAGCTTTTAATATTTCTGAAGTAGTTATATCTGGGAAATTCGCCGAAGATAATAAACACTTAATGACTGGTCCCAAGGGAAACAGTGAATTTTGTTTCCCGAGAATCTCGACGTTTCCCGAGATGAAGTCGAGATTTGAGGGAAACAAAATTCACTGTTTCCCGAAAGATCAGTCATTAAGTGATTTGTTATATAGCAACAAAAAAAACACAACACAAGACAGTTTGAAAAACGCGCCGAGCACTCGATCCATCATAATCATGCCACCGTTTGTCACAGTCTGATCACGGTCTGATCACGTGCGCTAGCGGGCAACAGTGCAATGTTACCCTCTGACGTCAAAATTGTTGCCCGCTTTCGCAAATGTTGCCCGCTTAGCATAATTGGCGGGAAACAGTTTGTTTGTTAGATGTCATGTGACGATGAATCAACCAATCAACGCGCGCGTTGTATTGACAAAAACTCCAGCCATATAACAACGTCTATTAAACTCAGAAAACCAAGTTTATACGATACCAGATCAGAGTTACCTGCTCAGTCTCACACCCTTAAATATCATGACTAGTTTAGCCGCAGTTGGATACACTCAGGACCGTGCAAAAGCCATGCATACAAACATGAAACATAGGGAAAGTTGATGGCCCGGTGGTTGACAGTTGAATACAAATGCGAATGTACAGTAGAGAGAGGGACTTTCGGGCCCGTAAAGCTGCGCTATGTGCATAATCTTCAGCAAAAAACATTCCGTTTTCGTTGATTTTGAAAGCTAAGCACTAAATTCTTACGTTAGACTGCTAGCACTCCCTGTCTGGATAGTCGGCGAGCGGGCGAGCAAATACGCGATCGGCGATCGACCGAGCGGCGAGCGAGCGAAAGTAATGCGAACCGAGGGGGCTCTGGGGAAGAGGCGGGAAAGGAAAGAGGGACTGCAGTCTCGTCTGTAACAAACGCGTTCAGATAACTCCGCCCATCAAGTGTGAGAACCCATTAAACATAAACTAATCTTGTCAACTTAATAAAAAACAACTCCGCCTCAATTTGTCGCTCTGCTTGTAAACACGCGCGAAACCGGCACTTGGGCTAAAATATAACAGTGCTTTGTACTATGCCGATTGTAGATTTATTAATTATTTACAAAGTGGACTGCATTTGCGTCTTTTATTCAAGGACAGAAAATGTAATTTCTGCTGTTATTTTTGCTTACCGTCACTGCTAAGGATGCTTCAATCCACAGAAATTACTCTCCTTCAGTATTAATAAAAACAAAGTTCTTAAATGAGCCATGCTAGGCTTATGTTCAGAAGAGGGAAGCCATTATGTTTGCTTGCTTATTTGGTTAAGTCCGGCAGCTTCCGACATTTTACAATTATTTTGTTTTAAGTGATGTTCTTTTTTTTCAAATGTCATTTTTTCCAGGTCATGGCATTCCGGCTCTCTGTTCCACTCTCCATCTTTGCGTTCTTGTTCCTCAGTGAACATCTGTCTGCTTATCCCGATCTGGCTCTCTGGGATGTTTGTACGATTCGAAGTTGTACGAGTATGGCAAGCTGGTATATGAACGTAACTGTTGGTATGCATTTTGTGAAAAGGATGAAGGCAACCGTCCACGAATTGTCAAGATACCGAACCCACACTGCCGCAATTTATCACCTTGGAATTAAAAATAGAGACCAAGATTCCTTAAACACGAGGCAATTGTTTCCTTCAACTTGCAATGCAACTCTGACAAGTGCCGTTGCAAGACGTTGCGGATAAAATTGCGTGCGTAACACTACTCTTCGCAACTTGTCTCGCAACGAAAAATTGATTTTCGAGTTGCAGACAAAGTTGAACAATGTTCTACTTCCTCCCGTCCTGCACAGTACAATCTCACCCAAGTTGTCCTTTTCCTTTTGTTTTCCATTTTAATTTCTTCCCGAAGCTCCTGCTCTAATTTGAACATCATAGGCGCTATAATGGCGCTTTCATTTATAAAATTGGAGCGAGCGCCTGAGACTCTGAGCAACTTGTTTCGCATTGTTCTTGTCATCGTTGCGTTGTATGTTGCAGGAATAATCCACCGTAGGAAAAAGACAACAATACAATTCTATGTGATTAGAATTTTATAGTATTTTGTATTATATTTTATCATTGTATTTTATCATTGTATTTCATCATTGTATTTTATCATTTTATCATTGCCTCTGAAAATCCCCTTTGGGGACGTGGTAATAAAGTATGTATGTATGTATGTATGTAAGATGGCGGCTGTTCATTTTACCACAATACCTTGCGGACCTAACACAGCACATAAGGCACAAAGAAAGCCAAATTTTTGCAATATTTGTTCCAGTACAACGGACAATGTGTAGACCAGGTTTGAAGATTTTATAACTTTTCTTTACATTTTTATGAACGTTGTTAAGGTTTTTGTGCGCTAAGAATTATGGGTAAATGTTCCAGTCGCCATCTTTTTTCCTACCGAGGATTGTCTCGTGTAATAGCGCCTTGATCTGAAAAAAATCCAAACATATCGACATCACTGTATCTAGATATTAGAACATGAACTATGAACGGCTCTATTAGTCATCTTTCGCGGCATGGTTATAACATGACATATAATATAATGTATGTTATTTTAAAGGAAAAATAGTAGGAAGTTCCACAGCTGCAATAAAGTTCTGGCGATGAACATCTTTTCAGTGCAATCTTTCTTTCATCATTATAGATTGTTTTTGATTTCCCAAATCCTCCATCCCACTGCCCCTTCCCTTTTCCCTGTGCAGAAGGCATAGGGTGAAAGCCTCTTCTAAATTGTATCTTAGAAGATAAATTGTATTCATGAAGACCTCTTGCATTGTCTCTTTTTATTCCTAAACTCGGTGGGTGAAATATGTCAGTAACTTGAGTGTAATTGCAGACATTTGTTAGGCATCGATCGCCGACCAGCTTTACTTCATGAACAAGTGTTTAGAGCGTTTTTTTTAGCTTGAATTGATTACGCGTGAAAACAACCAAAACAACAAACGAACTATAAAGAAACGATTTTTATTAGTTTGGTGAACGAAGACAGAGCCGCGCGGCTTTTAGTTGGTTTACGAACACGCAAAGCAAAGTGAATGGATTGCGAGCTAAAAAATTAGCTATTCTCTTTGACGTCACTCGCTTTTCAGCATTCTCATAACTCTATTTAGTATATACTAAAACAGTGGATAGCGTTGTTGGCGCGCTCCGATTGGCTACTGAAAGCCGGGATAGCAAGTGCTATTCACCTTCAAGCAAATTTCGGTCATTTGCGCGCGAAAGTTATGGTCGTTGACAGGAATAAATGAGTTAAAAATCATCATTTTAGTGCTATACTAGAGGTTACAAATTGTAAGTGTAATGCCGCGAGCAGATACTGGGCAGTACAACAACATAAAGTATAAATGTATAGAAACAATAATGCACCTATTAATGTTTTCCCCGACCAGGAGGTGGGCAGGCGTACACGGGCGTTTGACTCAGCCTGTGGGAGGGGATTTTGATTTAATATTTGATTTCCATGCTCCTGGAAAGCCGATTAAACTATCCCTCGACTAGCAGTTAACCCATGGTTAATTTTCTTATTCCAATGATAACTAATCGAGGGATAAAAAGGCGTTCCTGAAAACGGATTTAACCCTCGGTTAACTATCCCTCGATTAAATTCAGAAAAAAAAAACGGTTTGACCAGTTATTCACATGCTGGCGCGCGCGAAAAGGACAATGCGCGGGAAAGGCGTCTTACACGAAGCTTGCAAGCTCTTGTCAAAGAATCTCGTCACAAATTCTATAAATCAAACCTTAACATTTGTTGTTTTAGTCGAAGAAGAAAAAAACGTAATCTCTTACGATCTGCAGCATGAAAACTTAATGCACGCGCGTAGATGGTAATACAGGAATTGTTTCGTAAGCAGCGCGCGCTTCGAAGTTATAGTGACACCGCTGGACACACGCAAGCTCAAAATCATCGTGTAAAACAAAAATCCGTAGAATCGAGATTGTGCTGGCATTACGTCAGGCAACACAGGGATCCCATCAGGCATAGGTTTCCTGTCAAGATTAGTGTGTTGCTCGCTCGGAAGCTCGCAGCAATTATTTCACTGTTTTAGTATGCACTAAAACAACTTTTTAACACAGTTGCCGCTAAACTCGCAATCTGATTGGTCGACTTGAGTGGTAAATGAGAGTCCAGACAACGATGCTGACGCTAACATCACGCGCGCTTGAAAAAAAAAAAAACAATTAGATTGCGAGAAAGTTATAGACAACGCTTGCTCTTTCTTTGCTGTCACGTTTCGTAACAAGACCGATTTTTTTCCTTGTATTTCTTTCTAAATATTGTTGTAAAAAACAAATTTACACCGGTTTTCCGTGGTGTGGACTCTTATTTACGTCATCACATGGTCAAAATTTGTTGCTGACTCACTCGGCTGCGCCTCGTGAGTCTACAAGAGTCCACACCACGGAAAACCGGTGTAAATTTGTTAAATTCACCTCAGTGTCAGTGGTTAGTGGTGGATATTTACCAAGCCCTCCACTTCGGCGAATATATAGGGATATTTTTTTGGCGTGAAAACGAGCAAAGCTTGTTTTGATCCTTTCAACTTCTGGCGGATGAAACAGCAAACACTCAGAGAAACCGTTTATCAAGGTCACACGAAAATTGCTCAAAATATTATTTTCCCAGGGGTGCCGACGTCAGCTTGTTTACCATTCGCCTACCATTCGAGAAAATTTTGAAATACAGGCGAGTCAGAAAAGCAAGATGAAATCATTTGTTGTAGTTTTCCGGAACTGAAATCCGCCGAAAATGTCCCAAAAATAGTTATTGAAACTCTGTATGCTGTCGCCTCTCATCCCTTCCAGACGCTTGGGGCATGTGGACGAACGCCTCCTAGCGACCGGAGCAAAGAAAGGCGACTGAATTCGCAGGCTAAATCATACGCATTGCACACAAATGTCGCGAAAACGTTGCACTTGCGAGTCATTTTACCTCAGATTTAATCCACCCAATATAAGTTTGTTCAGTTGTTAGTTCATATTTTAAAAATTCATCTCTTTTCGCTTTCATTCTTTCTATGCATTACTTTATTTGTTCTGCCAAACTGCCGAAGACTTGAAAATTATGAGTCCTATATGGCCCTGCATTGTCATAGCAACAGGTGGATCAATTACATCACTGTTATATTTAGAATTCCTCGAGCATTACGAACTTTCCCGAGCCCGCCACCAAGTTGATGGCCAAAATGGATGACAGATTTATTGAATGGTAATATTTACGGAAATAATTGGTGGCCTTCACATTTTAAATTAACGAAGAAGATTATTAATTTGCAGTGGAAATTTTATTTTAAAAAGGACTAAGTCAAGTGCGAAGAGGGTAAATGACATATTTTGTCATTTGGTGACATTTACTAAAATTAACAACTTTCACTTTCTTTTTAGAAACAGTAGTGGTTCTGGGAAGTGCGGAATTTATAGATCGCCGAAACACAGGTAAGTGGCTACTCGTTCAGTGTATTATATTTGTCACGACACCGGAGGGAAGAGAGTTCGAGTTTCGAATTGAAATGACAAATAACAAAATTCACAGGTTGTTTGCTTATGATCCCAACATGAAAACTTTGATTAATTCTCATCCGATCATTCCTTAGTGTAAAGTTGAACTCAACTCATATGATGACAAGACAATAATACTCTCATTTTGTATTTGGAACCATTTTAGGGGCTCTTGATATATCTAAAAGTTTATGAGTGATTTTAAATTTTGACGGTTAAGTTACGATGAAGATTCTCTTACGGGTACCAGGTATTTTGTTCAAGGAGTAATGTTATGACAATTGAACCTAAATATTGTCTCAAAAGACTGGTAAAGTCAATCATTCTAAATCTAAAATCTTAATTGATAATCATTGCCGATAACTTAAAAGTGAAATCAAGAGAAGGAAAAGAGGCTGTATTAACGTAAAAGGGAAATCAAGAGAATACAAGACTGTATTAACGAAAGCTAAAAGTGTTTAAGAGAGTTAGAAGGATTGTTCAGTGATGTTGTTCAGTGATGTCGGCTGGCAAACGAGTTCCAAGTTTGTCCAACTGTTTTATTTGACATTGCAATTCATATACTCGCGGTCAAAATAGATGCGTCTTTATTTTATTTTATTGATGGAAACGCTCCTTCTTGACTTGTTACTTGCCACTTGTTTCATAATTAGAAAATAATTCATTAAACCCCGGGTGCTTATTAATTCAAAGATGGCTGGTTAAAGATGAGTTTATCAAAACAGCGCTATTATAAACAAAACAAAGCAAATCGTTTAGTCCAAAATAATAACAGAATTACAGTTTTGAAACCCAACCTGAGCGACCCATCGTCCCACCACTCAAACTGTAAAAGATAGATGCACGCCCGTAGTTGTCTTTCAATCTTCAAGAACGTTCAAAGGGTTACATGAGACTAAAGAGCTTTTGGCACGGACACTGTAAACCGTCAAATAAGCGCCTCCGTGTGTTATTTCAAATTTAGCACATATATTTGAGGGGAAGAGCTTATATACGTTTCCGCATAAACAGCATAATGCCGTTCGTAGTTCGAATAAAAAATATCATGATTTCTTGGTTCTCATCTTTTTAATAGCGATATACTTTCGATCATAGTTAGTAGAGGGGATTTCCAGTCCCCTCTACTAACTATGTTTCGATGTAAATACTTTCGAAGAGACTTACTTTCGATTGGTTAATTCTCCAAACGTATTCACAAAGCGTCACGTTAATTAATGTCGATTTCGATTTCCAGTGATGTTAATTTACTATTTGTGCAGTCTATGCAAGTTTGATTCTAAATTACCCAGGATCGGTAAAAAAATTGAAGGGTTATGAACTCGCTACTCGCCTTTTTGTAATTTGGACAGAGAGGAGGGACGCTCATTCGAGGGCAGGCGCTTATTCAGGGTTTTTGGTATTCTAATAGCTGATTCTTTTTTTCACTGGATGTCTGGTCTTTCACTGATTATAACCTGTTAAATCAGCCGGTATAGAGCTGGTTGCTGAAACGATTTTGCTGTTAATTATTTTAGGTTTGCGTTCAGATTGCGCTCAGCAATCAAACTTAACACCAAAACCTATCCTGGCTTGAAATAATAAAGCATAAGAATAAATCCACTCACTGCTCACTGTGAGACTTGTCAGCTGGATGATCTTCTCCATCATTTCGTCAAAGAATGAATTCTGCGAGGTGCATACTGAAAATTTGTGCGACGCTGCTATTTGATCCTTCGATGTCAGCTCTTCCTGTCAATGCGAATCTCATTCGCCACGTGATGGATTGTTCACCCAGCAATAGGGAACGCGAGCTGGGTTTAGACCGTCGTGAGAATAACGTGTGTTATGTTTTCGCTTCGAGTTGTGCTTTGCTTGTTTTACTTTGTTAATAGTTTTCTAGAGAATAGTACCTTAGAGAATGAAATTCGAGTATATCCTACTATATCACACGTCCTCTCAACATATAACTCCATACAGTTTCCCTCTTTTTATGAAATTGTGTCTTTAGATAATTTCCTAGAGTAGCTTTATAAAAAACACAAAATACTAAATTTCGCAACGTTTTCCTCCTAGGCATTTTGTAGCCGTACAACATGTGGCTACTTGGATTCTATGTTGTTGTTTTGTTTAATGCTGGAGCACAAGCTTCCGTTCTAGGTAGGTGTAACATTGCAACGAACTTGCAGCCGAAGAACAAGCAAGGGAAACTGTCTTTTTCGTTCACAAGAAGAATATAAACTTTCCAAAGGAAATACATATTTGTAAAATAAAAACAAGTCTGTAACATGATGCGAAACGAATAGACGAAAGGTCGATAGAAATCTTCCTCGCGCGCAGGACATTGATAGCTGACACGACGATCCGGTGATCCTTATCGGTCTGTTGCCGTTGTGGTTTTGCTTATCTTAGAGTTTTGACATGAAGTGTTTTTTTTTTTTTAGAAAGTTGTCCCGGAAGCTGTTCTCCTCAATGCTATCCTTCATGCAATCCTCTCTGCTGTTACACTGCTCAACAATCACGATTATATGAACAAGAAGAGCTACAACAACAACAACAACAACAACAACAACAACAACAACAAAAGGAGCAGCAGTTTTATTACCGTCAACCTGTTCAATCAGCTCCACCGCCTGCCCAGTACATCGACGTGCCCCCTGCTCAAGCTCCCACTCAGGCATTTGCCCTAGCGCCATCTCCTGCCCCTGCCCCTCCACCCCCTCCTCCTCCACCTCCACCTCCTCCCTGTGCGTCGTATTGTCCGAAAGAATGTTACCCACAATGCTCTACGTCGTGTTGTGAACCCAAGCCTCCTCCGATGCCTTTATATCTGAAGAGAAAACAGTCAGTGGCGGTAGCTTGTGAAGGACATAAACTGAAGATTAGATGCCCAAACAAGTATGCGAATTAATTGTTAATCTTTGAAAACAAATGGTTAATAACTAAATATTTTATGCCCAACTAATTAAGTGAAATAACAAATGAAAGTTAATTGGTGATTTTTTTGCACTTTTTACTTCGAAAGAAACATTAAGAAATATTTACCCCAGAAGAGTAAAATTTTCAGCTAATACAGAATTGTATCTAGATTGTAAAAATAATTCAGTTCGAAATAGTTCAAGGAATTCTTGAAATTTAAGAAATTTAAGAGGGTGGTGTGACTGTCCTTTTTTAAGGGATCAGCCACCACTGAAAGGGGATTTAACTGTTTGCAATAAAAATTGTCCCAAAGATATAACATGCAAAGAGACAAATTTTCACCAGACTGCGTCACTGGAAAGCAAAAAGGAACAATTTAAAGATAACTGATAATATAAACTCGCCTTTAGATGAAGTTTGTCACCTTGTCCTGTCCCCGATATCTCGAGAAATATGACGCAATCCGGTGAAAACCTTCGTAAACACATCTAGTTTCTTTCCTCCAACTTTCGTATCCTTCTGATTTATCGTTCACATAAATTCACATTTACTGCGTACTAATACGGAAATTCAAAGCAAATTTTCCCGGGAAAATCGAGCATGACTTGAAGAAATTCACTGCAATCGTTCTATTTCTTTCTTGCACACTGGCGGCCATGTTGTTGATGCCTGCAATACCGTTTTCCAGCGGAAAAACACAAGGGAATTGACTCCATTATTCCCGCGAAACCAATCATAGAATGCCATTATAAATAATGACACCATGCATAGTAACGCCATCTTGTCCGACCGCAAACAGATCAAATTGCCATTGCGTTGACAGCTCTTTCGAGCTCTTGCGTTGAGGGTTATATATTTGCGCTAAGTTATTACGAAGACAACGTTTATGGCTGCTAGTGAAAGAAAACAAAATGATTTGAATCATTTTCGCGGCGCTGGTGCTTCGTTGAGAATTTCGCTTGACTCAGACAAGCTTCGGAATGCGGGGTGGACGATTACAGAGCGTAAAGACTCGTCCCAACGGACACATTTACCCGTTATCGCGGAAAGCTCGATCAAGGCGCTGAAGAGCGTTTTCCATTTTGAAAGGTCTGGCGTGAAAGAGGGCTTTAGTTTGCGAACGCAGAGGTTTATCTCTTCTGTCAATGAGAGTTTTATCTTTCAGTTTACACATGTACATGTACTAACAGATCTGTCAACACAACACCCTATGGGGATTTATTTTGACCCATGAAACCTTGCCCAGCACACTATGCCATCTTTGTTTTTCCCGCAAAAGGACCCTTGGAAACAAAACTTTGTTTGTTTATATTTCGGAAACGCGTTGCTTCTCAGACCCTAAATTCGTACGCAGGTTTCTTTACATATGCTCTACAAAGTCACATATTATTAGTGCAATCCGAAAAAAGGTTCTCCTTAGCCTCCAGTACCACCTTAACATGATCTTTTGGTTAATTTTGCACGAACCACATATGAAAAGAATAATATAGCATACAGCTGACTGCAAAAAGTCAATATTTGGTTCAGTTAGTTGTGTACCAGTGGTCTTTATATTCAATGATTGTATTGAACAAAAGTGTGAAACCTTAAGGAAAGTTTCGTTTTATGAAAGACTAGTTTTTATACCTCTTTCACTCTTAATCGCCAGGGAGGGGAAATTCTATTGTCTCCTTGATTAACTACACATTTACATGTCGTGTTCGTTTAGGGTAACTGGACCCTATTTTTCAAATAGATTTTTCATTGTCACGTATGTAACCTTGCCGAGTTAGATACTTAGTAACCGCGGCAGGTCTGACGTGGCTTCCTTGAACACGTGTATGTTACATGGTGTCAGAGGGATGTTTCTTTTTTATTTGCCAGATACGATCGCATCGCATTATACAGTACCTTTTACGGAAGAGATGAAAATGACACATGCCAGCATGACGTTCTTCCCTCCAAGGGACATTGCGTGGCCGAGGAACAGCGAGTCAATAAGAAGTTATATGACTTGTGCCAAGGGGAAAATAAGTGTTTCGTGGCAGCTACTAATTCTTTCCTAGGAAGGACGAATTCAAGTATTTGCCCTGATGTGTATAAATACGCAAGAGTTCTCTACCGCTGTATACAGCATCCTAAGATTGTGCCGGTGAGTGGGAAAACGTAAACGGTATTTTAAAATTCATTCTCAGTATAATTCCCATACGGTATAAATCGAATAAGGGCACAGCAGTTGAAACACATGTTGTAAATAAACCTGGTGCATTTTATTTCACCAAGTGCCATGGCAACTGTTTAGTTAGTAGTTACCACGAAACGAGGCTAGCCAAACAAAGCATATTGTGACAGCAATGTCGTGCATATGTTGTTTAATTGCAGTTTTTACCGCAGTTGTAATGCATTCAATCCAATTGCAATGTCACGCATGGTATTCACCACTTCGAGGTGGGGAATTAACCCCTCCCCTCATTGGTAGTTTGCATGACTTACTGGCAATTATTTTTTAATCCACAAGCTCAAAAATAAAAGTGTTGCTATTTTAGTTTATGTAGTATTAACGATTTACTCCTTTTGTCTATAGGTATGTCCCTTACCCTGCCACAAGCCATACAAGTGTTTTCCCAGATGTGACATCAGCTGTTGCACTCCACCTCCCCCTCCTCCCTCCGCCTCCCCCACCTCCCCCACCAACATGTCCTGGAGCATGTCCAGCACAGTGCTTCCCGGCATGCTCTCAAGCTTGTTGCAGTCCTCCCCCTCCCCCTCCCCCTGCGCCAGTCTATTACCAAATGCCTCCTCCAGCCCTGCCCCTTGCCCCCAAATGCCCTGGATCTTGTCCTAGCACGTGCGCTCCAGTGTGTTCTGTAAGGTGTTGTATCAGCCGGAGTATTGGACAGAATGCTGTCAGACCATTAACTTACTCCACGCCTTCTGTCGTACCAGCAACCGACAGATACCGGAATTATTACCCAGCAGCCCAGTCAAATAACTACTATCACAATCAGTACAGGCAATACGTTCAAGCAAGGACGCAGTATCCGAATACTTATGCAAGATATCAGGCATATAGGAACGCATATGCTAACAGGCGGAATTATCCGAATGTCAACCGCTATCAAGGATAGATAACTCCAACTGACTAACATTTATATGTGACGGTACAAAAAGTCAGATAGAGAGAACAACAATTGTTTATAGTTTACCATCAACAACTGTTTATCTTAGACATTCTAGCCGCAGCAACTATAAACGTCATAAGGAGAACAACTTGGATCTTGGACTTGCAAAGTGGAAGCAGCAGCAACAACAAAGTGAAGATCCAAGAACCGCGGAGAAATTTACTGCCAAAAAATGTGTTTGCATTTAAGAAAACGAAAATCCACTAGCGATTCGAAAGCATTTTTCATCTTGTGTTACAGCTTACCGCCTGGATATCGAAAGGCCACAAAAGCGAATTAGAATATTTGATTTTATTTTTTGAGTTTTGAAACTCACTTGATAATTTGAGACAGTTTTTTCGTTATAATGTACCGTATATCCTCATTTGTTTGAAATACATTATCTTGATTTAATTTGCTTATACAAGGGGGCATAAAACGTATATCAAAACGATAGGAAATACTAATTATATGTTTCCTAAACGATAGAGGTTCCTTATTTTATGTAAGCAAGGAATATTTTCTAATCTACATCAGTGTAAATAATAAAACACATTTTCACTTTATACGCTGAGTTTTCTCTTTTATCATTGTATTATTTTTTCCCTTACAGAGTTAAACCTCGTTGAGTAATTATATTATGGCTGATAACTAACTACCCTGATTATCAAGATCAAAGTCTGACAAATAGTAATTTTAGATAATGAACAGGATTTCTCTGTCTCTTTTTATTGTGCTATAAACGTATAAAGGTGCGATATAACATACTATATATATATATGGTTCACCGACGAGGAATCGAACCCCAGTCTTCTGCTAACAAGGCAGACATGATTACTACTACACCACAGGCGACCCAACAGAGATAATGAGCGAAATAGCCAAAGCATTTACTTATTAAATCACTACGTGGAGTCTGATTTCACTCAGTTAGTATCGACTAAAAGATCTGAATATTCAGACAAGTACGTACATATGAAAACAAGAGAAACCGATCCACCTAATTTTCTAGTCTTGGTGACTTTGACAGCAAGAAATATTCTTTTTGAGTGAATCAGCCACTGATTTTCACCTAGGATCTGTGTAGAGATCTGTTATATCAGGGAAACAAAGCAAGTAAAGGCACGATATAACTTACTATAATGTGATCTATAATGTTGTCTCCTGCTTACACGGCAGACTTGATCACCACTGCACCACAGGCGAACAGATCTTCACACGAATCCTATGTGAAAATATGGCATATTCACCTAGTTAGAATATTCCTTGCAGTACGTTTCATATATTATGCTATACAAGGTTCGGTGTGAACTGTCTGTGGATGTTGGATCCTCAATGATGTACATGGCGCGGTATTTTCCTTTGGTACTGTCTATTACTAGCGCTGACAAGATGGGTCTCACTTTTAAGTTTGCTGAGTGTTGGATCCTTATGACACTGACAATTTAAATAAAAGAAGCTGCCTGGGCAGTACTTACCTGTACGTTAGCGTTCTTCCTAATGACACATTGCAAGATTTAAATTCACTTTTGAACGATTCACAGCAGTTTTTATGGACCTGCGGAGTCTTGGCTTGAAATCAGAAATATCGTAAACTTCAGCATCCATTCCTCAGTTAACAGCTTCATTGGGCACTCTACAAATCACACAAACAACACAAAACAAACAAACCAACCAACCATTAAGGTGATTCCTCAGAAATAAAAGTTGTCGAACGATTTTTTTTAAAATTTTCCCTAACAGCTCCCTACCATAAGTTGTTTCGAAAAATTCAATGAAAAAGATAGGTCACCATGCTCGGTAAAGAGATATGATGGACCAATGTTGCCCCATTTATGCCTATGGCAATACCGATCACGCACGTCATATTTGATCGGTTCATGTTTCTTTTCCCGGTAACCCGTGAAAGCAAAGTTTACAATTCTTCAAAAAAACTTGATAGGTTAAAGTCTCCACCATATGGGAACACTTTAAAATAAAATTTATAAAAACTTCACACAACTTCAAATGACACGGACTCAAAACGTTCCTCGCGTCCATGTTTTCAAGGTCATCAATTTGCTCCCACGAGTAACTGATTTGAGAACGTTTTTAGCGATATCTTTTTTTCCTGTCGAGGAATTTTTTTTTACTTTGTTAACTTAAAAAGCATCAATTTAACATCAAAATGATGCAATAAAAAATATAGGTCACCATGCTCGTTAGAGAGAAAAAGACAGTCGTATTTTCTAACGAGCTTGCGGGCCTTTGATAAGAAACATTCCATCCTCCAAAATGTGCGCGCGCTCATTTTGCTCAACCGCGCACGCTCATTGCTTATAAATTATGGTAATTCTCCTTTTGAAAAATAGTCGTAAGAAAATGAAATTTCCAGCTGCGTGTTTTAAAAACCGTTCACTAAAAAGAGTGTTGTTATCAACTGGCTGCCATGAAAAGACTATTACGTGTGTTATGCGCAGTACAGGATGCGCAGTGCAATACTGAGGAATCACCTTAAAAAAAAAACAAAAACAAATACATATAGGCAACCCAAAAGCATCGGTTTTTTTTAATTGAAACAAAAAAAAAGCTGTGTAGGTCCCACCGAGATTTGAACTCGGATCGCTGGATTCAAAGTCCAGAGTGCTAACCATTACACCATGGGACCCTACATAGGATGTTTGACGGAATTACGAAATTTTGTCTCTAGTATTCTTCGACGAAAAAGCATTTTTTTTTAAATGTGAACCGGTACCGTTTTTTTATTTATTTTTTTTTTGGAATCGACGCTTTTGCAAGATTTATCAAAACTGACATTCGTTTTACTCGGATTGGATGCGATTGAAGCTATAGGCGTGCTGGGGCTCTTTACCAGTTTCGTCGCAGCCAAACTGATGAAATGAGTAGCGACTGGGTTCGAATTCGATGAAGATGGACACTCGCCTCAGACGAACTGACCTCAGGTAGGGTAGAGTATAGGACATTTGTAAGTTAAAAACTGTATGTCAGACAGCAAAAATTAATATAACATTTATTTAACAACTGATGTCAACCTAGTGTCAGGCCATTTTCACTTAAAGACGAAGTTCCGGTATAAAAGGAGCCTGGCGTGGCCATTCTCACCTCCAGTCGTCAATCAACCACCGGAGCATAAACAACTGACAAACAACATGCGTCATTACTAAGACCATTGCTAACACAATTTGGAAAAACTTTATGAAAGTTATGTCAGAAGTCTTTTTGAACTTCTATTTCTGTTTTGCTTTGGTAAAATCTTGGTTTTATCAGATTTTTGAAGCAAATTTTATGTTCAAAGGACATGCAAGTTAACCACGTTTTGTGACTGAAAGACGCCTAAAAGGTGTGAAATGGGGGAGGAGCTAAGCCTTTTAACCGGAACTTCGTGTTTAAAAGTTTCGAGACAAAACAGGCAAATACTTGATCTAGTTTTATTATTAGTAACAAGAGGTGACAGATTGTAATGATAATGCTGCGAGCAGATGCTGGACAGTAAAACATAACGGAAACAGTAAATGTACATACAGATTTTGATAATTTCATAAATTTATTTATTGGGTCACTTACCATACCATCATTTTGTAACAGGGGCGTTTGGGGAATTTAGCTCCGTGGCTGAGCGAGAGGTGCCCTGCTACTCTCCGGGATTTTTTATATCAAGTGGACCAAAACATCATCAAGGAACATGGTGTTTAATGGTGTTCTTGACTCACTCACTTACAGGCAGAACTCAAAGTTACTCAGTAAACGGACAATTGTCATAAACGAGTTGTAGCCAATAGTATTTCGACAACGCAGTTTGACTTACGTAAGCTAAACAAACAGAGGAAATTCTAATGATATTACTTTTCACGCCCTTAGAACCTCTTAGAGCCTAGAGCTCATTTCTTATTCGAAGGCTTTGTTCTAAGAGCAGGTGCATAGCACCTATACAACTAGCTTACGATTATGGAAGATTATGCTGTTTCAAAATTAACTGAAATCTACCTTTTTACCGAAAAATGTTCCGTAACAATTTTCGAATTACATACCATTATAAGTAGTTCTTTGTGATCCATTGTTCAATCGGCAAACCGGCTGAGCACGTAACAACGCTGAAAAATTCATAGAACATTGCCTTCACCGTGAAATGTCACTAAATCGTTCGTGATCTTGATGAATGCTCTTTATGATCCATTGTTCAATTGGCAAACTCTGAGCGCGTAACAACGCTGAAAAACTCATAAAAGAACATTGCCTTTCCCGTGAAATGTCACTAAATCGTTCGTGACCTTGATGAATGCTTCCAGCAACAAATAAGTTTGGATTTGGCATGATACATTTGCAAATAGAAACAGTTACTTTGAAATCGAAGAATATAGAAGCGAGCAACGAGCTATGGACGGAGAAAGACGCATTCAGAGCCAGGCCCATCCAAATTATAATAGATATGAACTGTGTAGCGCCAATCGTATCAAATGAATATGTTTGAAAAAAGTTATAAAAGCGCTTTTGAAACTAAATGTTCAGACGTTTCGGGACTTCCGTCCCTTCCTCAGTGAATAGCCGTTAACGGCTATTCACTGAGGCCTCTCTCCTCTGCGGAGGAGAGAGGTCGCATAACATAAGGCGCAGGGAACCCAAGGAACCACAGACAAACCGAAGATTAGTGTGCTACTCGCCTGGGGGCTCGCAGCAATTACTCAATTGATCGTGTTAAGGAAGCTGCTTTTCTTGGAGTAATTTTGGACGTACATCTGTCTTGGAAATCACATATACATAATGTTGCAAGGAAAGGGTCAAAAGCCATATGTATAATATACAAATCAAGTTTTTTTCCTAAACAAATCTTCTTTGTACTAATACTTTATTATAGCCTTGTCTACCCATACTTAATCTACTGCATGAGCGTCTGAGCATCAACCTATCCCATCAAATCTCAAAAGATTAATTACTCTTCAAAAACGAGTTATACGAATAATGTCGAGGAGTGCTTTTGATGCTCACACTGACCCTTTATTTAAAAACTTAGGAATTTTGAATCTTGAGAGTATTTATAAACTTCAAATTTATGTATCTTCATAAAGCCGGCTTACTTCCTGATAGTTTCAATAATATTTCTTTTAATAACAAACCATGTGCATTCTTATGACACTAGAAGTTCGGGGCTCTTTTACTTACCTTATTGCAGAACAACTATAAGAAAGTTTTCGATCTGTTTCCAAGGTCCTAAATTCTTTAATTCTCTTAGCTTTGAAATTCAAAATGCTACAAGCATCGCCTCTTTTACTTCTAAACTGAAAGCATTCCTCTTATCGTAAATTTTTTTCTTTGCTTTTTCTTTCCACTTTGCGTTTTTAGCCTAATTATGCTTAAAAGAAATATATAATATGTAATAAATGTTTATTGTTAGTAGCTTTGCCATTGATCTGACGCTATATTCTTTTCAGTAATTAGTTGATTATAATATATTGAGGGAGCCTATTTATTTATAAGCCCATCGGTTTCTTTTAGGCTTCCTTGCTCTTAAATTTTATATTTATTTAATGTAACTGTTTACAATATAGGGCAATAAACTAAACTTGAAACAGATTTGTTAACCACCATGAGTTCAAAATAAAATGCGTCGGCCGGGAATCGAACCCGGGTCAACTGCTTGGAAGGCAGCTATGCTCACCACTATACCACCGACGCGTGTTGTTGATAGGTAGTAAAAATATATTCATTATGTTAGTGTATCCAAAAGATAGTAATTGCTGCGGTAAATTTGTTGTAACAATGCTGTTTTGTCGTCTCGCTGGTATTACAGAATTTTCTCTTTCGTTTTTTGAGGGGAAGCAAAGCAAATGTAACCGGGATGAATCGACGAAAATTCCAGCTAATAAGACTAATTTTGTTTAGTAATTCACGCATCAAGTTCCTGCAATGTCTGTAGAATATTGTTGAGTAAAGGACGCGTTCACCACGAGGAAGGTGTGAAAATGTAGGTTAATTACTGTGTGTTCGCGTCTCCCAAGCTCAGCTCAGGTTTCGCGTCCCCAAGCGCTCAGCTCAGCTCAGTCTCATCGACCCCTGTCGGAGTGATTTCAAAATAAATTTGTCTTTTATTCCGTACAATCTTCGAAAATCTTTGCTATTCAACGGTCCTATCACCATGCCTCGCAGTCCCCGCTCAACTCGTAGTAGTCTTCGACACTTCAGTTCCGATTTCGACTGGGACATGTTGGACCAAAATACTGTATTACAAATCTCGCAGCCAACACTGAGCTTGAGCTATTGTTCGTGGCGCAGTGCATTCTGGCCCAAAATGTGTTCGTGGCGCAGTGAATTCTAGTAAAAAGCGATCAAATCGAGATTTTTCCTAGCTTATATTTTTTTCTCATATATTTCTCTTAAATCCTGATTATGTTGCTGCTCACTCGCTACGCTCGTTCCGCAGCAATAACAGACATTTCTATAACATCTTTTACCAGGTTATTTACTGCTCTTCCCAGTCAACCGCGGCATTCACCATTTTTTAGTCCAGCATTTACCAACAGTGTTTAGTGGAACGCTTATCCGCTAGGCTTAACTAGCATGACACCGTGAGTCTATTCTTGGCTTGCACTTACGTCTTATCATGTCATATCAAAATTCAGAAGCATTAAAAAACGGATTTCGATTCCAAAATGTTTATGGAATTGTAAAGAGTTTAAAATTACACATCTGGGCCAAATTTTGAAGCACAGGAGCATTTCGTTCAATAATTATAGGCGAAGGAGTTTTAGACATTTTTAGTGAAAATGTATGGAGCGGCCATCGTGGTGTACCCATTTGGTACACCAACATGGTGGCCAAAACTTCAAAGTCATAATTATGCAAAAAATCTCATCACAAAAGATTGGATTCACTATAAGTTACATTATATCGGCTTATAAGCATCTATAATGCAAAAATAACTTTGAACTGGTTCAATTTTGTTTATATTCACGGCTTATCTGAAATTGCGCGACGAATTGCGCGACACATTTAAAACCTTCAGGCTAGTTTCTTTCGGATTGTGTATTGTTATATGCTTTAATAAAATACTCCTAAATCAGTAAAAACTATAGTAGGAGATCTAAGTTTATATAAAATTGCTAATCTAAGTTAACTATATTAAAAAGCCTAAAATAACAAATGAATAAATATATTAATAAATAAACAAATTGGTAGAATTATACCATAGATCTAATGGTTGGCATAATTATTGATTTAAAATTTAGATTACTTTGCAAAGGCAAATTATGTATAGGCAGTTGATTCCATATCACAATCGACCTTGGATAGAATGAAAATTTGTATATATTACAATTAGCTTGGATATGGCGATAAGGGGAGACATTTGGAAGGCGAGAAGCTCTATGTAGCGGACAGACCTCAGGAGGGAATGAGATACCTATTAAACGCTGCTGTATCTTATAGAACAAGGTTAATTGAGATAACGATCTACGTTGCTCGAGGGTATCCCAACCAAGTTGTTTAATCATGGGGGAAACATGACTAAATCTGGAATAGTCGTGTAAGACAAATCTAGCTGCTCTGTGTTGGACCATTTCAATTTGATTGATATTACGTTTAGTATATGGATTCCACACAGAACTAGCATACTCTAACTTGGGGCGTACAAGGGTGGTGTATGCTTTAGATTTCACATCCCTGTTACAGTTACCCAGGACTCTTCTTAGAAGGCCAAGTGTTCCATTGGCCTTACTACAGATGTAGTCACAATGCTGGTTCCAATTTAGTTTCTGGTTTATAGTAATACCTAAGTATTTCGTTGAAGTTGTTCCAGAGATAACATGGTCATTCAATAAATAATTATAGGAAAGTGGTACAGTTTTGTTGGTGATTCCTAAATGATAACATTTAGTGATATTAAAATTCAGTTGCCAGAGATCTGCCCAATCACTCAGGTTGTCTAAGTCTTGTTGGAGTGCCAAATGATCTTGCTGATCATTGATCTCTCTATATATGACACTATCATCAGCGAAAAGGCGCATCTCGGAGTTAATATTATCTGTAATATCATTAATATAGAGTAAAAATAAAACTGGACCCAGGACAGAACCTTGGGGTACGCCAGAAATAACAGGTAGAGGATTTGAGTGTGATCCATTAATAGATACTACTTGAGTGCGATTTGTAAGAAAGGCCTTGATCCAGTCGGCAGGTTTGTCTCGAATACCATAAAAGTTCAGTTTAGATAATAGGCGGTGATGAGGGACAGAGTCAAAAGCCTTGCTAAAGTCAAGAAGGATCACATCTGTTTGAGCGTGCCGATTGATGCTTTTTGCCCAGTCATTGATGGTTGAGGTAAGTTGGGTTTCACAAGAAAAATGTTGTCTAAAGCCATGTTGCTGATTAATAAGTATGTTGTTGGAAGATAAATGCTTGGCAATATGACTTAGCATAATATGTTCTAGAAGTTTGCAACATACACACGTAAGAGAAATGGGACGATAGTTGGTCGGATTAGATTTTGCATCCTTTTTGTGGATAACAGACACCAGGGCCTTTAAGAATTAGTCTTATTTCAGTGTCCCCAATTAGCAGAGGGTTTTTACCCTCGGATGGGTACTATATTGACACTTAAATAAAGTCATTGATTGATTGATTGATTTACAAATCGGAAGCAAAACATCGTTAAAACTTGAAAGTTTTTGTGAAGGATTGTAACACCGGTATCTACATGCCATGTTAGAAACAGCTTTGTAGGATGTAAAGTTTAGATTTTTGAATTTTTATGAAATCACGTGCAAGTGAAGAATTCCAACAGTTTTGTCAAGACCAGTTATTTCAAACGAAAAGTTCATCATCTTTCGGCTTGCAGCCATTACTTGATTCCAATGGCCAAAACGATTGGATAATCTTATATGACGTCATCCAAGAAAAAAAACCATGATGTAAGTGAGACTGCTTTCTAGGAGTCAATTCAATAAATCTTTTTCAAGTGTAATTTACAAGTGTAGCTATTGTTTTCAACCTCTGAAACAATGGCCACACTTCAGTTGTAAATTTGCGAACTGAGTCACGCACGGGGCTTTGACGGTTTTTTTAAAATGGCTTAAAAGTTATTTATTTTCAGGCTCACCAAGGTTACATGGTTATAAAATATAGCGATTTGTGTAATTATGAAGCCATTGAATGGAGGGAAAAAATAGTCGAAAAGAAAAAAAAAATTCGTCGTAGCAGTACTTCAAAGAGCTTTTTATTGTCACAAAAATAAGAAATTAGGTCCCACCGAGATTTGAACTCGGATCGCTGGATTCAAAGTCCAGAGTGCTAACCATTACACCATGGGGCCCACTACAACTCTCTGCGTTTTACCATCGCGGATCTTTACCTTTGTGGAGCTGAAGTGTGTACTGTTTTGTTGCTGGAGGTTTAGGTCGGAATTTTATAGCCGTCCACAGGGGTTTAATCTAGTAAGGTGTATTCGGAAAATATTTATAACAACACAAACAATCGAATCCGTTTTCAATCAGTTTACATTACGCTTTCGCAATCAACTTTGGATGCACCTTGTTCTCACTAATTCTTAGTTATTGTTGACCACTACGCTTTCACACAATAGGCTTCAGTTTCACGCGCAAATCTTTATTTAGGTAGCCATTACTTCGGCCATGCTTTTCCCTACAGCTACTACGCATGTATAGAACACAGGGGTTTAATCTAGTGAGGTATTTGGTGAATATTTATAATAACACAAACAATCTAATCAGTTTACATTACGTTTTTGAAATCCACTTTGGGTGCACCTTGTTCTCACTGATTCTTAGTTATCATCTGAGGATAGAGATTCGAAGGCAGTCACCATTAATTTATTGGATTTTTGGGAGGAGAGGAGATTGAATACGGATAGGATACACCGGAGTCGTATTCAATCCCCTCTCGTCCGGAAATAGCATAAATTGCGACTGGGTACGAGTCCCCTGATGGTCAGAGAAGGCTTGGTCAAAAGAAGGTATGGAAAGATAAATAATTAATCCAAGCAATGAAAAAAAGACAATCTAACTTTAGCTTGCTTAGATTGTCATGATTGCTTGACCGTTTCGTTTCGAAATTGATTTGTTCAAAAGGAAAAGCCTATGCACAAAGGTATGAGCACACACAAAAAAATATGCGTCGGCGGGGAATCGAACCCGGGTCAACTGCTTAGAAGGCAGCTATGCTCACCACTATACCACCGCAGGCGCGATAAGCAGTGCTAATAATTCTTCCTGCGGACTTATCGGATTATTATGCCAACGATATTGGGAAGTATTTCTGCAGCAGATGACAATTAACAATTATTGGATTCGGTTTTCGCATGAAAGCGAGGCCTTGATAGTTCTCTCTATCATGCGAAAACCGAATCCCATAATTGTTCATTTAAAGCAATGATTCTAACTAAACTAAACTTCTTTCTCGCTGCCGCTAATTAAGCGGGCGGTGCTGGCACGCTAGCATGACGTCAACGCTGCTTGAAAAATCTGACTACCTGAGATATGACGTCACATCTTCATGCACAAATACACAAAATACATTTTCACTTTATACGCTGAGTTAAATTTTTGTCTTTTATCATTGTATTATTTTCTCCTTACAGAGTTAAACCTCGTTGCGTAATTATATTATGGCTGATAACTAACTACTCTGATTATTCTTCAGCTCAAAGTCAGTTACTGTAATTTCAGCAAATGAACAGGATTTTCCTGTCGTTTTTTTTTTATGCTATAAACGTGTAACCTAATTTTCTCTTAATGACCTTGACTGCAACAGATATTCTTTTAGAGTGAATCAGCCATATTTTCGCATAGGATCTGTGTAGAGATCTGTTATATCAGGAAAACAAAGCAAATAAACGTTAGAAAAGGCACATTCAAAAACTCATTAATAATTCATGAGCATATCAACCAATCACATGACGCAAATCGATCACGGGTATGAGCCTTTATACCTGGTAATCTACGGTCATTATGAAAAGCCTGGTGGCGGCTTTGATTTCAGTCACAGGGGAGTTCGGGGCTGAATGGGCAAACAATGCAATTATCGCTGAATTTTTAATGAGAATGATTTTAAAATGACCGTGATATTTATATTAAGATCACACGTAATCTTTATATAAAGATAACTGATATGGGTAGTAATTGTTCAGGATTCTTAGTGCAACAAATGGTGACTTTTAATATTTTTGTTCAGTACTGTTTTACGAAATCTTTTTTTTCGCCATTCTATTTTGAATCTTCTCAACAAAATAAACAACCAACAGTTTAACAAGTGAGCCGTTACTTGAATGACACCAGCGCCCTCGTGTAAATTGCCAGGTAAGCGAGTGGTTCGCAGATGCAAGCTGCTTATTTCTACTCGTTCTCTACCTCTGAAAAAAAATTTCAGCCGTTTTATCTACCGTACCTGACAACTTTAGTATAGCATTTTTCAGTAGATGTTTTCCCTCAGAACTATAAAATCCCAAAACTTTCGACAGGAGCCGGGAAGCAATGGTCACTTCGTCGAAGACTTGGCACATGTGTTGTATGCTAATCAGTCTAGTCTACTTGTTTTTCTCGT
>JAJGOT010000343.1:142500-470000 GCA_022457155.1 Cladopsammia gracilis
AAATTTATCGGGAAAATGAGGAGTTAAATCTAAATTAGCTAAATTTTATTTTTCCTTTTGTTTTGTAATCTATTTGTTTCTCATTTGTGGGCTTCCTGTAAAGTAGCTTTCAGCTAAGTGGAGTGCCACGTTAAATAAAGTTCTATCTATCTATCTATGAGGAAATTGGAAATATTTTTTGCTAGAGTTGCAATGCAAAATAACGTGCAATGAAACATTTGATGCTTTTGGTAGCATTTTATATGTTTTTTCACCGAAAAAAGGTGAAAAACACGCATTTTTTATTTAAAAATGGCTTGACGCATGCTACTTATGACATTATATCTCGTTACCATAGCAACCGGTTGTCGCCAAACTTTACAAAAATGTGACTGTACTGTAATGAACAGCTACTAAAGACGGTATGTGTTAATCATAAATGGCCTTGAAAAATTTTGAGAAAAAGGGCTACCCCTTGTTCGTCCGAGGGTTAAGCTCAAAGTCTGGAAAATAGTAGTTTCAGTTAATGAGCAGGAGTTTTCTGTCTCGTTTTATTATGCTATAAACGTATAAAGGTGCGATATAACATACTATATGAAAATATGCTTCACCGGCGAGGATTCGAACCCCAGTCGTCTGCTTACAAGGCAGATATGATTACCACTACACCACAGGCGACCCAACAGAGATAATGAGTGAAATAGCCAACGCATTTACTTATTACATCACTAAATTAACGAGGTCGCTCACACGTGGAGTCTATCCAGATAAATACCTTACATATGAAACCAACAGAAAATGATCTACCTATAAAAGTTTTCTCTTGATGACTTTGTCTGCAAGAAATATATATTTTTTTGAGTGAATCAGCCATATTTTCACAAAGGATCTGTGTAGATATCTATTATGTCAGAGAAACAAAGCAAATAAACGCTATATAAAGGCACGATATAACATACTACAATGTGATCTATAAAGTGGTCTCCTGCTTACAAGGCAGACGTGATAACCACTGCACCACAGGAGAACAGATCTTTACACGAATCCTATGCGAAAATATGGCTTCTTCACCTAGTTAGAATATTCCTTGCAGTAAGTATCATATATTATGCAATAGTAGATGCGGTTTGCGTTGTCTGTAGATGTTGGATCCCTGATGATGTACAGTGAGCGGTATTACCCCCCCTCCGGTGTTTATCGAAAATTTCCGAGGAGCACCCCCGTTATTTTTGTATGGGAGTCTCCCCCGGGTATTTTCCTATGGTACTGTCTATTATTAGCGCTGACATGGTGGTTCTCACTTTTGAGTTTGTGGAGTGTTGGATCCCATTTAAATAAAAGAAGCCGCCTGAGCAGTACTAACCTGTACAGGTAGCATTATTCCTAATGACGCATTACACGATTGAAATCTATTTTTGAACGATACACAACAGTTTTTTTTTGGACCCTGCGGAGTCTTGGCTTGAAATTAGAAATGTATACTTTAGCATCCATTCCTCAGTTGACAGCCTCATTGGGCACTCTACAAATCTTAGTTAGACAAACAAAGCAAAAAAAAAAACATACCATAAAAAGAGACAAATAAATAAACAAATAAATATATGCAACTGAAACGTATAAGAAAGAATACATGGGAGTGTTTTTTTGTTGAAAGAAAAAGAAAGCTGTGTAGGTCCCACCGAGATTTGAACTCGGATCGCTGGATTCAGAGTCCAGAGTGCTAACCATTACACCATGGGACCCTACCTAGGATGTTCGATGGAATTACGAAATTTTGTCGCTGGAACTCTGGGACGAAACAGCATTTTTCATTGTATTTTTTGCAGAGCTGTAATGTGAACCGTTTCGGGAATCGACGCTTTTGCAGGATTTTTGAGATCTGTTTTACTTGGATTGGATACAAGTGAAGCCGAGGCGCACTGCAGCTGGTCATCAGTCTCTCCGCAGCCAAACGGATGGAATGAGTAGCGACTGGGTACGAATTCGGTGAAGATGGACACTCGACTCAGACGAACCTCAGTCAAAATGAGATAGGGTAGAGTACAGAACATTTGTGAGTCTAAAACGATAAGTCAGACAGCAAAAAATAAAACAACATTACAACTGACGGCAACCTTGTGTCAGGCCTTTTTAACTTAAAAGTTTTGGGGAAAAGATTTCTTAACCAACATGAGTTCAACATAAAATGCGTCGGCCGGGAATCGAACCCGGGTCAATTGCTTGGATGGCAGCTATGCTCACCACTATACCACCGGCGCGTGTCGTTGGCAATAGGTAGTGAAATATATATTTTATAATATTTTTTAACAGGTTATTTGCTGTTCTTCCCAGTAAACCGCGGCACCCACCATATCGCTGCCATAATAATCCGATAACTCCGCCGGAAAAAAAATAATACACCTTCACACAGCGGTCGTCGGTGGTATATAGGAAAGCATAGCTACCTTCCAAGCAGTTGACCCGGGTTCGATTCCCGGGGTACTCACTTTCTTTTGTGCTCATATCCTTGTGCATAGGCTTCTCCTTTTATGAAACAAATCTTTTTCGAAACAAAACGGACAAGTAAAGATGACAATCTTAGCAAGCTAACGTAAGATTGTCTTTTTTCATTGCTTGGATTAATAATTAACTTCCCGTACCTTCTTTTGACTTAGCCCTCTTTGAGCATCAGGAGACTTGTACCCAGTCGCAATTAAAGCTATTTCCGGATGAGAGGAGATTGAATACGAGTCCAGCGCGTTCCTCCCGTATTCAATCTCCTCTCTCACAAAAATCCAATAAATGGTGACTTGCTTCAATCTCTATCCTCAGATGATAACTTAGACTTGCCACAAGTCGACCTTCGCTTTTTTAGTCGAGTTTTATTCGATGAATTTGCGCGCGGAACTCTATTTGCCCCACTGCTTTTATCATACCTCCTCCATAAGTGCGTACAATTGCAGAAGAGGGTTTGATCAAGCGATGGATATCAAATGCTGCCGGACGCAAGTCTTGGAGGTCATCCAATGCAAGGGTGTTTGTGGTCAAAGCTGTGTCAAGTTGCAGTTTCTTCCACACACAAAAATCCCCCACCTCTGTGTGGGTGTCCAGCGTAAACAAATGATATGTTTCTTGTCCATCATCAGACAAAGACTCTTCCAACGCATTCACATCCTGATGGTTACTAAAATATTTGCTAGCTATGTGCCCTTCCTTGCCACATCGTCCGCACACATACTTGTGAATGACAGCACGACACTTTTCTTTGGGATGACCAGGTAGCGCTCCACAGCAGCAACACTTAGATATGGAAAGGCGACTCTGGAGCTGGGACTTTTTGGGATTTACCTGGGGTGCTTTTCTTGTGCAACTGACATGCTCTTGATCTCCACGGACTTGCCTCATACGTCGACGCGCATCAGTTGAAGATTCATAGTTCTTAGCTATTTCTACAACAGTCCGGAATTCCACAATGTTTCCCTCCTTGTTGCGATGACCATTACTGTTCAACTTCCCTTGTAAAGGCTCATTTACCAGACCCGCGATGAAACGGTCTCGACATGCTTGATCCTCAAAGTCCCCATATTCACAATACCTGGCTCGCTCCAGTACCCGCACTCCTAGGCACTAATCCACTCCACCTCATTTTGAATCATTTTACCCATTTTTGTTCTCTCAGCTTGTACGCTAACACTGCCACTGAATTCGTTCACAAGAGCTTGGATGACTTTGACCGGATTGTTTTTATCCTCTTCAGACAGACCTAGCGTCTTGTTGTTAGGGTTAATAAGTCTCTTCATCTTGGATGGAAGAGTGGCTCGTAAGGTAGACATGCATAAACTCGGTTTCTTCCACTGTGCTTGACCATCCGGGCTGTCATCGTCGTATTTACATCCAGCTTTCTTTCGAAACCAGCCCATAACAGTACAATAATCGATGTAATCCAAAATAAAACAGTCGAGGGCTTCCCGTTTATCTAACCCCTCCTGTATTCCCTAAGGTTCAGTCGTCATAATACAAACAAAGTACAGTTTCGATCAGCTAAAATGTACTGTACACTTGACAACATTCAAAATGGCGGGAACGAATCGAACAAACGTAACAGCGTTCAACTTCGAACACTCTAATCACTGCACTGCTCACAAGACTCACTGACTGCTGGAGACGGTTCGCTCCACTCCTGACATCATGCTGACCATTAGACTTTCACACAATAAGCTTCAATTCAATGCAACTCTTTATTTAGGTAGCCATATTGCTTCGACCATGCTTTTCCTACAGCTACTACACATGTACAGATACCGCTGACCTAACTGAGGGCGGCCACTATCAACATTATGATCTGAGGATAGGAGATTTGAAGCCTTAGTCACCATTTATTGGATTTTTGGGCGAGAGGAGATTGGATACGGGTGGGATGCATTGGACTCGTATTCAATCTCCTCTCGTCCGGAAACAGCATAAATTGCGATTGGGTACGAGTGCCCTGATGCTCAGAGAAGGCTTAGTCAAAAAAAGGTACGGAAAGATAATTAATTAATCCAAGCAATGAAAAACGACAATCTAACGCTAGCTTGCTTAGATTGTCATTTTTTATGAACGTTTTTGTTTCGAAAAAAGATTTGTTCAAAACGAAAAGCCTATGCGTCGGCCGGGAATCGAACCCGGGTCAACTGCTTGGAAGGCAGCTATGCTCACCACTATACCACCGACGCGCGCTGCATGACGGTAGACTAATTTTCCGATCGAGTTATTGGATTATTATGCCCGCGACATGGGCAAGTATTTCTGTAGCTGGATGAGATGCCGTATTCGTATTGTCGGTACTGAACTGGAACTAGCTTGCAGCTTGCAGTCGAGGCTCAGGGGGAGGGGGGGGGGGGGGGTGATATCATTAAAAATGTTTGCATTTGAAAAGATTGTCCGACATGAGCCTCGACTGCAAAGTAGTTCCCGTTCGATACCGAGAAAACGAATGTTATGTCTTATTAGCAAACGCGCGAGCAATGCAGGAATGGTAAGTACCGTGCCGCTGACAACCAGGGCCCGGTTGTTCGAAAGTCGGTTAACGCTAACCCAGGATTAAAACTTAACCGAGGATTTAATTTCTGAATTATTTTCGGGATTTTCCGAGGTAAAAATCTTTAAAAATCGACGTTTCGGCCAGTTTCACTGGCCTTCTTCAGGTCCTTTTAAAAATGTATCAATATGGCGGAACGTTGTTTAGTTTGGTAACCGCATGTAACTTTGTGACTATTACATGACGTGTAAACGATGTCAAAATGCGCGGGAAAAGCAGTCGAAGGCCTGTGAGTATCTTTTTACTTGTTTGGTGACAAATGATGGATAAAATCTCACAACTAGATTTTCTGAAAATCAACTAAACACATTTTTAATTTAAATACCGTATTATAGGACATTAACGCGAAGGGAAGGAAAATTACTTTCGAATATAGGAAATTAACACGAAAAAGGGGGATAAATTTCAAAGTAAAGGAAATTAAGTTAACGCGATTATCACAAATGGAAATATTGCAATCGACGTACTTTTAGGCTGTAAACGACCAAAATACAGCGTGTAGGAAAACGCCTGTGGATTCGATAAAAAACGCTTGGTTACCAAGACTTTACGAATACTGGCACTATTTCTGAATCGAATCAGCTGTCGAATGCAGTGTTTTGAAAGCTTTGTTTACAAAATATATGGAGAGAAAAGACATAAAAAGACACAAGACTACTTAATGTGAGCAGTGTAAGTTTTTTGAGATAAATAAAACTTTATTTAGTCGAACTGCACTTTTCCTACAGCCCATGGGTAGACCGTAGATCCTAGGTCGTTGTTTGTGTCTAGGTCGGATCATGTTATAGACGGTTTCTGATATATGTCCACCTCGTTTCAACTTAAAAAGTTTCTCAGTTAGTTTTCGGCTCAACCGCTCCATAGGGTCTTTGTCAAGGAGCTGATATGGACCTGTCTCAAGAAATGTTTTTATTTTATCATGGTATTTGTCAGTATTTAAGACTACACCAGCACGACCTTTGCCTACTGGTAGAATCATGATAGAGTAGTCTTGGTTTAAATTCTTTAGCCGATTATGAGGATCGAAATGCACCAATAGCAGCTAACCAACGTGCTACATAAGCGACAGGTAACCAATCGACCTCATCACCTGATGAAGGCTAGCAGTAATAGCAGTCGAAACGTCGCGATCAACAGCTCAAAGTGACTCCATTGTGAGACGAACAAGCGTTCACCTATCATACACACCACGATGAACAACCTAGACTGCGAGCAGTCTCTCTTTTTCCGCTAAAGTCAGTAGGGATGAACGCAAAAAAATAGCGTGATGAGCGAGCCGCGAGTAGCGCGCGCGGGCGCCGGTGCCCGCGCTCGCTACTCGCGGCTCGCTCATCACGCTATTTTTTTGCGTTCGTCCCTACTGACTTTAGCGGAAAAAGAGAGACTGCTCGCAGTCTATGAACAACCACATTTTTAATAACATTACTATGAAATTGTTCCAAATTGTTTAATTTGCCTAATGTGACTGAATTGTCCAGGAGCCGGCTGAATTGGTAGGGACGGCTTTCAAGTTCAAATCCGAGCAAGGAAAATTAACCGTCGTGTGTTTACGTTCTCCACAGAACCTATAATTTGATAAATTGACTTTGTTATTTTGCTGGGAACGGCAAAGAAATATATCAAGTGTAAAACGCACGTGCAGAGGCACTGTTTTCGCTCATTGAACGATTTTTATGATCGCTAGCTCGAGAAGTGGCTTACTGATTACTGATATTTCGGACCACAGCTTGCCAATCTTTTCTATTCGCTCTATAAATTGTTCAGTTGATTAGACATTTAAAGCACCAATTCAAATTGAACTAAACTTCTTTCTCGCTGCTAATTAAGCGAGCGGTCCTGGCACGCTTGCATGACTTCACCACTGCTTGAAAAATCTGACTGCGTGTAAAATGACGTCACATCTTCATGCACAAATACATAAAATACATTTTCACTTTATACGCTGAGTTATATTTTCTCTTTTATCGTTGTATTATTTTTCCCTTAAAGAGTTAAACCTTGTTATGTAATATTATTATTATATCATGGGTGATAACTTACTACCCTGATTATAAAGATCAAAGTCTGACAAATAGTAATTTCAGACTAATAAGCAGGATTTTTCTGTCGCTTTTTATTATGCTATAAACGTATAAAGGTGCGATATAACATACTATATGAAAATATGGCTCACCGGCGAGGAATCGAACCCCAGTCGTTTGCTAACAAGGCAGACATGATTACCACTACACCACAGGTGACCCAACAGAGATAATGAGCGAAATAACCAAAGCATTTACTTATTAAATCACTACGTGGAGTCTGATTTCACTCAGTTAGAATCGACTACAAGATCTGAATATTCAGATAAATACGTACATATGAAACCATGGGAAAACGATCCACCTAATTTTCTCGTGATGACTTTAACTGCAAGAAATATTCTTTTTCAGTGAATCAGACATATGTTCACATAGGATCTGTGTAGAGATCTGTTATATCAGAGAAACAAAGCAAATAAACGCTATATAAAGGCGCGATATAACATACTATATTGTGATCCCAGTATAATTCTGTTTCCTGCTTAAAAGGCAGACGTGACCACCACTGCACCACAGGCGAACAGATCTTTACACGTATCCTATACGAAAATATGGCTTATTCACCTAGCTAGAGTATTCCTTGCAGTACGTTTCATATATAATGCAATACGTGATTCGTTATGATGTATAGTGAGCGGTATTTTCCCCTGGGGTATTTTCCTGTGGTACTGTCTATTAATAGCGCTGACAAGTTCAGGTTCTCCCTTTTGAGTTTGTGGAGTGTTGGCTTACGATCACCTGACAATTTAAATAAAAGAAGCTGCCTGAGCGTACTTACCTGTACGTTAGCATTCTTCCTAATGACGCATTACAATATTGAAATCCATTTTTGAACGATTCACAACAGTACAAATCTTAGTAAAACAAATCTTAGTAAAACAAACAAACAAACCTTAAAAGAAAAGAAAACTAAAATAAAATAATTTTGAAACAAAAATAAAGCTGTATAGGTCCCACCGAGATTTGAACTAGGATCGCTGGATTCAGAGTCCAGAGTGCTAACCATTACACCATGGGACACTACATGAGAAGTTTGGCGGAATTGGTATTCCAGGACGAAACAGCATTTTTGCATCGTATTTTTGCAGAGCTGAAATGTGAACCGTTTTGCGAATCGACGCTTTTGGATTGGATACGAGTGAAGCCGAGGCGTGCTGGGTATCGTTATCAGTCTCTTCGCAGCCAAACTGATGGAATGAATAGCGACTGGGTACGAATTCGGTGAAGATGAATACTCGGCCCAGACGAACCTCAGTCAAATTAAGGAGGTACGGTAGAGTACAGGACATTTGCAAGTCTAAAACGGTATGCCAGACAGCAAAAAATAAAACAACATTAACAACTGACGGCAACCTAGTGTCAGGCCATTTTCTCTAAAAAGTTTTGGGGAAAAGATTTCTTAATCAACATGAGTCCAAAATAAAATACGTCGGCCGGGAATCGAACCCGGGTCAACTGCTTGGAAGGCAGCTCACTCCACTGGCCACCGACGCGTGCTGTTGGCGATAGGTAGCAAAACTATATTCACTTTAAAATGATTTTACAGTAGTTATTATATATTTTTTTTCAACACGACAGACGTTTATCCGATGGGCTTAACGGGCATGACACTGTGAGTCTATTCCAACGGGAAGACCAGTTATTTCAAACGAAAAGTTCATCTTCGGCTTGCCGCCATTACTTGATTCCAATGGCCAAAACGTTTGGATAACGTTATATATGAACTCATCCAAGAAAAAAATAGCCACATGAGACTGCTTTTTAGAATAATTGCAGGTTTGAGTTTTTCGAACTGAGTCAGGCACGGAGTTTCGTCGATTGTTAGTCATTTATTTTACAGGCTCACCAAGGTTACATCGTTCTAAAATATAGCGATTTGTGTAATTATGAAGCCATTGAATGAAAAAGGGAAAACATATTCGAAAAGAAAGAAAAATTCCCTCGCAGTAGCAATTCAAATAGTCTTTTTTTTTACTGTAGAAAAAATAATAAACTAGTAGTAATCATAGATTATAGTGCGTACCTAGTACCTCAGTTTCAGCCATTGTTGAAAGGGACTATGTCACGAGATATGTCACGCAGGCAAAAACGTCGGGCCAACGTCAAACAAATTCACGCTATCGCCGTGGAATCAGGCAAAATCCTTCAATTCTGCCGTGCTGTGTACTCCGAAAGGTCTCAGATTTTTCCGACATAAATAGTATATTTGTTTTGATTTCAATTCGGTTTATATTTCTCCGATTCGTACGCCTCAGTACTTGGTGTGAGTTCCGCAAGGATTTTACCGACTAAATAGATGTAGATATCTCAATGTCTGGAAGTTGCATCCAGCATATGTTTAATCAAGATGGCGCAGATTTGGTACCGACACTTTTCTCGATTCGTTCCGCCTAGACGACGCGCTAAGCATGCTGGATACTATTGTGACGTTTCAAGATGGCTCAGATCCGTCTAACCACAGGGAGCCCAAACGCTTTATCGGCTGTAACATAATCATTTAATAAAATATTGTTATTTACCTGTTTTCCTGTGTCTTTTTGAGTCGCTTTGGAAAGGATTTGAATCAGAGTGAAGACGGTTGACCTGGCACGTTTCAAATATTATCTTGTCTGCCGTTTCGTAAATACGACGCGCCTATTACGTCTCAAGTTTCCATTATTATTAACTATTAACTCTCTCTTCTCGCGGCCGTTAAATTGAAACCCGAGAGAGGGAGCTCGAGTTAATAATAATGGAAACTTGAGACTTAATAGGCGCGTCGTCGGCAGACAAGATAATATTTGAAACGTGCAAGGTCAACCGTCTTCGCTCTGATTCAAATCCTTTCCAAAACGACTCAAAAAGACACAGGAAAACAGGTAAATAACATTATTTTATTAAATGATTATGTTACAGCCGATAAAGCGTTTGGGCCCCCTGTGGTCTAGCCGACAAGATTAGGAAGCGTCTCCTTCGTCGACGCAATTATTTCACACCGAGATTTGAACTCGGATCGCTACACCATGGGGCCCTTCACAACATGCCGCGTGAAACGACGAATTGGCAACTCCAGTCGCCGAGGCAGTTTCCTCCGCTTCGAAAGTTCGCATCGAAAACATTTTCACGTTGTGGGACGCGGTAAACCTTCTGTTCTTTTTACCGAAAGTGTAAGGTCGATGCCGCTTAAGACGAAACCTCCAGCGAGCCGAGAAGTGTTTGTATTTTGTGGGCTGTTCTCCTGTCGGCGTATCTGATTTGCATCGGGCATAATTAATGAGCTCCGCGGCTTCAGAAGTTTGCATCGAAAAAAATTGGACGGCTAGGGACGGGGAAAACCTTCTTCAACTTCCATGGAATATTTCACATAGTTGCTGGCAAAAACGACTCCGCCGGCAAGCCGAGAAGTTTGAGCTTTTTCGAAGTTTGAGCGTTTACATCTCCAGGCTCAGTCAAAAAGAGGTAAGGGAAGATAATTAATTAATCCAAGCAATGAAAAAGGACAATCAAACAATAGTTTGCTCAAATTGTCATTTTTACTCGACCGTTTTGTTTCGAAAAAGGAAAAGCCTATGCACACGAAAAAAGTTGCGTCGGCCGGGAATCGAACCCGGGTCAACTGCTTGGAAGGCAGCTATGCTCACCACTATACCACCGACGCGCGCTATAAATGATGAGTAATAATTCTTCTGACGTAGTTACAGGATTATTATACCAGCGATAGGGAAGTATTTCTGTCACGCTTGCATGACGTCACGCTGCTTGAAAAATCTGACTGTCTGTAGATATGTCGTCACATCATCATGCACAAATACATAAAATACATTTTCACTTTATACACTGAGTTTTGTTTTTATCTTTTATCCTTCTATTATTTTTTCCCTTACAGAGTTAAACCTCGTTGAGTAATTATATTATGGTTGATAACTAACTACTCTGATTATCAAGATCAAAGTATGACAAATTGTAATTTCATGATCAGATAATGAGTAGGATTTCTCTGTCGCTTTTGATTATGCTATAAACGTAATATATACAGCTATTTCAATTAACTTTGTCGGATGCATGAATAAAAGAGAAAAGCCAAGACTGCAAGGTAGTGTGGGATTTTTATGCAACGGCTTTAACCCTAACCCATACTACCTTGCGGTCTTGGCTTTAAGCTTTCATCCGACAACGTTAATTGAAATAGCTGTACATAGATAGGCTTAGCCTATCACCGGAGCTCTCTGAACAGAAATGATGATGATAAGCTTAACTTAGATGAAAGGTCGAAAGCTCAAGAAAAAATAGAATTAAGATTGACGACCGTGCTAATTTTCAATTTTAGTAATTGTCAAAACCAATATAACGTCTACGCACCGCACAAAAGCTTACCAAAACAATTTTTTGTCGGTCTAGTATACCTAGTGCGACCAATTTCCGAATACAATTGCCCGAGAAACTGATTTGGAAATCAAAATTGCACAAAAATACCTGATAAGATGAAACTACGGTTTTGAAGCATGCACTTGCGCGACGTCGTGCGTGCATGTTGGGAGACGTTGTACACGTCCGCGATCTAGCCCTGCGCGACGTCGCGCCCACTAACCCTGCACGACGTCGCGCCCGCGAAACATTCCGCTAGTCATGACCATGAAAAATGACGTGCATGGTTCTATGAGTATGGAGCTCCGCTTTAAAGGTGTGATATAACATACTATATGAAAATATGGCTCACCGGCGAGGAATCGAACCCCAGTCGTTTGCTAACAAGGCAGACATGATTACCACTACACCACAGGTGACCCAACAGAGATAATGAGCGAAATAACCAAAGCATTTACTTATTAAATCGCCATGTGGAGTCTTATTTCATACGGATAGAATCCACTGACTAAAAGATCTGAATATTCAGATAAATACGTACATATGAAACCAAGAGAAAACGATCTAACTAATTTTCTCTTGATGACTTTGACTGCAAGAAATATTCTTATTGAGTGAATCGGCCACATTTTAACATATGATCTGTGTAGAGATCTGTTATGTCAGAGAAACAGAGCAAATAAACCCTATATAAAGGCACGATATAACATACTATAATGTGAAAATATGGTTCCGCCGGCGAGGAATCGAACCTCGGTTTCACGTGATCACCAGTGCACCACAGGCGAAGAGATATTTACACTCATCCTATTTAAAAATATGGCCTATTTACCTAGTTAGGATATGCTGGGTTAGGTTGGCACTGTCTGTGGATACTGGATCCTTGATGCTGTGCAGTGCGCGATATTTTCCTGTTCTGGTATTGTCTAGTACTAGCGCTGACAAGGTGATACTCACTTTTAAGTGTTGGACCCGGCTTACGACAATGACAATTTAAATAAAAGAAGCTTCTTGAGCGTATTTACTTGTACGTTAGCGTTCTTCCTAATAACGCATTATAAGATTTAAATCTATTTTTGAACGATGCACAACAGTTTTTTGGGGGGGCTCTACGGAGTCTTGACTTGAAATTAGAAATGTATACTTTAGCATCCATTCCTCAGTTGACAGCTTCATTGGGTACTCTGTAAAGCTTAGAAACACAAACAAACCATAAAAAAAATATAGGCAACCCAAACGTATACAGAAAGGATGAGAGTGTATGTCCCACCGAGATTTGAACTCGGATCACTGGATTTAGAGTCCAGAGTGCTAACCATTACACCATGGGACCCTACATGGTACGTTTGATGGAAATGCGAAATTTCGTCCCGGGAGGGCTGGTACTCTGTGACGAAACACAAACAAGTTTCACCAACAAAACAGAGAAACAAACAAACCATAAAAAGAGACAAATAAATATATCTAGATGTACATGATTTACTTGCAAAATGCTAATGGACATGTAGCAAGTTTCAGTGCAAGTGCGATAAAATAAATAAATAAATAAATAAATAAATAAATATAGGCAAACCAAAAGGGGAGGGGGGTGGGGAGGGCGCTGCAAGAAGCTCTCGGAACGCCTCACAGGATTGGCTGAGAAAACAATAGAACAAACAACAGAAAAGTGGATCCTAGCACTGAAACAAGAGAGCTTCGTGATACCCTGGGCCAATTCTCTATTTTCGAATTGCCCATAATTGATACACTATGTTTGCCCCCAAATTTTGCATAAATTATTGTTTTTAAATGCTCTTGGGAGGACTGCATATTCCTAAGAGCATTTCAAAACAATAGTTTATGTAAAATTTTGGGGGGCAAACAAAGTGTATTATGGGAAATTAGAAAATAGAGAATGAAATTAGAGGTTCTGAAGAGCTTCGTAGCACCTGAACCCAAAGGATAGAATTTTTTTTAATGAAACAAAAGAATACCTTTGTATGTTCCACCGAGATTTGAACTCGGATCGCTGGATTCAAAGTCGCGAGTGCTAACCATTTCACCATGGGACGCTACCTGGGTTGTCGGAATTTCGAAATTTTGTCTCTGGTATTCTGGGACAAAACAGCATTTTTGAGTCGGATTTTTTGTAGAGCTAAAATATGAACCGTTTTGGGAATCGAAGCTTTTGCAGCATTTAAAAAGCTGACATCTGTTTTCCTGGGATTGGATACGAGTGAAGCCGAGGCATGATAGGTTAACGCTCGTTAACATCTCTCAAACGGACCTTGGACGCCGTATGAGGTTTTACACAACGTAGTATTTTTATCGTTATACCGTAGTACTGACGTACACGAGAACAGAACCCCATTTTATGGGGCAGAGAACTGAGAGAACAGAGATCCGACTAAGCAAAGTATAGCGTTTTGAGGTTTAGCATTGATTACAGTGTTTAGGGTTAAGCACTGATTTGAAAACGGTTAGCTTTCATTTATTGTTATGGGTAACTCTATAAATATGTTAAAAATTACATCTCCCGGCAGCTAATCCATGTTGGTATGGTGGATAAGGATATTAGCTATGAAGCGAACGACTCGGGTTCGAGGCATACACTATACTGATCTTTTTTTCTAATTTTACTCTAAGTGTGAAATAGGTTTTACTTCATGTAACTTAAAGTGAAAAGGAAAGGTCCGTTTGAGAGATGTTAACGAGTGTTAACCGGCATGATGGGGCTCGTTATCAGTCTCTTCGCAGCCAAACTGATGAAATGAAGAGCGACTGTGTACGAATTCGGTGAGGATGGACACTCGATTCAGACGAACCTCAGTCAAACGGAGGTAGCGTAGAGTACAGGACATTTGTAAGTGTAAAACGGTATGTCAGACAGCAAAAAATAAAACAACATTAACAAGTGACGGCAACCTTGTGACAGGCCATTTTCACTAAAAAAGATTTGTTAACCAACAGGAGTTCAAAATAAAATGCGTCGGCCGGGAATCGAACCCGGGTCAACTGCTTGGAAGGCAGCTATGCTCACCACTACAACAGGTAGTAAAAATATATTGCAATAATTATCACGTCTTTTTTAAAAAAACAGGCATTTCTACACAGGGAGCAGAGGAGCCAAATTTGACCTTTACCTTTTGTTTACGCGTTCGATTTTCGATCTGTTGTTTTCGAGTCTGTTTTTTGCCCCAGCGGGACCCCAAGCATAGTAATCGGAGCTTTCCGTTTGGTAACCGCAGACTGCTGACTGTGGGCGCCTCAAAATCGTTACGCATTAAGAAGAGAGACAAGGGAGGAAACAGATTTGAGCCTAATTTTTGATCCCCGATTACTTGCTTTTGATTCAATAAAGAGTTCTGATTTTCGGCATGTAGTTTTATATGGACAATCTCTGGACAGCTTTTCAATAATTTCGATGAAGAGATCCATTAAACACTTCTTTCGGTGATCGCTCTTTATGGCGTTCAAAGTTGACTTTCGTAGGATGTGGACCGCAACATACTGGTGACGGAAATACGTCATACGAGCGGTGAATAAACCTGAATAAACAATTGGAGCGTCTTTTCCGCGAAAACATGCCACCTTTCCCAGAATATCTTCGATCAGTGCCATTCGGTGAATGTTTTTGTCCGCTAGGAATATTGTGAATATTGTGAATAATGTGAATATTGTAAAGGTCTGTGAAGGAAACAGGCAAGCTCGATAAAATGTAAGGACGTGGTGGAATTCGAATCCTTGTGTAATCAAGGTATGTCTGATGCAAGGTGAGAAGTTTTCACGCCTCTTGTGGTCCATGCTGAAGCCATCTAAGGGTTGGACCATTACATAACTGATGGGGGGTTTGTAGGAATTTTAGGGTGCTCGTTATTATTTTTCCCGTCCAGCCCTGCACGATATTTTTTTCTCTGGGAGTGTCCTTGCACGATATTTTTTTTTCAGAACTTAAAACTCGAATTTATAGGTAACGCTAGCCATTCAAGCTCCCCAAACCTCGGAAAAATGAATTCTAAGTTTGTTTCCAATGACTATGTCTTCAAATGATGTGATTGTAGTTCACACAAATTTAGAATGTACGTAGAAGCAGCTCGAGGGGACAAATCCAGCAGGGACGGTTTCGCTCCCACAGCCCATCATACTGGTACCAGGCCTGATCACATCTTTTCACTGTTGCACGGTAGTGTTGCCCATCAAAAAATGTTATTCCCATTAATCTGAACCTTGGGAAAGAAAATTAAAATTAGTGTTGGTTTAAGACTGATGTAGCAAATACATTTAAGACCCCCAAAAGAAGATACTTACCTTTCTCCTTTCATTATGAGAACAAGGGAAATCTGCGTGGCATCTGTAATGATGACCCTCTGAGCGAATAATTCCAATGATATTGGGAGGAAAAGTGGGATGCCAGTCGTAAATTCGCTCTTTCTGAAAGATCTCTTTCCGCCACAATAAAAGTTGGTGATACTGCTGTCTGTATTTAAACCAGACATGAATAAATAGTATAAATAATAAATCAATAAATGGGCACTGTCAAGCTATTTTAACATGTCTCGCATCATTCAAAGCCAAAAAATAAGGGTAAATTTTTCTCACCAAAGACTATATTCAAATACTTCAATGAAATTGTTGAGGAAACGGTTGTTGTTGTTTATTGTGGTAGATACAATAATAATACAGTGCATAATCGATAAAACGCTTTAGCATTATTCACTGAAATTGTTTACTGTTGTTTTATGTTACGGATGACAAGGATAATAATGGATTTAAAACTGACTGTGAAAAAATGAGGCTTAAATTCTTCCAAGATGATATCTTCCTTTAAATGTCCAAACACAATGTTGTGCATAGATAAAGTAAGCTACCAATTATTTTAGAATAGTTTTGACAAGAAATCCGTGAAATCCTCGTGATGAGCTCATTGAAAACCAGACTAGAATAGTTAAATTTGCACAAGACCAACATGATTTGACCTGATGTTGGATGAATGCGGTTTACCACACCCAAATAATGTGGTGTTCCGGGAACAATTTGGTGCAGTGTTAAGCCGCATGTAGACTGCTTTGGTGTCTGTGGCCATCCAATCATCCAGAGAATACTGGAGCAATGAATGCAGCTGGAGGTATTCCAACATCATGCACTATATATCAATTCAGAAAAAGAGCAGTCTGTAAGCCCGTACGTCTCCTATTTCCTTCATGTGTCAGAAAGGAATAGACGTTTTTTAGGCAAAGCCGTTATATATTTGAGTGAAAATGAAAAATATCAGTTGAAGTGAATTGTTTCCTTGATAAAATGAAATTAAAGATTCAATATTTAGTGAAGGATTGAATATTGGACAAGATATTTCCTTTTCTAAACAAGTCATTTCAAAACATTATATCCACAACCATACAGGTGTTTGTATTTGAATATAACGTGAAAAAACAAACGTCTGTAGAAATGTTACATATAATGGGTGCATGCAGTGTTTTTTAAAGCAGATGTTTCAGTCTGTTTCCTTTGAACTTTTCCTTTTGGAACTTGTCTATTGCAAAATAACAAAGTAAACAAATATCGCCATGTTTTACAAAAACTCAAATTGGCTCTTTACATTTTATTCAAAACATACCTTGATGAAACTAAATAAGAAAAGGAAATCCTTTGTTGGGCATGGGCAGGCATGAGAACTACATGTAGCTCACTGTGTTGGCTGCAGGCGAGAAATAAACATGTCCTCTTCATTGCCCCACAAATCAAGAATTGGAACAGTTAACCCTATTCAGACTGGGGGGGGGCTTTTCGAACCCCCCCTCCAGTAAAATTGTAATAACTTTTACACCGAAATAGCTATGAGGCTGAAATTTTCTGACTTTTCCTAGAATTTATCTAGGAACATTTTGGTATCTATAACATGTCAGTGTGATTAACCATGTTGCCATGGCAACCGGTTTTTGACACATAGGTTTTCAAAATATTAAAATATGGTGAATTTTTTATTTTAAGATCTTGTTTTTTGACTTATAGTGCATTTTCTTATTAGAATAGTTTTTTCTTGGGACTAGTTCTTGAAAGACATCAAAAATTTTTAACATCAAATATTTGGGGGGGAGGGGTAGGTAAATTTTTGCTCACTTTTACTTATAGAGAAAAATTTTGTACTATTTATTAAATAACGCTTCTAAGTTCATTGTTTGGATAATAGACATTAGTTTGATACGTGTTTTATACATTCTGATCCTTTTCTCTTTTAGATATTTTTTAAATTTTAATTTAAACGAAAAAAAAGGAAATCCAAGATGGCGGATCCAAGATGGCGGATCCAAGATGGCGGACAATAATTTACAAAATTACAGTTTTATCGCCTTTTTTTTCTTTTTCTCGCTTTACAAGTGTGTCCTTGTTTGTATTTATTATGTTTTAATATTAAAGAGATGATTTTACAGTTATATTTGATATTTTAAGTATCTGGATGGAAAAATATCAAAGAAACGTCGAAAAAACAAAAATTACGTCACTGTGACGTCATAATTAGGTGTGGCAGGTCAAAACTGGGTGTGAGGTTTCCTTGTATGGAGATGAACATTGTGTGAAAATTTCATGGTCCTAGCCTTACTGGTTCCAGAGATATGAAGGGGGGGTCCGAGGAGCCCCCCCCCCAGTCACAGATTGCCTAAAAAAGCCCAGTCTGAATAGGGTTAAAGGAAATCGCCCGCGAAAAAGGGAGATCCAACAAAGTTTTCTATCAGCATGATATCCTTGGTCAAACAAGTGTTTAATTCTGATGAGCTCTGTAGCATAACTGTCGACTGAACCATGAAATTGAAGGTAAAAGGCATTGAAATCAGTCATTAAAACGTAAAAGATGGTCAGGAAGTTGTCAATAGGGCAGGTGTTACGCAATACTCGCACTGCAGAGTTACTATTGCAGATGTCTCCCCCCATGGAGGAACCCTCAACGATTGACATGGTGGCTGTCCTCCAACAGTGTGAGGAAGAGAAACGAATGAATACTTTGCCAGGTTTTGCCAGGGTGACGTAGTCTTCGTAGTTGACTGTTCCTTGCTTGAAGAACTGGCATAGAAGTGCTTCTTGATATCTTCAATCTTCCTTGCTATAGTGTAAAAAGTGACAAAACTACATTGCATGTATTTTAACATATACTAGAAATACGTGTCTCGCAGAACCTCGCGAAGCTCGGGGGAGGATGCACTGCAAAATTTTAGCGATGTGGGAGAGATGGATTTTTTTTATTTGACTGGAGAGATTGGGTTGCATGCCGGCAGTGGCCCCAAAAATTTAAGTTGAGACATTCTAGTTCCCAGTCGCTTCGATTTAACTTGTAGTTAGTGCCCTCAGTCTTCCTAAATTATAATAAATGGGAAGTGGTATTGGTCAGTTTTGGGTTTTGAGCTGTGGGTCACTGTAACTGCTATGTACGGAAGCCGATAAGGGTCACACGTTGTCGCTTCCACGTTGTCGCTTCCACGTTGTCGCTTCCACGTTGTCGCTTCCACGAAACATTCGGCTAGCCATGACCATGAAAAATGACGGACATGGTCAGGTTCTATAGGTATAGAGCTCTGCAATAATGGTCAACATTCTATATAAAAACTATGATTCACCGACGAGGAATCGAACCTCAGTCTTCTGCTAACAAGGCAGACATGATTGCCACACTAATGGCGACCCAACAGAGATAATGAGCGAAATAACCAAAGCATTTACTTATTAAATCACTACGTGGAGTCTGATGATGAGGTTTTTTCGCTCGGACCAAAGCAAATTTTCCACCAAAATGTTTAATAGATTGCAAATACAGAATATCCATTTTCGTCAAATATATTTTAGGAAATGTTCGTGCTTAACCAATCAGAATAGCAGAAGACGATAGCTACTATATTTGCTTCTTTGATGAAGTTCCCCAAATACTATATCTTTTAAAAATTGCATGTTGTGCGATTGTGTCCCAAAATACTTGAAACCTTGAAATCAGACTCAATGCATCTTGAAAATGAGATGAGATCACTAGTAGTAACAATGAAAATAGTTGACATTCCATCGTGCATTGCCGTTCAGCACTATCCTTCTTATGCGGATCATTACTTAAAGCATTCATTCTAACTAAATTAAACTTCTCTCTCGCTGCCGTTGATTAAGCAGGCGGTGCTGCCACGCTTGCATGACCTCGCCACTGCTTGAAAAATCTGACTGCCTGAGATATAATGTCACATCTTTATGCACAAATACATAAAATACATTTTCACTTTATACAATGAGTTTTGTTTTTCTCTTTTATCATTGTATTATTTTTTCCCTTACAGAGTTAAACCTCGTTGAGTAATTATATTATGGTTGATAACTAACTACTCTGAATATCAAGATCAAAGTCTGACAAATAGTAATTTCAGAGTAATATAACTTTGTGACTTTTCCTTAAATTTATCTGGCAACAATTTCATATGACAATCTATTGATCATGTGACTTGATGTTTCCATGGCAACAAGATTTTGAAAGCCACGTTTTTTTAAATTTGCATATTTGTACCTTTGAATGAAGAAAAACAATGTTTATTGGTATTACTTTTATATGTTTACGTCATTTAGCGTTTATTTATTGGTTTTGATTCATTTTGTGTCAATTTGGACGGTTTTTAAGAGGTTTTAAAAAATTTCAGAAATCCAAGATGGCGAATCCAAGATGCCGGCCGTATAACTAATTACCTAATAACTACGTCATATGACGTCTTCGTTCCATTGTGCGGACCGCAAGGGACACAGTTTTGGACGTACTATGTACCCTCTAGGTTTCATTGTCATAGCCTTAATGTTCTTAGAAATCAGGCTGAATTCAGCCCAGGGTGAATTGGGTTAATTTATATTTAAAAGCAAAAGGTGTATCATTAGCGCATCGAGGAGCTGTCTGACTGAGCACATGGCGAAATTCAAGATATCAATACGACTGAATTTGAGCACATTTTGAGCACATTTCTACAAAACTAGCGATAACACAAAGAAAAAGTCAATCAGAAATTGATATCAACATAAATTCCCATCGATAGATGAAATTTGTTCGACCTTTGAGTCCCTCGGCTGCTTGCCAAGTGGAAATTCTTTAAAACTCCGCTTCTTCGGTTCTATTTCCACTGAAGCGGCTTCTGAGTATTCTATAAAGCTTTTTCTTTCCATTTTCAATATTTTAAATTTGTATCATGACTTCGATATTAAGACCTGATAAGATGAAACTACAGATTTGAAGCATACACTTGCGCGACGTCGTACGCACCCGCGATCTAGCCTTGCTCGACGTCGCGCCGCGAAACATTCGGCTAGCCATGACCATGAGAAATGACGGGCATGGTCAAGTTCTATAGGTATAGAGCTCTGCAATAAAGGTCAATATAACATTCTATATAAAAACTATGATTCACCGACGAGGAATCGAACCTCAGTCTTCTGCTAACAAGGCAGACATGATTGCCGCATAAAAAGCGACCCAACAGAGATAATGAACGAAATAACCAAAGAATTTACTTATTAAATCACTACGTGGAGTCTGATTTCACTCATAGAATGTGCGGTGCGCGGTATTTTCCTGTTCTGGTATTGTCTATTAAAATATGACTAGCGCTGACAAGGTGGTTCTCACTTTTGAGTTTGTGGAATGTTGGATCCTTATGACAAGCTTCCTGAGCGTACTTACCCTTACGTTAGAATTATTCCTAATGACGCATTACAAGATTGAAATCCATTTTTGAACGATGCTCAACGGTATTTTGGGTCATGCGGAACACAAACAAAACAAACAAGCAAACAAAAAGGATGAAAATATAGGTCCCACCGAGATTTGAACTCGGATCGCTGTATTCAGAGTCCAGAGTGCTAACCATTACACCATGGGACCCTACCTAGGATGTTCGATGGAATTACGAACTTTGTCTCCGGTACTCTGGGACGAAACAGCATTTTTTCATTGCATATTTTGCAGAGCTAAAAAGGGGAATCGGGTTTTAATTGGGAATCGACGCTTTTGCGGTATTTAACAAAGCTGGCATCTGTTTTACTTGGATACGAGTGAAGCCGATGGCGCGCGGAGGGGGGGGGGGGGGGGGGGGGGGTGGTTGTGGGGTGGTGGCGGTGTGTTGTTCCAAGTCTCTTGTAAATATGACGCGAATGACCGCGCGAACGAAAATGCTGCTGGTGTACGTAGGATCTGGAGAAGATCTAGTCAGCTAAAAAAAAGAGATAAAATCAAAGTATAAAGCAAGACTGATGCTGCGTAGAACAGTTAACGCGACAACGACATGATAGAGCCCAAACTGAAAGCCAAAATGCAATCGATCGTGGACAGCTGTTTTGACCTGGTTGGGTCTCGTCAGCATGATGTGCAGCAAAGAGATAGAGAAACTAGCGCGAACGCCAAATGACTACCAAATCGCACGTGGCGATGACTACAGAAGAGCTCAAAATCAAAAGTTTGCCAACTGACCCACGTCGCCAGCGGCGCGTGACCATGAGCAATAGGCAAAGAATTTGAAATATCATGTCGTTGTGGCGATAAAAAAAAGTAGGGATAGACAGAAACCATTCCTCAGCGAATACATGGGCAATACCATCTAAACGTTTGGAACGTTTATCCACTGGACTTAACAAGAATGACACCATGAGTCTATTTGAAATTCGTCACTTCGTACATTTGTCTGCATCACGTGGGGACCTTTCTTCAGGTATCACGTGATCGCACTTCCTTTGGGCAGTGATTCAACTCAAACACGTGACACGAAAAACGGCGATCGTTACGCTGAAAATTCGTAAGTGTCGCAGTTTACTGGGAAGAAAAGTATAGAAATGGTTATTTGATTAGTTTTGACGTCACCGTTTGATTGATTTGTCTGCGTGTACTTAAAGCTTAAAGTGCTACAATGATAATAATCTTGCCTCTTGTCTTCAGGTTTAGAAAGAAGACTTGCTAAATACTTCCCTTGACAAGTTTACGTTTAAATTCTAACGGGAAGACCAGTTATTTCAAACGAAAAGTTCATCTTTGGCTTGTCGTCATCACTTGATTCCAATGGCCAAAACGTTTGGATGACGTGAAATGACGTCATTCAAAAAACCTTAGCTTAGACACGCGAGACTGCTCTCAGGAATAATTGCGTATTTGAGTGTTGCGAACTGAGTCACGCACGGGGCTTCGACGCTTATCGGCCATTTATTTCCAGGCTCACCAAGGTTACACCGTTCTAAAGCAACAACTGCACAGTGGAACATATTTCATTTATTTCCCGTGTCTGCCACCAATATCATGATTTTATCAAAAGCTTTAAAATAATCTGTAACTCTACAGATCAGCTTCTGTTTTGTTATATTGTCTAACCTTTATTATTTTCAATTACATTACTTTTCCCTGCCTCGAATAGCGTTTTTGCTAATTTGCAGGGGAACTGTACTTAAGTTTATATATCTAATAAAGTTTTGTTTGTTGTTGTTGTTGTTGTTGTTGGAACAATTGCACGTGGTACAAACAATCTCCCGCAAGAAATTATTGCATCAACCTCGCTATCTTCATTTAGGCAATCCCCGTGTAACCTTACATATTGATCAGCAATTTTGTGTTTTGTTTTGTTTATTATTATAATTTCATTATTTAAAGCAGTCTGCCATACTCTGTTAAGAGTGAAGACTTAATTGGCAAATAAAAATAAATAAAATATAGCGATTTGTGTAATCATGAAGCCACTGAATGAAAAGAGGAGGAATAGTCGAAAAGAAAAAAAATAGTCGAAGTAGTACTTAAAATAATTTATTATTGTTACGAAAATAACAAATTAGGTCCCACCGAGATTTGAACTCGGATCGCTGGATTCAAAGTCCAGAGTGCTAACCATTACACCATGGGGCCCTTCACACCACCACGTGTGAAACGACGAATCAAAAACAAAGCAGCGTTTTACCATCGCGGATCTTTACCTTTGTGGAGCTGAAGTGTGTACTGTTCAGACTGCATGTTTTGGAGATGGAGGTTTAGGTCGGAATTTTATAACCGTCCACAGGACTTTAATCTAGCGAGGTGTATTTGGGAAATATTTATGACAACACAAACAATCGAATCCGTTTTTACTCAGTTTACATTACGCTTTCGCAATCAACTTTGGATGCACTTTGTTCTCACTGATTCATAGTTATCATCTGAGGATAGAGATTTAAAGTGAGTTACCATTTTTTTGATTTCTGAGAAGACATTGAATACGGGTGGATGCACTGGACTAGTATTCAATCTCCTCTCGTCCGGAAATAGCATAAATTGTCACTGGGTACGAGTCCCCTGATGCTCAGGGTAGGTTTAGTCAAAAAATAGGTACGGGAATATAATTAATCCAAGCAATGAAAAGAGACAATCTAACGTTAGCTTGCTTAGGTTGTCATTTTCATTTGACCGTTTTATTTTGAAAAAGATTTGTTCATAAGGAAAAGCCTATGCACAAGGATATGAGCGCATGAAAAAAACAATGCGTCGGCCGGGAATCGAACCAGGGTCAACTGCTGGGAAGCAGCTATGCTCACCACTATACCACCGACGCACTTTACGTGAAGGTGCCTAATTTTCTGGTGCAGTTATCAGATTATTATGCCAGCGATATACGGAAATATTTTTGTAGCTGGATTACAGTTGAAAATAGACCATTTTCGTATTCTCAGTATTGAACTGGAACATAGTTTGCAATGGAGGCTCATGCGGGGAAATATCATTAACAATATTTGCATTGGATTACTGTCGTATATTAATAAACAATTTAGCGAAAAACTGACTCGTAAAAATACTCAGCCTTTTTATACAACTTCACGCTGAATAACCTCTTTTTATTAGCCTACGCGCGATCAATGTAGGAATAGTAAGTACGCTGAGAAACAGGCTTTTTTGTTACAATGATGTGATTAATGTGCACCTAACCCCCAACTCAACACAATGTATGTATAAATAGGAAAATTATATAAAAACTGTTATAAGTCAATTGATTTGTAAAAAAATATTACTTGGAGGTGGAAACAAGTAGTTGTATAATAAACGAGTCTTGATTTGACGTCATCTTATTAACATTTTGTAAATGCAAACCTCTATAATTCATTAACGCAACGTTAAAAACAAGAAATATTTAACTATTCAACTTTTCAACGTCCATAGAGTTGAATAAGCGAAAAAAAAAAACAATTATGGTGTTAGGTGCACTTTAACATAACAGATCATCTAATACCAGTATTAAATAAACAAACAGACTTGAACAAAATGGGGCATTTTCAATATAGACCTTGCAAATTAAGAGAAAAATACAGTCACATGATATTGAAAACATAAATGTAATCGGTTCGAACATTTTTTTTTTAAAACACATGTTTGCATTAGTTTTACGTTTACTTGAGTTTGCATGTTCATACAGCGTACTGAGGTGATCATATTTTAGTGATTTCCAGTTCTCGGAAATGTGCTGATTTCTGTGGAACTCATTCCTAGATTTTCATAGATTGCTAGTTCAAAATACACTTGCGTAAATAACGTAGCAACAAAAAACGAAATCCGTCGGTGGATTCACAAAACGTTAAAATGTTAAACGAGAAATAAGGTACTATCTCTCAGTCAAAATTGCACGAGACCAGTGTTTGGATACGAGTGAAGCCGAGGCGCCTGGGGCTCGTTATAAGTCTCTATCGTATCTCGTCTCGTATCGTACATTTGTCTGTATGAGGACATTACTTCAGGAATCACTTGATCGCGCTCCCTGTGTGAAGTGTTTAAACTCAAACAGGTGACAGGAAACAAGGCCACCTGCATATGCGATAAACCACCGATTGGCTCATGAAAAACGATGGTCACTCTGAAGGCTGTGTGAAAATTCGTGGTTTACTGGTAAGAGTAGTATAAACAGTGTTTATTTGTTTCAGTTTTACATCCCCGTTTGATTGATTTGTCTACGTGTACGTTAAAGTTAAAGTACTACTATGATTTTGGAAAGAAGACTTATTGAAAACTTTCCATGACAAATTTTAGGTTTAAATTCAAAAGGGAAGACCAGTTATTTCAAACGAAATAACTAGTCATGACTAGTCTTCGTAATCGTTTTTTTAAATTATAACTTAACTTAAATTTGTATATAATATAATTAAATTTATAAAATTGTAGCTTAACTTAAATTTATACACTTCTAATGAAGTTTTATTTTGCATCTTTTATCTTTATTATCTTGTGGCGTACCTGGAAACTAACTTTTAAGGAAGCGCCCTGACCTCGTTAAATAAAGGATTGATTGATTGATTGATTGATTGATTGATTGATTGACTGACTGATTGATTGATTGATTGATTGGATTGAAAAGTTCAGCTTCGTCTTGCCGCCATTACTTGATCCCAATGGCCAAAACGTTTGGATAACGTTGCATGACTTTATCCATAAAAACGTTATACGTCACGTGAAACTGCTTTTTAGAATAATTGCAGGTCTGAAATTTGCGAACTAATGCTGTGTTCATATAAGCACCGAAACATATTTAGAGTAAACATGTTCAGTCAACGAACACGATGGTCGGTTGCTAGGGCTTTTTCTCCCGGAAGGTTCTAAATCTCATTTTTTGGCTCACAGAGGAGTAGTTTATATTCTAAATGAAGCAAAACATTAGAACATCTTAATTGGAGACGATTTTTCTTTAAATGTTTACCATACTGAAGGCTTTTTAGACTTTTCTTGAAATTATGACGTCATAAGTGCCACCTATTTTTAGCGGAGCACTCGCCGGGCCGAATGGAACTAGGGGATAGAAGCTATGCCCGTCATTTTTCATGGTCATGGCTAGCGGAATGTTTTGCGGGCGCGCGTGTGCCCGCCGCCGCCGCCGTCGCAGGACTACAACAGCTCGCGGGCGAGTATGACGTCGCAAAACATGCGCGTACGACGTCATATTGAAACCAAAGCGAGGCTTTGTTTTTCGCGCGGTTACAAGGCCGAATGTCACGTCAGCTGGAAAAACATTTGATGTTTTGCTGTGAATTTACTAAGCGGAGAAAACCGTTTTAAAGGCGTTATTTCCCTGAATATTTCGCGGTTTGCTACTCAAGACAAGGATTTTAATTAAGGGATACTCAGAAGCCGCTTTAGTGGAAAAAGACGAGCTTTCAGAGATAAAATCTTGCTTCGATGAACTTCATGTATTACGTTTTTATCAATGCGGGAGACGTTTGTTTTTTACGGATTTCAGAACCAGAAGCGGAAATTTGAATTTCCAGATTACATTTTTCGATGGGAATTTATCTTGATATCAATCTGTGATTGACTTTTTCTTTCTGTTCTCGTTAGTTTTGAAGAATTGTTTATAAACGTGTAGCTTAAATTCAGTTGTATTAATTTCTTGAATTTCATCGTAGACACTGCTCAGCCTCGATGCGATATAAATGGTACGCGTTTTGCTTTTAAACTAATGTAGATTTGAATAAATTTTTTCGAAAGAAGATTGTGTTGTCAATTTTTATGTGTTTGTTCATTCATTACATAGATTGAAAAGCGATTTTATGTAAACAAAACAAGACTTAGATTTTATACTCGCGTCGCCTTATGCAAATATGTTTGTGTATTTTTGCAATTTTGATTTCCAAATCAGTTTCTCGGGCATTTTTTGACAAGCAACAACTGTATTTTATTCGGAAAATAGTCGTAATAGTTATTCTAGACGGAGAAAAAGTTGTTTTTGTGAACTTGTACAATCTAAATGTACTGTGCTGACGGTCGGGTTATACTGTTTTTGAGAATTGCTAAAATTGAAAAATAGCCCGATCGTCAATCTTAATTCTTGTGCTTCCGACCTTTCACCTAAGTTAAGTTTCATCTTATTTAAGCTTGTTCAGAGGGTCTTCAGAGTGCTTCGCTGTTAGGCTAAGCCTAACTATATATATTAGTAGCAACATTAAAAATTTGAAAAGCAGTGTTGAAAACTTTACACACATTTTTGGAACATAAAAAGAATATTTTTAGTGAAAAAATATTTCAATCGGATAAAAAGGCGTAAAGTTACAGCTAATTAAAGAAATTCTAATTTCCCGCCACATGACCATTTATGGTCAAACTTTACAAGTATTTAAACGTGTAAACAATTAAAAAAAGTCGTAACGGAGAAAGGACAAAGTTGCATAAAGTCGAAATTGTAGTTTTTTTAACTTAGCATATGCTGTACTATGACGCCTATTTCATCACGAATTACGTCATTATGACGTCACATTGACGTAATTCGTGACGAAACCCGTATAATAGTCTTAAACTCAAAAAGCTACAATTTTGATTTTATGCAAGTTTGTCTTTTCTCCGTTGCGACTACATTCATTGTTTTCGCGTTTAAATACTCCTAAAGTTTGACCATATATGGTCGTTTGGCGGAATTCTTTACTGAATACTAAAACTAATACAACATTTTTCACACTTTTCTCCTGAATTTTAATTCTGATGCCAAATTTGGAGGTCATTTGTGACGTCACATTAGCAGTTAACCATTCCAACACTGACATGCAACTTATTCCACTAGAAATAATTCACAATTCACGGGATTCTATTCGAAAAGCAAGAGAGTCGTATTTAATAGATAGAGCGAAAACACTAGAACCACGTGGGTTGAACAGACGTGATGAATTGTAGTTTACGTATACTACTAGCCTTATCTTTAGTTTTTATTATCTTGTAGATCATTTCCGCCCCTCCTCATTTTTTAAATATGTATTGCGACATTCTCCTTTATATAATGTTGTATTTTCATTTCATAACTTAGTAACATCTTATAACCTGAAGAAGGCTGGTCTGGCCAGCCGAAATATTGTTTTAAATATATTTACTCGTTGTATCAGCTTTGCAGTCCTTGGACTTCTCGTTAGTATATATGAAATAATCACCAATTGATAGGTAACTTATCCACCTACTTTCCTTCCAAGTTTCGTTAGATTCGACGCATTCTACCTTTGTCTGTAGCCTAAAACTTTCAGTTTTGAGAGGTGCGGGAGGAAAAGCCCTTTATAGCAACCGACCACCTGTGGAAACACGATTCCCTTAAGAATGTTTGCAATGTCATTGTTCACATTAGCTGTCAATTTCAAAACACGTTTCACGCCTGGTTCTTGTAATATTCTTAGTGGCCACTTTAAGGCCAGGAATTCGAGCAATACACCGTTGATTTTAAGGTGATTCCGTTGTTATTTCGTGCGCATTCGTCTATGACAAACTTTGGGCCATATTAACCGTTTCCGGCTCTGAAGCGATGCTTCAAAAACTTTGCGAATATTTATAGCTATTACTTAGCAATAATATGATAAAATTCGATTTTACTCGGAAAAAATGTTTCAAGTTGTAATCGGGCTTAAATTAACCCCACGTTTTGAACAAAATCGCACCCTGTGAAACATTTTGCTATTATATTTGAGTTTATTTTTAATTTCTGGAATCGGCTTACATTAACTTAATACATACCCTAACCAAAGTTTCAGAAAAATCGTTGGATTCGTTGTGTCTTAATTGAACTTTCCCTTTCTTTATTATATTATTGTTATTTCATTTTGTTATGTTGTAATGCTTTTGCAATACTGTAAGGATTTATAGTCATGCAAATAAAGCTACTTGTTGTTGTTGTTGTTTTTGTTGTTGTTGTTGTTGGAGCAGAAGTGCGGAAGTATTAAGGCCATTAAAATTTAGCCCTAAAATTCTATTAAAATATTAAATACTTGATGCTCTTTGACAAAACAATCCACGAATCCAAATTTCTGGGAGAAGTCGTGATCAGAAATAAACATGTTTCGTCTTAGTGTGAACACAACATAAGTTAATTACGCATTGGGTTTTTTTTTCATTTCCAAGCTCGCCAAGCTTACATCTTTCTAAAATATAGCGATTTGTGCACTTATGAAGCCATTGAATGAAAAGAGGGGAAAATAGTCGAAAAGAAAGAAAACATGTCTTCGTAGTAGCACTTAAAACAAATTTTTATTGTTACAAAAATATGAAATTAGGTCCCACCGAGATTTGAACTCGGATCGCTGGATTCAAAGTCCAGAGTGCTAACCATTACACCATGGGGCCCTTCACAACACCACGCGTGAAACTACAAATTAAATACTCCCACAAAGCAGAGCTTTACCATCGCGGATCCTTTGTGGAGCTGAAGTGTGTACTGTTTTGAAGATGGAGGTTAAGGTCGGAATTTTATAGCCGTCCACAGGGGTTTAATCTAGTAAGGTGTATTCGGAAAATACTTATAACAACACAAACAATCTAATCAGTTTCAATCAGTTTACATTACGATTTTGCAATTCACTTTGGATGCATCTTGTTCTCACTGATTTTTAGTTATCCTCTGAGGATAGAGATTTTAATTTTTAAAGCCAGCCACCATTTATTGGATTTTTGGGTGAGAGGAGATTGGATACGGGTGGGACGCACTGGACTCGTATTCAATCTCCTCTCGTCTGGAAACAGCATAAATTGCGACTGGGTTCGAGTCGCCTCGCCTGATGCTCAAAAAAGGTTTAGTCAAAAAAGGTACGGGAAGATAATTAATTAATCCACTCAATGAAAATAGACAATCTAACGTTGGCTTGCTTAGATTGTCATTTTTACTTGACCGTTTTGTTTCGAAAAAGATTTGTTCAAAAGGAAAAGCCTATGCACACGAAAAATGCGTCGGCCGGGAATCGAACCCGGGTCAACTGCTTGGAAGGCAGCTATGCTCACCACTATACCACCGACGCACGATGTAAGTAATGAGTAATAATTTTTTCGGCGGAGTTATCGGATTATTATGCCAGCACACTGTACAAAAGCTCACAAAAACAACTTTTTCTCGGTCTAGAATAACTAGTGTGACTAATTTCCGAATTAAATAGAGCAGCTGCGTATCAAAAATTGTCCGAGAACAATACACAGGCATCTGTGCGCAAGGCGACTCGAATGAAGTTAAAACTATAAAATACAAGTCTTGTTTTGTTTACATAAAATCGCTTTTTAATCTATGTAATGAATGAACAATACATAAAAATGGACAACAAGATCTTATTTAGCTGTCAAAAAAGCCCAGGCTGAATAGGGTTAATTTATGTTTAAAAACAAAAGGTGTATCATTAGCGCATCGAGGAGCTGTCTGGCTGAGCACATGGTGAAATTCAAGATATCATTACGACTGAATTTGAGCACGTAAAACATTTCTCCAAAACTAACGATAACACAAAGAAAAAGTCAATCAGAAATTAATATCCAAATAAATTCCCATCAATGTATGAAATTTGTTCTACCTTTAAGTCCCTCGGCTGCTTGGAATTCTTTAACTTATACTCTGTTAAGAGTGAAGACTTTATTGGCAAATAAAAATAAATAAAATATAGCGATTTGTGTAATTATGAAACCACTGAATGAAACGAGGGGAAAAAAGTCGAAACGAAAAAAATGTCGTCGAAGTAGTATTATTGTTACACAAATAAGAAATTAGGTCCCACCGAGATTTGAACTCGGATCGCTGGATTCAAAGTCCAGAGTGCTAACCATTACACCATGGGGCCCTTCACAACACCACTTGTGAAACTACGAATCAAAAACAAAGCAGCGTTTTACCATCGCTGATCTTTACCTTCGAGGAGCTGAAGTGTGTACTGTTCAGACTGTTTTGGAGATGGAGGTTTAGGTCGGAATTTTATAACCGTCCACAGGACTTTAATCTAGCGAGGTGTATTTGGGAAATATTTATAACAACACAAACAATCGAATCCGTTTTTAATCAGTTTACATTACGCTTTCGCAATCAACTTGATACACCTTGTTCTCGCTGATTCATAGTTATCATCTGAGGATGGAGATTTAAAGTGAGTTACCATTTTTTGGATTTCTGGGAGGAAATTGAATACGGGTGGATGCACTGGACTCGTATTCAATCTCCTCTCGTCCGAAAATAGCATAAATTGTCACTGGGTACGAGTCCCCTGATGTTCAGGGAAGGTTTAGTCAAAAAAGGTACGGGAATATAATTAATTAATCCAAGCAATGAAAAACGGCAATCTAACGTCAGATTGCTTAGGTTGCCATTTTTATTTGACCATTTTATTTTGAAATAGATTTGTTCAAAAGGAAAAGCCTATACACAAGGATATGAGCACATGAAAAAAAAAAAAAAAGTTTGTCGGCCGGGAATCGAACCCGGGTCAACTGCTTGGAAGGCAGCTATGCTCACCACTATACCACCGACGCACTCTGCATGAAGACGCCTAATTTTCTGGTGGAGTTATTGGATTATTATGCCAGCGATATACGGAAATATTTTTGTAGCTGGATCAAAGTACAAGTTAAAAATAGATCATTTTCGTATTCTCAGTATTGAACTGGAACGTAGTTTGCAATGGAGGCTCATGAGGGGAAATATCATTGAAAATATTTGCATTGGATTACTGTCGTATATTAATAAACAATTTAGCGAAAAACTGACTACTTAGCCGTATTACACAACTTCACGCTGCATAACCTCTATTTATTAGCCAACGCGCGAGTCGAGCAATGTAGGAATAGTAAGTACGCTGAGAAACAGACTTTTTTATTACAATGATGTGATTAATGTGCACCTAACCCAAATGGGGCATTTTCAAAATAGACCCTGCAAATTAAAGAGAAAGATACACATGATATTGAAAAAAAAATGTAATCGGTTCAAACAGGTTTTTTTTTAAGCACATGTTTGCATTAGTTTTAAATTTACTTGAGTTTGCATGTTCGCACAGCGTACTGAGGTGATCATATTTTAGTGATTTCCAGTTCTCGGAAATGTGCTGATTTCTATGGAACTCATCCTTAGATTTTCATGAAATGTGGCAGATTGCTAGTTCAAAATACACGTAAATCACATGAACAAATCACGAAATCCGTCGGAGGATTCACAAAACGTTAAAATGTTAAACGATAAAAAAGATACTATCTCTCTGTCAAAATTGCACGAGACCAGTGTTTGGATACGAGTGAAGCCGAGGCGCCTGGGGCTCGTTATAAGTCTCTATCGTATCTCGTCTCGTATCGTACATTTGTCTGTATGAGGACATTGCTTCAGGAATCACTTGATCGCACTCCCTTTGTACAGTGTTTCAACTCAAAAACGTGACATAAAAAAAGGCCACCACACGTGATAAACCAAACTGATAAGCTCTTGAAAAGCGATCGTTACTCTGAAGGCGGCCTGGAAATTCGTGAGTGCTGCGGTTTACTGGGAAGAGTAGTATAAACAGTGTTTATTTGTTTCAGTTTTACGTCACCGTACGCGTTTGATTGATTTGTCTGCATCTACGTAAAGGTTAAAGTACCACTACGACGAAAATTTTTGTTTTTCTTTTCCGCTTTTTTAACGCAAATGTATCTTTTTTTAACAACAACAAAAATCTTCATTAGGTAATCTTGGCAGGCCAGTGAAATTAATTACATGATTAGAATCGCTACACACACTAATTTGTTAAAATAAAAAGAAAGGATCAAACAATAGAAAAAAAAAACAAAAAGGAAAAACAAGTGATCGAAATAAAAGAAAGAGAATTGTGAAAATATTAATTAATTACTTTTTGAATTAACTTTAGAGATAATCTCGTCAATATTAATGTAGAAATCTGCTTCTTTAAGTATAGTCAAAGCATCTAATAGGTTTAGACAATGAGATCGAATTGCTTTAAATTCGATTGATATATTCTTACACAGTCCATAAATAGCTGGCGGAAAACCCACGAAAATCACGTAAAACCGAGCCCACGTTCTACTGGTTTGCGATCTGGTACACGTGACTTGATTTATGACGTCAATGACTCAACGCGGTTCCGTCTGGGGCACAGACAACAAAGCCAAAAGGCACGTGTTGAGTCATTGACGTCACAAAATCTTTACGGCAACTCGATCCAACTCTCAGGGTTCGGTCCCGGTCATTTTTAATTGAGTAATGGCGGCAAGCCGAATTCGAAATGTGAAGTTAAAATAATGGCACTTCTCATACGAGTTGTTAGTTGAAACTTCGCAAGGTAAGTAACGAGTACTTATATTTTCAAAATACGAAGAGAACAGAAAATGTATATCTTTGATCATAGTGGCACTTTTAATTACTACTATGATCATAATTTTGCCTTCCCCTTTCTTTTCAGTTTTGGAATGAAAACTTGCTGAATACTTCTCTTGAGAAATTTTAGGTTTAAATTCCAACGAGAAGACCAGTTATTTCAAACGAAAACTTCAGCTTTGGTTTGCCCACATAACTTGATTCCAATGGCCAATACGTTTGGATAACGTGATATGACTGCTTTTTGAGTGTTTTTTTTTTGAACAAAAAAAATGTATGTGCAGGTCCCACCCAGACTTGAACTCGGATCACTGGTTTCAGAGTCCAGAGTGCTAACCATTAAACCATGGGACCCTACATGACAGGTTTGTCGGAATTGCGAATTTTTGTCCAGAGAGAGCTAGCACTCTGACGAAACACAAACAAGTTACACCAACAAAACAAAGAAACAAACAAACTATAAAAAGAGACAAATAAATACATCTACATCTCGACATGATTTACTTTCAAAATCCTAATGGACATGCAGCAAGTTTCAGTGCAAAGTGCAAAAAAATTATTAAATACATAGAGGCAACCCTAAGGAGGGGGGGTGGGCAAGAAGCTCTCTGAGAAAACGATAGAACAAACATCAGAAGATTTGAACTCGGATCGCTGGATTCAGAGTCGAGAGTACTAACCATTTCACCACGGGACCCTTTCTGGGTTGTTTGACGGAATTACGAAATTTTTTCTCTGGTATTCTGGGAAGAAACAGTACTTTTGCAGAGCTGAAATGGGAGCCGTTTTGGGAATCGACGCTTTTGCAGCATTTATAAAAGCTGACATCCGTTTTACTTGGATTGGATGCGAGTGAAGCAGAGGGGAGCTGGGTCTGGTTATCAGTCTCTTCGCAGCCAAACTGATGAAATGAATAGTGACTGGGTACGAATTCGGTGAAGATGGACACTCGACTCAGACAGACGAACCTCAGTCAAAAGGAGATAGCAGAGTACAGGATATTTGTAACTCAGTCTAAAACGGTATGTCAGACAGCAAAAAATAAAACAACTTTAACAAGTAACGGCAACCTTGTGTCAGGCCATTTTCACTAAAATTTTGGGAAAAAGATTTATTAACCAACATGAATTCAAAATCATGCGTCGGCCGGGAATCGAACCCGGGTCAACTGCTTGGAAGGCAGCTATGCTCACCACTATACCACCGACGCGTGTTGTTGACAACAGGTAGTAAAACTATATTCACTTTAAAACGATTTTACAATTATTATCACGTTTTTACAAAAAAAAAACAGACATTTCTATAACATTTTTTTACCAGGTTATTCACTGCTCTTCCCAGTAAACCGCGGCACCCACCATTTTTTTTTTTAAGTCCAACATTTACCAACAATGTCGGAACGTTTACCCGCTGGGCTTAACGAGCATAGCATGCCACCGCGAGTCTATTTAAAATTCATCAGTTCGAACATTTGTCTGTATCAGGACCTTTCTTCAGGAATCACGTGATCGCGCTCCCTGTGTGAAGTGTTTAAACTCAAACAGGTGACAGGAAACAAGGCCACCTGCATATGCGATAAACCACTGATTGGCTCATGAAAAACGATGGTCACTCTGAAGGCTGTGTGAAAATTCGTGGTTTACTGGTAAGAGTAGTATAAACAGTGTTTATTTGTTTCAGTTTTACATCCCCGTTTGATTGATTTGTCTACGTGTACGTTAAAGTTAAAGTACTACTATGATTTTGGAAAGAAGACTTCATTGAAAACTTTCCATGACAAATTTTAGGTTTAAATTCAAATGGGAAGACCAGTTATATCAAACGAAATAACTAGTCATGACTAGTCTTCGTAATCGTTTTTTAAATTATAACTTAACTTAAATTTGTATATAATATAATTAAATTTATAAAATTGTAGCTTAACTTAAATTTATACACTTCTAATGAAGTTTTATTTTGCATCTTTTATCTTTATTATTTTGTGGCGTACCTGGAAACTAACTTTTAAGGAAGCGCCCTGACCTCGTTAAATAAAGGATTGATTGATTGATTGATTGATTGACTGACTGATTGATTGATTGATTGATTGATTGGATTGAAAAGTTCAGCTTCGTCTTGCCGCCATTACTTGATCCCAATGGCCAAAACGTTTGGATAACGTTGCATGACTTTATCCATAAAAACGTTATACGTCACGTGAAACTGCTTTTTAGAATAATTGCAGGTCTGAAATTTGCGAACTAATGCTGTGTTCATATAAGCACCGAAACATATTTAGAGTAAACATGTTCAGTCAACGAACACGATGGTCGGTTGCTAGGGCTTTTTCTCCCGGAAGGTTCTAAATCTCATTTTTTGGCTCACAGAGGAGTAGTTTATATTCTAAATGAAGCAAAACATTAGAACATCTTAATTGGAGGCGATTTTTCTTTAAATGTTTACCATACTGAAGGCTTTTTAGACTTTTCTTGAAATTATGACGTCATAAGTGCCACCTATTTTTAGCGGAGCACTCGCCAGGCCGAATGGAACTAGGGGATAGAAGCTATGCCCGTCATTTTTCATGGTCATGGCTAGCGGAATGTTTTGCGGGCGCGCGTGTGCCCGCCGCCGCCGCCGTCGCAGGACTACAACAGCTCGCGGGCGAGTATGACGTCGCAAAACATGCGCGTACGACGTCATATTGAAACCAAAGCGAGGCTTTGTTTTTCGCGCGGTTACAAGGCCGAATGTCACGTCAGCTGGAAAAACATTTGATGTTTTGCTGTGAATTTACTAAGCGGAGAAAACCGTTTTAAAGGCGTTATTTCCCTGAATATTTCGCGGTTTGCTACTCAAGACAAGGATTTTAATTAAGGGATACTCAGAAGCCGCTTTAGTGGAAAAAGACGAGCTTTCAGAGATAAAATCTTGCTTCGATGAACTTCATGTATTACGTTTTTATCAATGCGGGAGACGTTTGTTTTTTACGGATTTCAGAACCAGAAGCGGAAATTTGAATTTCCAGATTACATTTTTCGATGGGAATTTATCTTGATATCAATCTGTGATTGACTTTTTCTTTCTGTTCTCGTTAGTTTTGAAGAATTGTTTATAAACGTGTAGCTTAAATTCAGTTGTATTAATTTCTTGAATTTCATCGTAGACACTGCTCAGCCTCGATGCGATATAAATGGTACGCGTTTTGCTTTTAAACTAATGTAGATTTGAATAAATTTTTTCGAAAGAAGATTGTGTTGTCAATTTTTATGTGTTTGTTCATTCATTACATAGATTGAAAAGCGATTTTATGTAAACAAAACAAGACTTAGATTTTATACTCGCGTCGCCTTATGCAAATATGTTTGTGTATTTTTGCAATTTTGATTTCCAAATCAGTTTCTCGGGCATTTTTTGACAAGCAACAACTGTATTTTATTCGGAAAATAGTCGTAATAGTTATTCTAGACGGAGAAAAAGTTGTTTTTGTGAACTTGTACAATCTAAATGTACTGTGCTGACGGTCGGGTTATACTGTTTTTGAGAATTGCTAAAATTGAAAAATAGCCCGATCGTCAATCTTAATTCTTGTGCTTCCGACCTTTCACCTAAGTTAAGTTTCATCTTATTTAAGCTTGTTCAGAGGGTCTTCAGAGTGCTTCGCTGTTAGGCTAAGCCTAACTATATATATTAGTAGCAACATTAAAAATTTGAAAAGCAGTGTTGAAAACTTTACACACATTTTTGGAACATAAAAAGAATATTTTTAGTGAAAAAATATTTCAATCGGATAAAAAGGCGTAAAGTTACAGCTAATTAAAGAAATTCTAATTTCCCGCCACATGACCATTTATGGTCAAACTTCACAAGTATTTAAACGTGTAAACAATTAAAAAAAGTCGTAACGGAGAAAGGACAAAGTTGCATAAAGTCGAAATTGTAGTTTTTTTAACTTAGCATATGCTGTACTATGACGCCTATTTCATCACGAATTACGTCATTATGACGTCACATTGACGTAATTCGTGACGAAACCCGTATAATAGTCTTAAACTCAAAAAACTACAATTTTGATTTTATGCAAGTTTGTCTTTTCTCCGTTGCGACTACATTCATTGTTTTCGCGTTTAAATACTCCTAAAGTTTGACCATATATGGTCGTTTGGCGGAATTCTTTACTGAATACTAAAACTAATACAACATTTTTCACACTTTTTTCTTGAATTTTAATTCTGATGCCAAATTTGGAGGTCATTGGTGACGTCACATTAGCAGTTAACCATTCCAACACTGACATGCAACTTATTCCACTAGAAATAATTCACAATTCACGGGATTCTATTCGAAAAGCAAGAGAGTCGTATTTAATAGATAGAGCGAAAACACTAGAACCACGTGGGTTGAACAGACGTGATGAATTGTAGTTTACGTATACTACTAGCCTTATCTTTAGTTTTTATTATCTTGTAGATCATTTCCGCCCCTCCTCATTTTTTAAATATGTATTGCGACATTCTCCTTTATATAATGTTGTATTTTCATTTCATAACTTAGTAACATCTTATAACCTGAAGAAGGCTGGTCTGGCCAGCCGAAATATTGTTTTAAATATATTTACTCGTTGTATCAGCTTTGCAGTCCTTGGACTTCTAGTTAGTATATATGAAATAATCACCAATTGATAGGTAACTTATCCACCTACTTTCCTTCCAAGTTTCGTTAGATTCGACGCATTCTACCTTTGTCTGTAGCCTAAAACTTTCAGTTTTGAGAGGTGCGGGAGGAAAAGCCCTTTATAGCAACCGACCACCTGTGGAAACACGATTCCCTTAAGAATGTTTGCAATGTCATTGTTCACATTAGCTGTCAATTTCAAAACACGTTTCACGCCTGGTTCTTGTAATATTCTTAGTGGCCACTTTAAGGCCAGGAATTCGAGCAATACACCGTTGATTTTAAGGTGATTCCGTTGTTATTTCGTGCGCACTCGTCTATGACAAACTTTGGGCCATATTAACCGTTTCCGGCTCTGAAGCGATGCTTCAAAAACTTTGCGAATACTTATAGCTATTACTTAGCAATAATATGATAAAATTCGATTTTACTCGGAAAAAATATTTCAAGTTGTAATCGGGCTTAAATTAACCCCACGTTTTGAACAAAATCGCACCCTGTGAAACATTTTGCTATTATATTTGAGTTTATTTTTAATTTCTGGAATCGGCTTACATTAACTTAATACATACCCTAACCAAAGTTTCAGAAAAATCGTTGGATTCGTTGTGTCTTAATTGAACTTTCCCTTTCTTTATTATATTATTGTTATTTCATTTTGTTATGTTGTAATGCTTTTGCAATACTGTAAGGATTTATAGTCATGCAAATAAAGCTACTTGTTGTTGTTGTTGTTGTTGTTGTTTTTGTTGTTGTTGTTGTTAAAGCAGAAGTGCGGAAGTATTAAGGCCATTAAAATTTAGCCCTAAAATTCTATTAAAATATTAAATACTTGATGCTCTTTGACAAAACAATCCACGAATCCAAATTTCTGGGAGAAGTCGTGATCAGAAATAAACATGTTTCGTCTTAGTGTGAACACAACATAAGTTAATTACGCATTGGGTTTTTTTCATTTCCAAGCTCGCCAAGTTTACATTTTTCTAAAATATAGCGATTTGTGCACTTATGAAGCCATTGAATGAAAAGAGGGGAAAATAGTCGAAAAGAAAGAAAACATGTCTTCGTAGTAGCATTTTAAACAAATTTTTATTGTTACACAAATAAGAAATTAGGTCCCACCGAGATTTGAACTCGGATCGCTGGATTCAAAGTCCAGAGTGCTAACCATTACACCATGGGGCCCTTCACAACACCACTTGTGAAACTACGAATCAAAAACAAAGCAGCGTTTTACCATCGCTGATCTTTACCTTCGAGGAGCTGAAGTGTGTACTGTTCAGACTGTTTTGGAGATGGAGGTTTAGGTCGGAATTTTATAACCGTCCACAGGACTTTAATCTAGCGAGGTGTATTTGGGAAATATTTATAACAACACAAACAATCGAATCCGTTTTTAATCAGTTTACATTACGCTTTCGCAATCAACTTGATACACCTTGTTCTCGCTGATTCATAGTTATCATCTGAGGATGGAGATTTAAAGTGAGTTACCATTTTTTGGATTTCTGGGAGGAAATTGAATACGGGTGGATGCACTGGACTCGTATTCAATCTCCTCTCGTCCGAAAATAGCATAAATTGTCACTGGGTACGAGTCCCCTGATGCTCAGGGAAGGTTTAGTCAAAAAAGGTACGGGAATATAATTAATTAATCCAAGCAATGAAAAACGGCAATCTAACGTCAGATTGCTTAGGTTGCCATTTTTATTTGACCATTTTATTTTGAAATAGATTTGTTCAAAAGGAAAAGCCTATACACAAGGATATGAGCACATGAAAAAAAAAAAAGAAAAGTGCGTCGGCCGGGAATCGAACCCGGGTCAACTGCTTGGAAGGCAGCTATGCTCACCACTATACCACCGACGCACTCTGCATGAACATGCCTAATTTTCTGGTGGAGTTGTTGGATTATTATGCCAGCGATATACGGAAATATTTTTGTAGCTGGATCAAAGTACAAGTTAAAAATAGATCATTTTCGTATTCTCAGTATTGAACTGGAACGTAGTTTGCAATGGAGGCTCATGAGGGGAAATATCATTGAAAATATTTGCATTGGATTACTGTCGTATATTAATAAACAATTTAGCGAAAAACTGACTACTTAGCCGTATTACACAACTTCACGCTGCATAACCTCTATTTATTAGCCAACGCGCGAGTCGAGCAATGTAGGAATAGTAAGTACGCTGAGAAACAGGCTTTTTTATTACAATGATGTGATTAATGTGCACCTAACCCAAATGGGGCATTTTCAAAATAGACCCTGCAAATTAAAGAGAAAGATACACATGATATTGAAAAAAAAAATGTAATCGGTTCAAACAGGTTTTTTTTTAAGCACTGTTTGCATTAGTTTTAAGTTTACTTGAGTTTGCATGTTCGCACAGCGTACTGAGGTGATCATATTTTAGTGATTTCCAGTTCTCGGAAATGTGCTGATTTCTATGGAACTCATCCTTAGATTTTCATGAAATGTGGCAGATTGCTAGTTCAAAATACACGTAAATCACATGAACAAATCACGAAATCCGTCGGAGGATTCACAAAACGTTAAAATGTTAAACGATAAATAAGATACTATCTCTCTGTCAAAATTGCACGAGACCAGTGTTTGGATACGAGTGAAGCCGAGGCGCCTGGGGCTTGTTATAAGTATCGTATCTCGTCTCGTATCGTACATTTGTCTGTATGAGGACATTACTTCAGGAATCACTTGATCGCACTCCCTTTGTACAGTGTTTCAACTCAAAAACGTGACATAAAAAAAGGCCACCACACGTGATAAACCAAACTGATAAGCTCTTGAAAAACGATCGTTACTCTGAAGGCGGCCTGGAAATTCGTGAGTGCTGCGGTTTACTGGGAAGAGTAGTATAAACAGTGTTTATTTGTTTCAGTTTTACGTCACCGTACGCGTTTGATTGATTTGTCTGCATCTACGTAAAGGTTAAAGTACCACTACGACGAAAATTTTTGTTTTTCTTTTCCGCTTTTTTAACGCAAATGTATCTTTTTTTAACAACAAGAAAAATCTTCATTAGGTAATCTTGGCAGGCCAGTGAAATTAATTACATGATTAGAATCGCTACACACACTAATTTGTTAAAATAAAAAGAAAGGATCAAACAATAGAAAAAAAAAAACAAAAAGGAAAAACAAGTGATCGAAATAAAAGAAAGAGAATTGTGAAAATATTAATTAATTACTTTTTGAATTAACTTTAGAGATAATCTCGTCAATATTAATGTAGAAATCTGCTTCTTTAAGTATAGTCAAAGCATCTAATAGGTTTAGACAATGAGATCGAATTGCTTTAAATTCGATTGATATATTCTTACACAGTCCATAAATAGCTGGCGGAAAACCCACGAAAATCACGTAAAACCGAGCCCACGTTCTACTGGTTTGCGATCTGGTACACGTGACTTGATTTATGACGTCAATGACTCAACGCGGTTCCGTCTGGGGCACAGACAACAAAGCCAAAAGGCACGTGTTGAGTCATTGACGTCACAAAATCTTTACGGCAACTCGATCCAACTCTCAGGGTTCGGTCCCGGTCATTTTTAATTGAGTAATGGCGGCAAGCCGAATTCGAAATGTGAAGTTAAAATAATGGCACTTCTCATACGAGTTTTTAGTTGAAACTTCGCAAGGTAAGTAACGAGTACTTATATTTTCAAAATACGAAGAGAACAGAAAATGTATATTTTTGATCATAGTGGCACTTTTAATTACTACTATGATCATAATTTTGCCTTCCCCTTTATTCTCAGTTTTGGAAAGAAAACTTGCTGAATACTTCTCTTGAGAAATTTTAGGTTTAAATTCCAACGAGAAGACCAGTTATTTCAAACGAAAACTTCAGCTTTGGTTTGCCCACATAACTTGATTCCAATGGCCAATACGTTTGGATAACGTGATATGACTGTTTTTTGAGTGTTTTTTTTTTAAACAAAAAAAATGTATGTGCAGGTCCCACCCAGACTTGAACTCGGATCACTGGTTTCAGAGTCCAGAGTGCTAACCATTACACCATGGGACCCTACATGGCAGGTTTGTCGGAATTGCGAATTTTTGTCCAGAGAGAGCTAGCACTCTTTGACGAAACACAAACAAGTTACACCAACAAAACAAAGAAACAAACAAACCATAAAAAGAGACAAATAAATACATCTACATCTCGACATGATTTACTTGCAAAATCCTAATGGACATGCAGCAAGTTTCAGTGCAAAGTGCAAAAAAATTATTAAATACATAGAGGCAACCCTAAGGAGGGGGGGGGGGGGGGGTGGGGGGTGGGCAAGAAGCTCTCTGAGAAAACGATAGAACAAACAACAGAAGATTTGAACTCGGATCGCTGGATTCAGAGTCGAGAGTACTAACCATTTCACCACGGGACCCTTTCTGGGTTGTTTGACGGAATTACAAAATTTTTTCTCTGGTTTTCTTGGAAGAAACAGTACTTTTGCAGAGCTGAAATGGGAGCCGTTTTGGGAATCGACGCTTTTGCAGCATTTATAAAAGCTGACATCCGTTTTACTTGGATTGGATGCGAGTGAAGCAGAGGGGAGCTGGGTCTGGTTATCAGTCTCTTCGCAGCCAAACTGATGAAATGAATAGTGACTGGGTACGAATTCGGTGAAGATGGACACTCGACTCAGACAGACGAACCTCAGTCAAAAGGAGATAGCAGAGTACAGGATATTTGTAACTCAGTCTAAAACGGTATGTCAGACAGCAAAAAATAAAACAACTTTAACAAGTAACGGCAACCTTGTGTCAGGCCATTTTCACTAAAATTTTGGGAAAAAGATTTATTAACCAACATGAATTCAAAATCATGCGTCGGCCGGGAATCGAACCCGGGTCAACTGCTTGGAAGGCAGCTATGCTCACCACTATACCACCGACGCGTGTTGTTGACAACAGGTAGTAAAACTATATTCACTTTAAAACGATTTTACAATTATTATCACGTTTTTACAAAAAAAACAGACATTTCTATAACATTTTTTTACCAGGTTATTCACTGCTCTTCCCAGTAAACCGCGGCACCCACCATTTTTTTTTTAAGTCCAACATTTACCAACAATGTCGGAACGTTTACCCGCTGGGCTTAACGAGCATAGCATGCCACCGCGAGTCTATTTAAAATTCATCAGTTCGAACATTTGTCTGTATCAGGACCTTTCTTCAGGAATCACGTGATCGCGCTCCCTGTGTGAAGTGTTTAAACTCAAACAGGTGACAGGAAACAAGGCCACCTGCATATGCGATAAACCACTGATTGGCTCATGAAAAACGATGGTCACTCTGAAGGCTGTGTGAAAATTCGTGGTTTACTGGTAAGAGTAGTATAAACAGTGTTTATTTGTTTCAGTTTTACATCCCCGTTTGATTGATTTGTCTACGTGTACGTTAAAGTTAAAGTACTACTATGATTTTGGAAAGAAGACTTATTGAAAACTTTCCATGACAAATTTTAGGTTTAAATTCAAATGGGAAGACCAGTTATATCAAACGAAATAACTAGTCATGACTAGTCTTCGTAATCGTTTTTTAAATTATAACTTAACTTAAATTTGTATATAATATAATTAAATTTATAAAATTGTAGCTTAACTTAAATTTATACACTTCTAATGAAGTTTTATTTTGCATCTTTTATCTTTATTATTTTGTGGCGTACCTGGAAACTAACTTTTAAGGAAGCGCCCTGACCTCGTTAAATAAAGGATTGATTGATTGATTGATTGATTGATTGACTGACTGATTGATTGATTGATTGATTGATTGGATTGAAAAGTTCAGCTTCGTCTTGCCGCCATTACTTGATCCCAATGGCCAAAACGTTTGGATAACGTTGCATGACTTTATCCATAAAAACGTTATACGTCACGTGAAACTGCTTTTTAGAATAATTGCAGGTCTGAAATTTGCGAACTAATGCTGTGTTCATATAAGCACCGAAACATATTTAGAGTAAACATGTTCAGTCAACGAACACGATGGTCGGTTGCTAGGGCTTTTTCTCCCGGAAGGTTCTAAATCTCATTTTTTGGCTCACAGAGGAGTAGTTTATATTCTAAATGAAGCAAAACATTAGAACATCTTAATTGGAGACGATTTTTCTTTAAATGTTTACCATACTGAAGGCTTTTTAGACTTTTCTTGAAATTATGACGTCATAAGTGCCACCTATTTTTAGCGGAGCACTCGCCGGGCCGAATGGAACTAGGGGATAGAAGCTATGCCCGTCATTTTTCATGGTCATGGCTAGCGGAATGTTTTGCGGGCGCGCGTGTGCCCGCCGCCGCCGCCGTCGCAGGACTACAACAGCTCGCGGGCGAGTATGACGTCGCAAAACATGCGCGTACGACGTCATATTGAAACCAAAGCGAGGCTTTGTTTTTCGCGCGGTTACAAGGCCGAATGTCACGTCAGCTGGAAAAACATTTGATGTTTTGCTGTGAATTTACTAAGCGGAGAAAACCGTTTTAAAGGCGTTATTTCCCTGAATATTTCGCGGTTTGCTACTCAAGACAAGGATTTTAATTAAGGGATACTCAGAAGCCGCTTTAGTGGAAAAAGACGAGCTTTCAGAGATAAAATCTTGCTTCGATGAACTTCATGTATTACGTTTTTATCAATGCGGGAGATGTTTGTTTTTTACGGATTTCAGAACCAGAAGCGGAAATTTGAATTTCCAGATTACATTTTTCTATGGGAATTTATCTTGATATCAATCTGTGATTGACTTTTTCTTTCTGTTCTCGTTAGTTTTGAAGAATTGTTTATAAACGTGTAGCTTAAATTCAGTTGTATTAATTTCTTGAATTTCATCGTAGACACTGCTCGGCCTCGATGCGATATAAATGGTACGCGTTTTGCTTTTAAACTAATGTAGATTTGAATAAATTTTTTCGAAAGAAGATTGTGTTGTCAATTTTTATGTGTTTGTTCATTCATTACATAGATTGAAAAGCGATTTTATGTAAACAAAACAAGACTTAGATTTTATACTCGCGTCGCCTTATGCAAATATGTTTGTGTATTTTTGCAATTTTGATTTCCAAATCAGTTTCTCGGGCATTTTTTGACAAGCAACAACTGTATTTTATTCCGAAAATAGTCGTAATAGTTATTCTAGACGGAGAAAAAGTTGTTTTTGTGAACTTGTACAATATTAATGTACTGTGCTGACGGTCGGGTTATACTGTTTTTGAGAATTGCTAAAATTGAAAAATAGCCCGATCGTCAATCTTAATTCTTGTGCTTCCGACCTTTCACCTAAGTTAAGTTTCATCTTAGTTAAGCTTGTTCAGAGGGTCTTCAGAGTGCTTCGCTGTTAGGCTAAGCCTAACTATATATATTAGTAACAACATTAAAAATTTGAAAAGCAGTGTTGAAAACTTTACACACATTTTTGGAACATAAAAAGAATATTTTTAGTGAAAAAATATTTCAATCGGATAAAAAGGCGTAAAGTTACAGCTAATTAAAGAAATTCTAATTTCCCGCCACATGACCATTTATGGTCAAACTTTACAAGTATTTAAACGTGTAAACAATTAAAAAAAGTCGTAACGGAGAAAGGACAAAGTTGCATAAAGTCGAAATTGTAGTTTTTTTAACTTAGCATATGCTGTACTATGACGCCTATTTCATCACGAATTACGTCATTATGACGACACATTGACGTAATTCGTGACGAAACCCGTATAATAGTCTTAAACTCAAAAAACTACAATTTTGATTTTATGCAAGTTTGTCTTTTCTCCGTTGCGACTACATTCATTGTTTTCGCGTTTAAATACTCCTAAAGTTTGACCATATATGGTCGTTTGGCGGAATTCTTTACTGAATACTAAAACTAATACAACATTTTTCACACTTTTTTCCTGAATTTTAATTCTGATGCCAAATTTGGAGGTCATTGGTGACGTCACATTAGCAGTTAACCATTCCAACACTGACATGCAACTTATTCCACTAGAAATAATTCACAATTCACGGGATTCTATTCGAAAAGCAAGAGAGTCGTATTTAATAGATAGAGCGAAAACACTAGAACCACGTGGGTTGAACAGACGTGATGAATTGTAGTTTACGTATACTACTAGCCTTATCTTTAGTTTTTATTATCTTGTAGATCATTTCCGCCCCTCCTCATTTTTTAAATATGTATTGCGACATTCTCCTTTATATAATGTTGTATTTTCATTTCATAACTTAGTAACATCTTATAACCTGAAGAAGGCTGGTCTGGCCAGCCGAAATATTGTTTTAAATATATTTACTCGTTGTATCAGCTTTGCAGTCCTTGGACTTCTCGTTAGTATATATGAAATAATCACCAATTGATAGGTAACTTATCCACCTACTTTCCTTCCAAGTTTCGTTAGATTCGACGCATTCTACCTTTGTCTGTAGCCTAAAACTTTCAGTTTTGAGAGGTGCGGGAGGAAAAGCCCTTTATAGCAACCGACCACCTGTGGAAACACGATTCCCTTAAGAATGTTTGCAATGTCATTGTTCACATTAGCTGTCAATTTCAAAACACGTTTCACGCCTGGTTCTTGTAATATTCTTAGTGGCCACTTTAAGGCCAGGAATTCGAGCAATACACCGTTGATTTTAAGGTGATTCCGTTGTTATTTCGTGCGCATTCGTCTATGACAAACTTTGGGCCATATTAACCGTTTCCGGCTCTGAAGCGATGCTTCAAAAACTTTGCGAATACTTATAGCTATTACTTAGCAATAATATGATAAAATTCGATTTTACTCGGAAAAAATATTTCAAGTTGTAATCGGGCTTAAATTAACCCCACGTTTTGAACAAAATCGCACCCTGTGAAACATTTTGCTATTATATTTGAGTTTATTTTTAATTTCTGGAATCGGCTTACATTAACTTAATACATACCCTAACCAAAGTTTCAGAAAAATCGTTGGATTCGTTGTGTCTTAATTGAACTTTCCCTTTCTTTATTATATTATTGTTATTTCATTTTGTTATGTTGTAATGCTTTTGCAATACAGTAAGGATTTATAGTCATGCAAATAAAGCTACTTGTTGTTGTTGTTGTTGTTGTTGTTTTTGTTGTTGTTGTTGTTGGAGCAGAAGTGCGGAAGTATTAAGGCCATTAAAATTTAGCCCTAAAATTCTATTAAAATATTAAATACTTGATGCTCTTTGACAAAACAATCCACGAATCCAAATTTCTGGGAGAAGTCGTGATCAGAAATAAACATGTTTCGTCTTAGTGTGAACACAACATAAGTTAATTACGCATTGGGTTTTTTTTTCATTTCCAAGCTCGCCAAGCTTACATCTTTCTAAAATATAGCGATTTGTGCACTTATGAAGCCATTGAATGAAAAGAGGGGAAAATAGTCGAAAAGAAAGAAAACATGTCTTCGTAGTAGCACTTAAAACAAATTTTTATTGTTACAAAAATATGAAATTAGGTCCCACCGAGATTTGAACTCGGATCGCTGGATTCAAAGTCCAGAGTGCTAACCTTTACACCATGGGGCCCTTCACAACACCACGCGTGAAACTACAAATTAAATACTCCCACAAAGCGGAGCTTTACCATCGCGGATCCTTTGTGGAGCTGAAGTGTGTACTGTTTTGAAGATGGAGGTTAAGGTCGGAATTTTATAGCCGTCCACAGGGGTTTAATCTAGTAAGAGGGTCTCAATGAGGTTAAGCGTGTGGCGTGAAACATCCAAAAAATTAACCGTGTGTAGTGAAAAAGGGAAAAAATTAACCGTGTGTCGTGAATTATTTTTGTTCAGACAACCGTGTTGTTTGTAGCTTATCCTAAGCTCTGAACAATTATTTTATGTATGTGGTCTATTTGGTATTTTTAGTTTGTTTCTCAGACAGAAAAAACAGTTATTCGATATATAGACAAAATCACCACAGGCATCCCAAAGAACACGAAATAACAATGCACATTGTGTATGACGTCATTTTTCAAGATAAGCACATGGCTGGTGGATTTTAGAGTCTGTCAGATCGTCCCGGTCGAAAGTCTTGACGATGAGTGTGATTAAAGCCATTGTAAGTGTCTTTAGTCAAGGGCAAGAAAAGCCAATCGAAAGATATAAGTCCAGAATTCTGTTAAGCGACGAGCACAAGGAGTCGTTAAATGCTTTCGAAAAGCATCTTTCTGATTTTTTGGGCCTCAAGGATAAGATGCGAACCTTGGGTCTGGGCCAATACACATTGAAGCTGTACCGTATAAGCAAGTGCGATGGAAACGTTGAGAACTTTGACATATCTACCCTGCCGCAATACAAACTTGAACTACCATCATTACTTACTGGTGAAAGTGAATTGAACGGTAAGTGAAAAGCTAAATCAATATGTATTCGATATAAAACTTTAGTGTTACTAGATGGCTTCGCGGGGTGCTGCTTTTCAAACCTTTACTGTAGAACCTTGTCACAAGTGCTGAAGTTACTTTTATGACGTCTGTAGATAACTCTGCAACTATGCCAGTAGGGGTCCACTATCATCCAAAATCCGTTACAGGAGAAGAGATGTTATCACAGATTTTTGAGATGGCAAAAACTGTGCAAGTGTGTGAGCGCTGTTTAACAAAACAGTCTTCGAACAATCATATTGTTACTCATGAAACTGCTAAGTGTAACAGTACGTGTGCAACATGTCTTGACCTTAAATCGGTTTGTGAACATTGCAAAGTAAAGGGCCATGTTTCCTATGTACCAGCTTTAAGATGCTGTGATTCGTGCCTCGAGAATGCAGTTCAATGCAAAAAAGTCGCCGTGCTTGCTGTTGTAACTGACTGCGAAGAGTGCAACAAGCAGGCCCTGCTGCAAATTCAGGAGATGTCAGAAAACAACACCCTTCCACCCGAGCTCCTTCTTCTGGTCCCTCTCCCTGATGTTGTACATGTTGGCAAGACAATGTAACTGGTTTATTAATCTTGACGGTCAAATGTCAAACCTTGTTCTCATCCGCACTCTAAGAGATTCTAAAGACGTTTTTGTCCGGAAGCATTTAAGGAAACTATTAACATTAGAAAGCGTTCGTAACAAGGATAGGATGGCAATCGACCCTATCATTCGTTTAACGAGACCGGAAGTAATAGAGGTGTTGCAAAAGGTAGAGCTAGTTGTGCACACCATAGTACCTGAAAAGTACAGATTTTGGGCCTCAAACCAGCAAGGCGTTTGCAAGCATCCTGTCGCTCTGTCTCCAGGTCCTATCGGTAACATTCTGACCATTGATTACGATTTCTCTTCTTCGTCCTCGCGTTTGTTGAAAATCAGGCTTCACCAGCCTGCTGAAGTATCGGAGTTACAAACTGGGATGCGTGATGCAAGAGACGTGTGCTTTCGTAACGGAGTAGCGTATGTAGCAGAGCGTGGAACAGGATGTGTAAGATATTGTGACCTCGAGGGGAACGTTAAACTTAAACCTGGCTCATTACGCTCGCGTGCGGACCTGGAGCAAGCACTTCTCAGGTACAATTTGTCAACAAATGGAACTGTTCCGATGTTACGTGAGCGCCTCTCTGTGCATTTGCGAAAGTTAGAATCGAAAGTGAGAAAGAACGTGGTACACATTGTCGACGTGCAACTGTCAAAACCCTCGGCCCTGTGTATGGCTAGCGATGATGTGCTATTGGTAGCCGATGATGGGCTACGAGTCATACATCAAGTTTCGCTCGAAAGAGATGGTGTAACAATCAGGGGCAAGTCAATGAGAAAACTTTCAAATTACCCTACACATATCGAAAGTGTGGAATCCATGACAATCTTGGAATCAAACGTATACTTTGCAGGATCAAAAAACGACAAATGTCAAGGAGGTCTATATTCTGTTAGCATGGAAACCACCCTGATGGAATGTGCTATCCAGAATGGTGATGAAAGTTGCAAGGAGATCAAGAGGGTATCCAAATTTAATGAGCTGCTAGTCTTCACAGACATCGGTGCTCGTGATGTGAAGTCATTTAAACCGCACACCAACGAAGTTGTACATCTTGCTGGCGACGGATGTGATGCACAGGATGATAGTACTGGACGATGCTGTAGTTTTATACAAGCTCATGGTATTTGCTGTATTTCGAACACTATATTTGTCACAGACGCAGCAGCAGGAAAAGTAAAACTAGTAGTTAGCATGAGTGGAACTTTGTCCTTTCTTTATCATTTGGGGCTTCTTTATGACAGTTTTGGAATTACGTGTAAAGGAAGCACTCCTGCGCAAATGACTCCAGAATTGGTGGTGTCGAATGTACGTAAAGTACACCAATACGTTCAATCGACAGTGCGCAAAGTCAAGGAAAGTAATCAACTAAAGGAAGATGCGTCGACAAATGGTCCTCAAGGAACTGTTTCCAAAAAAACGCAGACCTCAATTGAGCTTTTGTTGAAAGGTATGACCAATCTTATGATAAATCTCGAAAAAGTAAATCCAGAATTAAAGTACAACGTTGTTTTCAAAACATTGTTAACAACTGAAGTAGAAAATCTGCATGCAGTGTCACACTTTAAGAATGAGACATTTAGTACTCTTCAGTACGCCATGGACTTTGACACTATAGCAAAAGAATATCTTAAACGAGTTTCTAAATGGTCGGCAAAGTACTTCCTTCACCCATCCAGCGTCCTATTATCCAGTTCCCCAAACAGGAATGTTGCTCGGTGACATCAAGTCTATGTCGCCACTCCCATCCAAGACGCTCTCCAATAGGGAGGAAGATGCAATGCGGGGATGGGTTGACAACTTTCGCCCTGTGAGGCAAAGAACTGTCCGATCTGAGACCACAAAGGATAAAGCAGGAGCTTTGCCTCCTGCCGTCTATACAAAGCGAGCCGATTCTATAACAAGATTATTCTTTAGACGTGATCAAGAAATAGGCGCAGATCTTCCAGATAAGACAGATGCTGAAGGCCCGAATGTACCCGTGCCCGAGGGCGTATCTTTAATCAGCTTTGTTGATGATTGTACCATCGAAGTTGTCCACGCAACTCAGTCAACTCAGGTATCCAACTCAAATTGTGATTTCGGCGAGGAATATGAAACGGACTCAGACGATAGTTTGTTTTTCGATGACGAACCTGATTATGTAACAAACAAGCCAGTAATAACAAGATCGGAAAGACAAGTCAAGGCCTGGGCAAAGTTTGATGTTTAATCACCGTTAGAAATGTAAGTACATATTTCGTTGTGCCCATAGTTAAAACTCATAATGCAAACATAGTTAGTAGAGGGAGACCGCTAAACTATGATGGAAACAATCAAAAAAAGCAAATAGCTCTCAGATGCTCAAAAAATAACATGAACAATAAATAATTCATTGTCTTAATTCTGACATTCGTTTTTACTGTTTAGCACCACTTTGCCAAAATACACTAATGTTTTTGTTGTTTTCCTTGGCTGTTTTTCTCGGGGCCTTCCACATGCAATGCAGGAGACGTTTTTTTTTTTTATAAAAATTGCATTTCTACTACTTTTTTGTGCCTGGAACCTGATTAGACTGACTAGATTTGCGTTTTTATTATTTCAGGGGTCAGTATCGTCAGTGCCCCCGATTATCAATGCCACTCTTTAGAAAGGGGGACAATATTTGTTGTTGCTGTGAATTTTTGAATAGTAATACGTGTATGCTAATCTTAGTTAACCGTGCCGAAGAAAAATTAAGCGTGCACCGTGAAATCGCGAAATTTTTAACCGTGTACCGTGTTTGCTACACCCCCATTGAGACCCTCTAGTAAGGTGTATTCGGAAAATACTTATAACAACACAAACAATCTAATCAGTTTCAATCAGTTTACATTACGATTTTGCAATTCACTTTGGATGCATCTTGTTCTCACTGATTTTTAGTTATCCTCTGAGGATAGAGATTTTAATTTTTAAAGCCAGCCACCATTTATTGGATTTTTGGGTGAGAGGAGATTGGATACGGGTGGGACGCACTGGACTCGTATTCAATCTCCTCTCGTCTGGAAACAGCATAAATTGCGACTGGGTTCGAGTCGCCTCGCCTGATTCCCCAAAATGGTTTAGTCAAAAAAGGTACGGGAAGATAATTAATTAATCCACTCAATGAAAATAGACAATCTAACGTTGGCTTGCTTAGATTGTCATTTTTACTTGACCGTTTTGTTTCGAAAAAGATTTGTTCAAAAGGAAAAGCCTATGCACACGAAAAATGCGTCGGCCGGGAATCGAACCCGGGTCAACTGCTTGGAAGGCAGCTATGCTCACCACTATACCACCGACGCACGATGTAAGTAATGAGTAATAATTTTTTCGGTGGAGTTATCGGATTATTATGCCAGCACACTGTACAAAAGCTCACAAAAACAACTTCTTCTCGGTCTAGAATAACTAGTGTGACTAATTTCCGAATTAAATAGAGCAGCTGCGTATCAAAAATTGCCCGAGAACAATACACAGGCATCTGTGCGCAAGGCGACTCGAATGAAGTTAAAACTATAAAATACAAGTCTTGTTTTGTTTACATAAAATCGCTTTTTAATCTATGTAATGAATGAACAATACATAAAAATGGACAACAAGATCTTATTTAGCTGTCAAAAAAGCCCAGGCTGAATAGGGTTAATTTATGTTTAAAAACAAAAGGTGTATCATTAGCGCATCGAGGAGCTGTCTGGCTGAGCACATGGTGAAATTCAAGATATCATTACGACTGAATTTGAGCACGTAAAACATTTCTCCAAAACTAACGATAACACAAAGAAAAAGTCAATCAGAAATTAATATCCACATAAATTCCCATCAATGTATGAAATTTGTTCTACCTTTAAGTCCCTCGGCTGCTTGGAATTCTTTAACTTATACTCTGTTAAGAGTGAAGACTTTATTGGCAAATAAAAATAAATAAAATATAGCGATTTGTGTAATTATGAAACCACTGAATGAAACGAGGGGAAAAAAAGTCGAAACGAAAAAAATGTCGTCGAAGTAGTATTATTGTTACACAAATAAGAAATTAGGTCCCACCGAGATTTGAACTCGGATCGCTGGATTCAAAGTCCAGAGTGCTAACCATTACACCATGGGGCCCTTCACAACACCACTTGTGAAACTACGAATCAAAAACAAAGCAGCGTTTTACCATCGCTGATCTTTACCTTCGAGGAGCTGAAGTGTGTACTGTTCAGACTGTTTTGGAGATGGAGGTTTAGGTCGGAATTTTATAACCGTCCACAGGACTTTAATCTAGCGAGGTGTATTTGGGAAATATTTATAACAACACAAACAATCGAATCCGTTTTTAATCAGTTTACATTACGCTTTCGCAATCAACTTGATACACCTTGTTCTCGCTGATTCATAGTTATCATCTGAGGATGGAGATTTAAAGTGAGTTACCATTTTTTGGATTTCTGGGAGGAAATTGAATACGGGTGGATGCACTGGACTCGTATTCAATCTCCTCTCGTCCGAAAATAGCATAAATTGTCACTGGGTACGAGTCCCCTGATGCTCAGGGAAGGTTTAGTCAATAAAGGTACGGGAATATAATTAATTAATCCAAGCAATGAAAAACGGCAATCTAACGTCAGATTGCTTAGGTTGCCATTTTTATTTGACCATTTTATTTTGAAATAGATTTGTTCAAAAGGAAAAGCCTATACACAAGGATATGAGCACATGAAAAAAAAAAAAAAAAAGTGCGTCGGCCGGGAAACGAACCCGGGTCAACTGCTTGGAAGGCAGCTATGCTCACCACTATACCACCGACGCACTCTGCATGAAGACGCCTAATTTTCTGGTGGAGTCATTGGATTATTATGCCAGCGATATACGGAAATATTTTTGTAGCTGGATCAAAGTACAAGTTAAAAATAGATCATTTTCGTATTCTCAGTATTGAACTGGAACGTAGTTTGCAATGGAGGCTCATGAGGGGAAATATCATTGAAAATATTTGCATTGGATTACTGTCGTATATTAATAAACAATTTAGCGAAAAACTGACTACTTAGCCGTATTACACAACTTCACGCTGCATAACCTCTATTTATTAGCCAACGCGCGAGTCGAGCAATGTAGGAATAGTAAGTACGCTGAGAAACAGGCTTTTTTATTACAATGATGTGATTAATGTGCACCTAACCCAAATGGGGCATTTTCAAAATAGACCCTGCAAATTAAAGAGAAAGATACACATGATATTGAAAAAAAAAATGTAATCGGTTCAAACAGGTTTTTTTTTAAGCACTGTTTGCATTAGTTTTAAGTTTACTTGAGTTTGCATGTTCGCACAGCGTACTGAGGTGATCATATTTTAGTGATTTCCAGTTCTCGGAAATGTGCTGATTTCTATGGAACTCATCCTTAGATTTTCATGAAATGTGGCAGATTGCTAGTTCAAAATACACGTAAATCACATGAACAAATCACGAAATCCGTCGGAGGATTCACAAAACGTTAAAATGTTAAACGATAAATAAGATACTATCTCTCTGTCAAAATTGCACGAGACCAGTGTTTGGATACGAGTGAAGCCGAGGCGCCTGGGGCTTGTTATAAGTATCGTATCTCGTCTCGTATCGTACATTTGTCTGTATGAGGACATTACTTCAGGAATCACTTGATCGCACTCCCTTTGTACAGTGTTTCAACTCAAAAACGTGACATAAAAAAAGGCCACCACACGTGATAAACCAAACTGATAAGCTCTTGAAAAACGATCGTTACTCTGAAGGCGGCCTGGAAATTCGTGAGTGCTGCGGTTTACTGGGAAGAGTAGTATAAACAGTGTTTATTTGTTTCAGTTTTACGTCACCGTACGCGTTTGATTGATTTGTCTGCATCTACGTAAAGGTTAAAGTACCACTACGACGAAAATTTTTGTTTTTCTTTTCCGCTTTTTTAACGCAAATGTATCTTTTTTTAACAACAACAAAAATCTTCATTAGGTAATCTTGGCAGGCCAGTGAAATTAATTACATGATTAGAATCGCTACACACACTAATTTGTTAAAATAAAAAGAAAGGATCAAACAATAGAAAAAAAAAACAAAAAGGAAAAACAAGTGATCGAAATAAAAGAAAGAGAATTGTGAAAATATTAATTAATTACTTTTTGAATTAACTTTAGAGATAATCTCGTCAATATTAATGTAGAAATCTGCTTCTTTAAGTATAGTCAAAGCATCTAATAGGTTTAGACAATGAGATCGAATTGCTTTAAATTCGATTGATATATTCTTACACAGTCCATAAATAGCTGGCGGAAAACCCACGAAAATCACGTAAAACCGAGCCCACGTTCTACTGGTTTGCGATCTGGTACACGTGACTTGATTTATGACGTCAATGACTCAACGCGGTTCCGTCTGGGGCACAGACAACAAAGCCAAAAGGCACGTGTTGAGTCATTGACGTCACAAAATCTTTACGGCAACTCGATCCAACTCTCAGGGTTCGGTCCCGGTCATTTTTAATTGAGTAATGGCGGCAAGCCGAATTCGAAATGTGAAGTTAAAATAATGGCACTTCACAGTAAATCCATGAGGACTGTTTTAGCCCCAAAAATGGGGCCAAAATTTTGACCCAGATACGGCTCTATTTTTTTTGGATTTGTTTTGGCATCCTTGGAAGGAGATCTATTTTATAACCTCATAAAGTACTCTTTTAGCCCTTATAGTAGGGCTATATTTTGACCCAGATACGGCTCTATTTTTTTTGGATCTGTTTTAGCATCTTTCAAAGGAGGTCTATTTTATAACCTAATAAAGTACTCTTTTAGCCCTTAAAGTAGGGCTATATTTTGACCCAGATACGGCTCTATTTTTTGTGGGTCTGTTTTGGCATCTTTCGAAGAAGGTCTGTTTTATAACCTAATGAGGTACTCTTTTAGCCCTTAAAGTAGGGCTATATTTTGACCCAGATACGGCTCTATTTTTTGTGGGTCTGTTTTGGCATCTTTAGAAGGAGGGCTGTATTATAACTTAATGAGGTACTCTTTTAGCCCTTAAAGTAGGGCTATATTTTGACCCAGATACGGCTCTATTTTTTGTGGGTCTGTTTTGGCATCTTTCGAAGGAGGTCTGTTTTATAACCTAATGAGGTACTCTTTTAGCGCTTAAAGTAGGGCTATATTTTGACCCAGATACGGCTCTGTTTTTGTGGTCTGTTTTGGCATGTGGACCATTTTGGCCCCTGTAGGACTAATTGCTAAACTATAAATGGCTTCCTTTTTTAAATCTGGTTTGGCACTATTAAGAGGTTTGCTTTATATTAAAGTAGATCCCCCCCCCCCCCCCCCCCCCCTCCCCCTTTAAAGGGCCTAGATTGGTATTTAATATGAGGTCTTAAGTAGAGAACCATTTTGGCCCTCTAATTGGGCTATTTTTGGAATTTGATAAGTCTGTTGTGGTACTTCGATCAGTTCAATACAGACCATTTGCAGTGTCCCTCTACATGTATAAGTAAATACGTCCCTTCAAAACAGTAAGAAATGACAATATATACGTTAAACAACATAACCATTGGTGTTTAATTGTATATAGCTCAAGCATTACACAACATGCTTAATTATCCTCTTTCAGTTTTATGTGGTCTGCTCTATTAGCAATATATTTAACAACATTAATTTTATGTAATCTGTCCATGTACAGTAACTAAGCTGTATCAAACAATTTCACAACTTTCTATCAACTCTCAAAATATATGATATAAAATTATATTGAAATGAAACCTGGGCAATGTAATTATACTGTTGCAATACGCAGTATTCGCCCAGCGTACATGATAGTTAATAATAATGAAAGGCCAAATGCGACTCCTATTGGTCAATACGTTGTATCTTTGACCTTCACAGCATAGTTTAGCTCTTACAAGTACGCCTTTTAAAGACTTCCCTTTCTGTAGGAGATTATGGGAGGCTCCTTGAATATTTCTCTCAATAATGGTTGCCTTTCTATAATATACCATTTGTTCATTAAAATGGTTTTTAAACTGATTTGGCACAGAAGGGCGGTATTCTGTTAGAAACGGTAATATTCTTTGTTTGTTTTCGTTTTTCTTTTCAAACCTGACTTCCGTGATGTTTGACTTCTGACAGTGTTATATCTATGAAGTTATAATCCTTTCTTGGCCCCTGATGGGTGGCAAGAGGAAAAATGGGTATATTGGAAAGTTTCTGTCGGTTTGAAGTACATTCTAACATCAAAAATGTATTCTTTCTAAAATCTGTGGCCCAATAGGAGTCGCGTTTGGCCTGTCAATATTATTAACAATAAACGAGGCCCTCATCAAACAAGTTGGTCATCAAAACAATGGGCTGAATCATTATTACACGGTAATTATTTTTTGGTCAAAACCTAATCAAACAAAAATTGCAGGGTGGCTGTTTGTGAGTACAGTCTATTATCTTTGCACATGTACATGTATGAAGAAGGTTTTTTCTTTTCAAGTGGCAATTAAACTTCAAAATGGTCACAACAATAACAGATTAATACTATTTCATATTTGAAAGAACATTTAGCATTGTTGAAACTGACACTGGGCATTTGTCAGGTAAAATACCCATGAGGGCTAACTCCTTGCACTCTATATTATACATTGCCAATAAAATTACTAGAGCATCACCTATCTTTTTAGTAGTTACATCGCAAACAATGATTGTTTCTGCCACAACATAAATGAGTCCCTTGCCAAAGAAGTTGGTCATCAAAATAATTGGCTGAAATCTTCTTTTGATGAGTTCATCCATTGATCCAGTATCCTAAAAGAAAGCAGCATCTTGTTATTACATTATAAAAGAAGATGCCGGTTTTATTAAAATGCTTCCTAAAATGTTGGACAATGTACTTGGTTGCATCTACATGTTGTACATGTATGTGATGAAATACATTTTATCTTTAATATTCTTGCATATTCTTTTTTCGGGCAAATTCAAAGACATTTCAATGTTTTTTTTTTAGTAAACGGCTTCAAAATCTTCCCTGTAAACCTATTCAATCTGATAATCAAAATTTTGAGTTTGTTTTAGACAAGAAACATTATCTAAAAGTTTATAAAATCAATAACATGTACATAAAGACCCTCATTCTTTACAAACCATTAATGAGTAAGGACTTTTCAAGGACTTTTAAGACTGTGTGAACATTTACCTTTAGTTAATTATCTTGAAGACAGCATACTGATCCTGTCCATTTTCTGTTGTTTTCTTGTTTGGCTGCTTCATGATCATTGCTACTATTTTCAAGGCAGCTCTTTGTTGACATTCTACCACAAAGCAGATAAAAATGTTTATAATATGCAATAACATAGCTTGGCTCTTCTCTTATTACTGCATACCTGTAAACGAAATGCACTTTTCTGGCAGAAAGGAAATCTGAGAAAGGCTTATTAATAAAACAAACTGGTAGGAGGCAACATTTTATGCACCAACATTGTGTCAGGTATCTGCTCAGTTGTAAACAATATTAAAAAAATCATCAATAAAATTCATAAAAAATACAAAATGATTTATGAATGTTTAATGAGTTTTTATATTTGATAAAAATGTGGTTGAACTTTTAGCTCAATTTTCTTGTCAAAAACAAACTTCTTTTCAGTTTCTCCTGGAGTGAAATGCTGTGTCTCTATAAAAAAAATTATTTGCTATTATTTGAGAGATACCTCATGTATACAGATAAAGCTGCCATACATGTCTCCTCATCCACACGCAAAATCAGATCATGGTACCAGATACCAACAGTAAAACTGTTAGTGTCTACCACATAAGGTGTGGTGCCAAGGAAACAGTATAACTTCATGCAAAGTATACCTCCAAGGTAAAGCTTATTGTGCAAATTTTGTGCTTTCTCTTCAGGCAATCCACAAAGGAACATAATGTTGAGATATGAGTTATGCATGTATGCATGTATATGTGTACATTGCAGTGTTAGGCTTCTCACAATAACTTTTTGGGGAGAACTTAAATATTCCAGAATGAATGCAAAATGAAAATTATTGTGCTACTTTATTTTAATACGATGTGTGGTTCAGCGTTCTTAAAGAATGTGTTCAGTACTGTGGCGTGTAATTGTACAAAACTAACCATTTTTTGTAGTCTCAACTGAAAACTACTTATGCTCTAGTGCTAAACAATTCAAGAAGTGAAAAAAAAAAAGATTTAAATAAAAAGTAACTCAATTGTACCTTTGACATTACCAAGGCTGACCCTGTTACCTGAAACATAAATAAAAAGGGCAGGTATAAAACAATAGAGTGAACTGGGAATGCAAGACCACAAAGGTGAAAAACAGAGAAAAAAGTCATAGGTTTTTACAGACAAACCCCTAATTCTTCATTTTCCACAAAGCCAAAACGGAACGCCTGACCTGCCATTTCAGCCAATTGTATTGGTGCTATTTTAGTACTGTAGTGTAGTGTTATACCTAATTTGGCATTTTCCACAAAGCCAAAACAGAACCCCTGACCTACCATTTCAGCCAATTGTATTGGTACTATTTTAGTTATGCGGTTTTTACCTAATTTGGCATTTTCCACAAAGCCAAAACGGAATCACTGATCTGCTATGTCAGCCAATTGTACTGGTGCTATTTTAGTACTGTGGTGTTCTACCTAGTTTGGCACTTTACTCAAAGCCGAAATGGAACCCTTAACCTTTCCTAAGGGGTATAATTGTTCCTCCATGGGGGGAGGGGGGGATATTAAATGGAATGGCCCATTTGGAGTAACATTTTGAAACAAAATGGCATGGGATGACAATATGTCATGAATCATATTGCCTAAATTTCAAGACTTTTTCATTAACTAAAGGCATTTTCTCGATATCAAATCAAATTCACTATACGATTACTTTAGCTTACAATCCCACGCTAGAAAAGATCACTGTAAATTTTAGCTTATTGAATTGGCGTGACATCATTGTTACTAAGCTCGTGTAAATTCATTACCTGACTGCTTGAAGAATGTTCATTTGCCAATTTACTTGTTGAAGGAGTTGAAGGAGAACTCTCTTCGCAGGAAGACTTAGGTGCAGGTTGCTTTGCAGCAGTGCCTTTCGATAAAGCAGACATGGATAACGCGTCATCGGACTTTATATGTTCACTATCCTCGTCGTCACTTTCCGAGTCAATGACTCGATTTCTCGTGCTTGAAATAGATGACTTGTCTTCATCTTCTAGACTCTAGAGACAAAAAGAAAACAAATGTTAGCTCTATAAGACGTTATACATACCAATTAAGCATTAAAATCGGATATTTCTATCTTTTAAATCGAGATTTATCCTTGCAACCATCGAAAACGGGCCGCGCCAGACTAACGGAAACCAACGGTCGATCGAAAGATTACTGCGCATGCGGAATTAGGTTAATCTCGTTACCAGAGCCTGCGCGAACTTCCCTTGTATCACTTTGTCACGCGATTTTTTGCTATTCTTCCTTTATTATTTTTTTCCGAGCTCTAACCTCAAACATGTAAATGAAATGTTAATTCAAAGATGGAATCTCGCTGACATAACAAAAACAGATGATTTATAAGCATTAGTTACCACTTGTTTTAACTGCGGAATGGCAAAAAAAATAAACGTATGGCAGTCATTTTTAACATTTTCGCCAATCCGTTTCAATCTTTTCCGTTTTTGACTATCCGTACTTTACTAGGAAGTAGTATATATTTTGTGATTTTCTATGGTTTCAAACCATTATTTAGTGGTTCAATTTATTTTCACTAGTTTGTGTGGAACAGAATTGCCGAAAATAGCGTGCCTCTAGATATAAGACGAATGAAAATAGCGTCGTATATATTATATTGTGTCCGGCCTTAGAGCAGTAAGCAGAAGTTTGAATCTATTGAACTAAAAGTGGGTTTTGTGGCAAACTGGCTAGTTTCTTACTGTGACAATGATTTCTTGCCACGTCGACAACGCTTGGCGTTTGTCGGCGGTCAACACCTCCTGAACATGTCCGCGAACTCTAATCTTGTTAGAGTGGTAAACTGCCCAACATCAATTTCAGCAACTGAAAAGAAAAGAAGCCGACCGAAAATTAAATTAAAAACAAAACTAACAGGCAAAGAGAAAATAGCTATTATTTCATTCCAATTAAAAGCCACGTGTGCTTCAGTTACATATTGAAACCTGATTAACAAACAACAATTTCACAGTGCTGCTGGTAAAATAAACACACCTTTGAAAGCTGTGACTATATGCTCTCCTTCAATCCCTTGTTTGCTAAAAGTTTAGCAATGTCGTCCACTGTCATATCCTCTAGACTCGAACGATCCATTCTTATTAGAAAAAAGAAGCTTTCTTAACTTGACTTGACCTTCTTGTTCTGGCGCGAAACTCCCGCGAATGAACTGTCCACGTCGCACGCTTGGTCTTAAGCCAAACACGATACGAAAGTTGATACATAAAAGAGATAACGAAACTGGTTCAAACTAGATTTATATGAAAGAGATTTTTGTTAAGGTTAACAGACACCTGTTTATTAAGCGAAAACAAACTACTGTTATCTGTGGAAGGGTAAATGCGGTTGTTGTCATGTATAACGCAACCACACGAGTCACGTGTGATAGTATAAACTATTATCATGCAAAGGTGTAGTTAAATGAAGCCGGGACAGTTATATTTCCATTTCTGGGAGTAAGTTATTATATAATTAGATGAAATACTAGAAAGTTTTAACAAAAGATTAAACTAAAGTGCCAGTCGGCTTAGCAGAATAAAACTAAACAATACGCATTCTTCACATAGCGTAAAATGCGTGACTATCTCGACCCTTTGCACTTACGGGGATTGTTTTACTTCATGGATGATTTTAGCGTGATATCAGCGAAAGCGCGCACTGAAAAATCTATGTTGACACAACCGCTCTCTCCCTATGCGAAAAATTCTCCAATCGGTAATCGACACAATCCAATCGACACAAATTATATATCCGCGTAAACGTCAAATATTTAATTCTTATAATCTGCAGGTAACAGACCGATTCCTTTATTAGAGCGAGCGGAGAAAAGTAAAATATACCAAACTTTACACTTTTACGAATCAGACACTACAAAAAGCCTAAACAGAACCCCTAACCTGCCATTTCAGCCAATTGCATTGGTGCTATTTTAGTACTGTGGTGTTATACCTAATTTGGCATTTTCCACAAAGCCAAAACAGAACCCCTAACCTGCCATTTCAGCCAATTGCATTGGTGCTATTTTAGTACTGTGGTGTTATACCTAATTTGGCATTTTCCACAAAGCCAAAACAGAACCCCTAACCTGCCATTTCAGCCAATTGTATTGGTGCTATTTCAGTACTGTGGTGTTATACCTAATTTGGCATTTTCCACAAAGCCAAAACAGAACCCCTAACCTGCCATTTCAGCCAATTGTATTGGTGCTATTTCAGTACTGTAGTTTTATACCTAGTTTGGCACTTTCCTCAAAGCCGAAATGGAACCCTTAACCTGCCATTTCAGCCAATTGTATTTGTGCTATTTCAGTACTGTAGTTTTATACCTAGTTTGACACTTTCCTCAAAGCCGAAATGGAACCCTTAACCTCCCATTTCAGCCCGTTGTATTGGTGCTTTTTCAGTACTGTGGTGTTAAACCTAATTTGGCATTTTCCACAAAGCCTAAACAGAACCCCTAACCTGCCATTTCAGCCAATTGTATTGGTGCTATTTCAGTACTGTAGTTTTATACCTAGTTTGGCACTTTCCTCAAAGCCGAAATGGAACCCTTAACCTGCCATTTCAGCCAATCGTATTGGTGCTATTTTAGTACTGTGGTGTTATACCTAATTTGGCATTTTACTCAAAGCCGAAATGGAACCCCTGATCTGCCATTTCAGCCAATTGTATTGGTGCTATTTTAGTACTGTGGTGTTATACCTAATTTGGCATTTTCCATCAAAGCCGAAATGGAACCCCTGACCTACCATTTCAGCCAGGTGTATTGGTGCTATTTTAAATCTGCGGTGTTATAGCTAATTTGGCATTTTCCTCAAAGCCAAAACGGAACCCCTAACCTGCCATTTCAGCCAATTGTATTGGTGCTATTTCAGTACCGTGGTGTTATACCTAATTTGGCATTTTCCTCAAAGTCGAAACGGAACCTTGACATGCCATTTCAGCCAATTGTATTGGTGCTATTTTAGCACTGCGGTGTTATAGCTAATTTGGCATTTTCCTCAAAGCCAAAACGGAACCCCTAACCTGCCATTTCAGCCAATTGTATTGGTGCTATTTCAGTACCGTGGTGTTATACCTAATTTGGCATTTTCCTCAAAGCCGAAACGGAACCTTGACATGCCACTTCAGTCAATTGTATTGGTGCTATTTTAGTACTGTGGTGTTATACCTAATTTGGTATTTTCCTCAAAGCCAAAACGGAACCCCTAACCTGCCATTTCAGCCAATTGTATTGGTGCTATTTCAGTACCGTGGTGTTATACCTAATTTGGCATTTTCCTCAAAGCCGAAACGGAACCTTGACATGCCATTTCAGCCAATTGTATTGGTGCTATTTTAGTACCGTGGTGTTATGCATAATTTGGCACTTTCCACAAAGCCGAAACGGAACCGTTGATATGCCATTTGAGCCAATTATATTGGTGCTATTTTGGTTAAGCGAAAATAGCTTTGAATTGGACCCTACTATGATACCTATTTTGGACCTGGGTTGTACCCAACCAGCCATTTGTATAGCTGCTGATTTGGTTCCACAAAACTGGGCTAATTTAGGTTACATTATAACGTCTGTTTTGGATACTTGCTTTTCCAAATTAGCCTCTGCAAAGGTATCAAAACGGACCCGTTGGGTGTGAATTATACCATTGGGGGCTTCTTTAGAATGCAAAGGAGCCAAAATGGTACTAATTCAAGAATGCTAAAATAGCTTCACGGGGCTGAAATAGTCCTTGCGATTTTACTGTGTTCTCATACGAGTTTTTAGTTGAAACTTCGCAAGGTAAGTAACGAGTACTTATATTTTCAAAATACGAAGAGAACAGAAAATGTATATCTTTGATCATAGTGGCACTTTTAATTACTACTATGATCATAATTTTGCCTTCCCCTTTCTTTTCAGTTTTGGAAAGAAAACTTGCTGAATACTTCTCTTGAGAAATTTTAGGTTTAAATTCCAACGAGAAGACCACTTATTTCAAACGAAAACTTCAGCTTTGGTTTGCCCACATAACTTGATTCCAATGGCCAATACGTTTGGATAACGTGATATGACTGTTTTTTGAGTGTTTTTTTTTTTTTAACAAAAAAAATGTATGTGCAGGTCCCACCCAGACTTGAACTCGGATCACTGGTTTCAGAGTCCAGAGTGCTAACCATTACACCATGGGACCCTACATGGCAGGTTTGTCGGAATTGCGAATTTTTGTCCAGAGAGAGCTAGCACTCTTTGACGAAACACAAACAAGTTACACCAACAAAACAAAGAAACAAACAAACCATAAAAAGAGACAAATAAATACATCTACATCTCGACATGATTTACTTGCAAAATCCTAATGGACATGCAGCAAGTTTCAGTGCAAAGTGCAAAAAAGTTATTAAATACATAGAGGTAACCCTAAGGAGGGGGGGGGGGGGGGGGGGGTGGGCAAGAAGCTCTCTGAGAAAACGATAGAACAAACAACAGAAGATTTGAACTCGGATCGCTGGATTCAGAGTCGAGAGTACTAACCATTTCACCACGGGACCCTTTCTGGGTTGTTTGACGGAATTACAAAATTTTTTCTCTGGTTTTCTTGGAAGAAACAGTACTTTTGCAGAGCTGAAATGGGAGCCGTTTTGGGAATCGACGCTTTTGCAGCATTTATAAAAGCTGACATCCGTTTTACTTGGATTGGATGCGAGTGAAGCAGAGGGGAGCTGGGTCTGGTTATCAGTCTCTTCGCAGCCAAACTGATGAAATGAATAGTGACTGGGTACGAATTCGGTGAAGATGGACACTCGACTCAAACAGACGAACCTCAGTCAAAAGGAGATAGCAGAGTACAGGATATTTGTAACTCAGTCTAAAACGGTATGTCAGACAGCAAAAAATAAAACAACTTTAACAAGTAACGGCAACCTTGTGTCAGGCCATTTTCACTAAAATTTTGGGAAAAAGATTTATTAACCAACATGAATTCAAAATCATGCGTCGGCCGGGAATCGAACCCGGGTCAACTGCTTGGAAGGCAGCTATGCTCACCACTATACCACCGACGCGTGTTGTTGACAACAGGTAGTAAAACTATATTCACTTTAAAACGATTTTACAATTATTATCACGTTTTTACAAAAAAAAAACAGACATTTCTATAACATTTTTTTACCAGGTTATTCACTGCTCTTCCCAGTAAACCGCGGCACCCACCATTTTTTTTTTTAAGTCCAACATTTACCAACAATGTCGGAACGTTTACCCGCTGGGCTTAACGAGCATAGCATGCCACCGCGAGTCTATTTAAAATTCATCAGTTCGAACATTTGTCTGTATCAGGACCTTTCTTCAGGAATCACGTGATCGCGCTCCCTGTGTGAAGTGTTTAAACTCAAACAGGTGACAGGAAACAAGGCCACCTGCATATGCGATAAACCACTGATTGGCTCATGAAAAACGATGGTCACTCTGAAGGCTGTGTGAAAATTCGTGGTTTACTGGTAAGAGTAGTATAAACAGTGTTTATTTGTTTCAGTTTTACATCCCCGTTTGATTGATTTGTCTACGTGTACGTTAAAGTTAAAGTACTACTATGATTTTGGAAAGAAGACTTATTGAAAACTTTCCATGACAAATTTTAGGTTTAAATTCAAATGGGAAGACCAGTTATATCAAACGAAATAACTAGTCATGACTAGTCTTCGTAATCGTTTTTTAAATTATAACTTAACTTAAATTTGTATATAATATAATTAAATTTATAAAATTGTAGCTTAACTTAAATTTATACACTTCTAATGAAGTTTTATTTTGCATCTTTTATCTTTATTATTTTGTGGCGTACCTGGAAACTAACTTTTAAGGAAGCGCCCTGGCCACGTCAAATAAAGGATTGATTGATTGATTGATTGATGGACTGTCTGACTGATTGATTGATTGATTGATTGATTGATTGGATTGGATTGAAAAGTTCAGCTTCGTCTTGCCGCCATTACTTGATCCCAATGGCCAAAACGTTTGGATAACGTTGCATGACTTTATCCATAAAAACGTTATACGTCACGTGAAACTGCTTTTTAGAATAATTGCAGGTCTGAAATTTGCGAACTAATGCTGTGTTCATATAAGCACCGAAACATATTTAGAGTAAACATGTTCAGTCAACGAACACGATGGTCGGTTGCTAGGGCTTTTTCTCCCGGAAGGTTCTAAATCTCATTTTTTGGTTCACAGAGGAGTAGTTTATATTCTAAATGAAGCAACACATTAGAACATCTTAATTGGAGACGATTTTTCTTTATAAATGTTTACCATACTGAAGGCTTTTTAGACTTTTCTTGAAATTATGACGTCATAAGTGCCACCTATTTTTAGCGGAGCACTCGCCGGGCCGAATGGAACTAGGGGATAGAAGCTATGCCCGTCATTTTTCATGGTCATGGCTAGCGGAATGTTTTGCGGGCGCGCGTGTGCCCGCCGCCGCCGCCGTCGCAGGACTACAACAGCTCGCGGGCGAGTATGACGTCGCAAAACATGCGCGTACGACGTCATATTGAAACCAAAGCGAGGCTTTGTTTTTCGCGCGGTTACAAGGCCGAATGTCACGTCAGCTGGAAAAACATTTGATGTTTTGCTGTGAATTTACTAAGCGGAGAAAACCGTTTTAAAGGCGTTATTTCCCTGAATATTTCGCGGTTTGCTACTCAAGACAAGGATTTTAATTAAGGGATACTCAGAAGTCGCTTTAGTGGAAAAAGACGAGCTTTCAGAGATAAAATCTTGCTTCGAGGAACTTCATGTATTACGTTTTTATCAATGCGGGAGATGTTTGTTTTTTACGGATTTCAGAACCAGAAGCGGAAATTTGAATTTCCAGATTACATTTTTCTATGGGAATTTATCTTGATATCAATCTGTGATTGACTTTTTCTTTCTGTTCTCGTTAGTTTTGAAGAATTGTTTATAAACGTGTAGCTTAAATTCAGTTGTATTAATTTCTTGAATTTCATCGTAGACACTGCTCGGCCTCGATGCGATATAAATGGTACGCGTTTTGCTTTTAAACTAATGTAGATTTGAATAAATTTTTTCGAAAGAAGATTGTGTTGTCAATTTTTATGTGTTTGTTCATTCATTACATAGATTGAAAAGCGATTTTATGTAAACAAAACAAGACTTAGATTTTATACTCGCGTCGCCTTATGCAAATATGTTTGTGTATTTTTGCAATTTTGATTTCCAAATCAGTTTCTCGGGCATTTTTTGACAAGCAACAACTGTATTTTATTCGGAAAATAGTCGTAATAGTTATTCTAGACGGAGAAAAAGTTGTTTTTGTGAACTTGTACAATCTAAATGTACTGTGCTGACGGTCGGGTTATACTGTTTTTGAGAATTGCTAAAATTGAAAAATAGCCCGATCGTCAATCTTAATTCTTGTGCTTCCGACCTTTCACTTAAGTTAAGTTTCATCTTAGTTAAGCTTGTTCAGAGGGTCTTCAGAGTGCTTCGCTGTTAGGCTAAGCCTAACTATATATATTAGTAACAACATTAAAAATTTGAAAAGCAGTGTTGAAAACTTTACACACATTTTTGGAACATAAAAAGAATATTTTTAGTGAAAAAATATTTCAATCGGATAAAAAGGCGTAAAGTTACAGCTAATTAAAGAAATTCTAATTTCCCGCCACATGACCATTTATGGTCAAACTTTACAAGTATTTAAACGTGTAAACAATTAAAAAAAGTCGTAACGGAGAAAGGACAAAGTTGCATAAAGTCGAAATTGTAGTTTTTTTAACTTAGCATATGCTGTACTATGACGCCTATTTCATCACGAATTACGTCATTATGACGTCACATTGACGTAATTCGTGACGAAACCCGTATAATAGTCTTAAACTCAAAAAACTACAATTTTGATTTTATACAAGTTTGTCTTTTCTCCGTTGCGACTACATTCATTGTTTTCGCGTTTAAATACTCCTAAAGTTTGACCATATATGGTCGTTTGGCGGAATTCTTTACTGAATACTAAAACTAATACAACATTTTTCACACTTTTTTCCTGAATTTTAATTCTGATGCCAAATTTGGAGGTCATTGGTGACGTCACATTAGCAGTTAACCATTCCAACACTGACATGCAACTTATTCCACTAGAAATAATTCACAATTCACGGGATTCTATTCGAAAAGCAAGAGAGTCGTATTTAATAGATAGAGCGAAAACACTAGAACCACGTGGGTTGAACAGACGTGATGAATTGTAGTTTACGTATACTACTAGCCTTATCTTTAGTTTTTATTATCTTGTGGATCATTTCCGCCCCTCCTCATTTTTTAAATATGTATTGCGACATTCTCCTTTATATAATGTTGTATTTTCATTTCATAACTTAGTAACATCTTATAACCTGAAGAAGGCTGGTCTGGCCAGCCGAAATATTGTTTTAAATATATTTACTCGTTGTATCAGCTTTGCAGTCCTTGGACTTCTCGTTAGTATATATGAAATAATCACCAATTGATAGGTAACTTATCCACCTACTTTCCTTCCAAGTTTCGTTAGATTCGACGCATTCTACCTTTGTCTGTAGCCTAAAACTTTCAGTTTTGAGAGGTGCGGGAGGAAAAGCCCTTTATAGCAACCGACCACCTGTGGAAACACGATTCCCTTAAGAATGTTTGCAATGTCATTGTTCACATTAGCTGTCAATTTCAAAACACGTTTCACGCCTGGTTCTTGTAATATTCTTAGTGGCCACTTTAAGGCCAGGAATTCGAGCAATACACCGTTGATTTTAAGGTGATTCCGTTGTTATTTCGTGCGCACTCGTCTATGACAAACTTTGGGCCATATTAACCGTTTCCGGCTCTGAAGCGATGCTTCAAAAACTTTGCGAATACTTATAGCTATTACTTAGCAATAATATGATAAAATTCGATTTTACTCGGAAAAAATATTTCAAGTTGTAATAGGGCTTAAATTAACCCCACGTTTTGAACAAAATCGCACCCTGTGAAACATTTTGCTATTATATTTGAGTTTATTTTTAATTTCTGGAATCGGCTTACATTAACTTAATACATACCCTAACCAAAGTTTCAGAAAAATCGTTGGATTCGTTGTGTCTTAATTGAACTTTCCCTTTCTTTATTATATTATTGTTATTTCATTTTGTTATGTTGTAATGCTTTTGCAATACAGTAAGGATTTATAGTCATGCAAATAAAGCTACTTGTTGTTGTTGTTGTTGTTGTTTTTGTTGTTGTTGTTGTTGGAGCAGAAGTGCGGAAGTATTAAGGCCATTAAAATTTAGCCCTAAAATTCTATTAAAATATTAAATACTTGATGCTCTTTGACAAAACAATCCACGAATCCAAATTTCTGGGAGAAGTCGTGATCAGAAATAAACATGTTTCGTCTTAGTGTGAACACAACATAAGTTAATTACGCATTGGGTTTTTTTTCATTTCCAAGCTCGCCAAGCTTACATTTTTCTAAAATATAGCGATTTGTGCACTTATGAAGCCATTGAATGAAAAGAGGGGAAAATAGTCGAAAAGAAAGAAAACATGTCTTCGTAGTAGCACTTAAAACAAATTTTTATTGTTACACAAATAAGAAATTAGGTCCCACCGAGATTTGAACTCGGATCGCTGGATTCAAAGTCCAGAGTGCTAACCATTACACCATGGGGCCCTTCACAACACCACTTGTGAAACTACGAATCAAAAACAAAGCAGCGTTTTACCATCGCTGATCTTTACCTTCGAGGAGCTGAAGTGTGTACTGTTCAGACTGGTTTGGAGATGGAGGTTTAGGTCGGAATTTTATAACCGTCCACAGGACTTTAATCTAGCGAGGTGTATTTGGGAAATATTTATAACAACACAAACAATCGAATCCGTTTTTAATCAGTTTACATTACGCTTTCGCAATCAACTTGATACACCTTGTTCTCGCTGATTCATAGTTATCATCTGAGGATGGAGATTTAAAGTGAGTTACCATTTTTTGGATTTCTGGGAGGAAATTGAATACGGGTGGATGCACTGGACTCGTATTCAATCTCCTCTCGTCCGAAAATAGCATAAATTGTCACTGGGTACGAGTCCCCTGATGCTCAGGGAAGGTTTAGTCAAAAAAGGTACGGGAATATAATTAATTAATCCAAGCAATGAAAAACGGCAATCTAACGTCAGATTGCTTAGGTTGCCATTTTTATTTGACCATTTTATTTTGAAATAGATTTGTTCAAAAGGAAAAGCCTATACACAAGGATATGAGCACATGAAAAAAAAAAAAAAAAAAAGTGCGTTGGCCGGGAATCGAACCCGGGTCAACTGCTTGGAAGGCAGCTATGCTCACCACTATACCACCGATGCACTCTGCATGAACATGCCTAATTTTCTGGTGGAGCTGTTGGATTATTATGCCAGCGATATACGGAAATGTTTTTGTAACTGGATCAAAGTACAAGTTAAAAATAGATCATTTTCGTATTCTCAGTATTGAACTGGAACGTAGTTTGCAATGGAGGCTCATGAGGGGAAATATCTTTAAAAATATTTGCATTGGATTACTGTCGTATATTAATAAACAATTTAGCGAAAAACTGACTACTTAGCCGTATTACACAACTTCACGCTGCATAACCTCTATTTATTAGCCAACGCGCGAGTCGAGCAATGTAGGAATAGTAAGTACGCTGAGAAACAGGCTTTTTTATTACAATGATGTGATTAATGTGCACCTAACCCAAATGGGGCATTTTCAAAATAGACCCTGCAAATTAAAGAGAAAGATACACATGATATTGAAAAAAAAAATGTAATCGGTTCAAACAGGATTTTTTTTAAGCACATGTTTGCATTAGTTTTAAGTTTACTTGAGTTTGCATGTTCGCACAGCGTACTGAGGTGATCATATTTTAGTGATTTCCAGTTCTCGGAAATGTGCTGATTTCTATGGAACTCATCCTTAGATTTTCATGAAATGTGGCAGATTGCTAATTCAAAATACACGTAAATCACATGAACAAATCACGAAATCCGTCGGAGGATTCACAAAACGTTAAAATGTTAAACGATAAATAAGATACTATCTCTCTGTCAAAATTGCACGAGACCAGTGTTTGGATACGAGTGAAGCCGAGGCGCCTGGGGCTCGTTATAAGTCTCTATCGTATCTCGTCTCGTATCGTACATTTGTCTGTATGAGGACATCACTTCAGGAATAACTAGATCGCAAAATACGAAGAGAACAGAAAATGTATATCTTTGATCATAGTGGCACTTTAAATTACTACTATGATCATAATTTTGCCGTCCCCTTTCTTTTCAGTTTTGGAAAGAAGACTTGCTGAATACTTCTCATGAGAAATTTAGATTTAAATTCCAACGGGAAGACCAGTTATTTCAAACGGAAACTGCAGCTTCGGCTTGCCGCCATAACTTGATTCCAATGACCAATACGTTTGGATAACGTAATATGACTGTTTTTTAAGTGTTTTTTTTTTTTTTTTAACAAAAATATATGTGCAGGTCCCACCAAGATTTGAACTCGGATCACTGGATTCAGAGTCCAGAGTGCTAACCATTACACCATGGGACCCAACATGGCACGTTGACGGAATTGCGAATTTTTGTCCCGGGAGAGCTGGTACTCTGTGACGAAACACAAACAAGTTACACCAACAAAACAGACAAACAAACAAACCATAAAAAGAGACAAATAAATACAGCTACATCTCGACATGATATACTTGCAAAATCCTAATGTACATGCAGCAAGTTTCAGTGCAAAGTGCGAAAAAATAATTAAATACATAGAGGCAACCGAAAGGACGGGGGAGGGGGGTGGGGGGGGGGGGGGGGACAAGAAGCTCTCTGAGAAAACAATAGAACAAACAACAGAAGATTTGAACTCGGATCGCTGGATTCAGAGTCGAGAGTGTTAACCATTTTACCACGGGAACCTACCTGGGTTGTTTGACGGAATTACGAAATTTTTTCTCTGGTATTCTGGGAAGAAACAGCACTTTTGCAGAGCTGAAATGGGAGCCGTTTTGGGAATCAATGCTTTTGCAGCATTTATTAAAGCTGACATCTGTTTTAATTGGATTGGATACGAGTGAAGCCGAGGAGAGCGGGAGCTGGTTATCAGTCTCTTCGCAGCCAAACTGATGAAATGAATAAGGTACGAATTCGGTGAAGATGGACACTCGACTCAGACGAACTTCAGTCAAAAGGAGATAGCAGAGTACAGGACATTTGTAAGTGTAAAACGGTATGTCAGACAGCAAAAAATAAAACAACATTAACAACTGACGGCATCCTAGTGTCAGGCCATTTTCACTTAAAAGTTTTTGGGAAAAGATTTCTTAACCACCATGGGTTCAAAATAAAATGTGTCGGCCGGGAATCGAACCCGGGTCAACTGCTTGGAAGGCAGCTATGTTCACCACTATACCACCGACGCGTGTTGCTGACATCAGGTAGTAAAAATATATTCGCTTTAAAATGATTTTACAATAATTATCACGTTTTTTTTTTTAAAAAATCAGACATTTCTATAACATTTTTTACCAGGTTATTTACTGCTCTTCCCAGTAAACCGCGGCACCCACCATTTTTTTTAAGTCCAACATTTACCAACAATGTTGAAACGTTTATCCGCTGGGCTTAACGAGCATGACACCGTGAGTCTATTTAAAATTCATCAGTTCGTACATTTGTCTGTATCAGGACCTTTCTTCAGGAATCCCGTGATCGCACTCCCTGTGTGCAGTGTTTCAACTCAAACAGGTGACAGGAAAAAAGGCCACCTGCACATGCGATAAACCAGACTGATTGGCTCTTGAAAAACGATGGTCACTCTGAAGGCTGTGTGAAAATTCGTGGTTTACTGGTAAGAGTAGTATAAACAGTGTTTATTTGTTTCAGTTTTACGTCCCCGTTTGATTGATTTGGTTGTCTACGTGTACGTTAAGGTTAAAGTACTACTATGATTTTGGAAAGAAGACTTACTGAAAACTTTCCATGACAAATTTTAGGTTTAAATTCAAATGGGAAGACCAGTTATTTCAAATAACTAGTCATGACTAGTCTTCGTGATCGTTTTTTTAAGTAATGCTTCACATAAGAACTATAGTAAACTTCATTGTTCTGCGGCAATGGCTCTTTTCCGCATAGAATATCTTTGATTTCAAGAAAAGCGGAGGGACTGATGGTTCATAGTTATATTTCATTATAAAAATACAGAAAATCCATTTGCGTCAAACATATTTTAGGAAATGTTCGTGCTTAACCAATCAGAATAGCAGAAGACAATAGCTACTAATTTTGCTTCTTTGATGAAGTTCCCCAAATACAATATCTTTTAAAAATTGCATGTTGTGCGATTGGGTCTCAAAATACCTGAAACCTTAAACTTTATGCACTTAGACTTTATGCACCTTGAACCTTAACTTTTTAGCGGTTTTCGAGTCTCGGCCAATGAGATCACTAGTTGTAACAATAAAAATAGTTGACATTCCATCGTACATTGCCGTTCAGCACTATCCTTCTTATGTGGATCATTACTTAATTATAACTTAACTTAAATTTGTATATAATATAATTAAATTTATAAATTGTAGCTTAACTTAAATTTACACACTTCTAATGAAGTTTTATTTTGTATCTTTTATCTTTATTATTTCGTAGCGTACCTGGAAACTAACTTTTAAGGAAGCGCACTGACCACGTTAAATAAAGGATTGATTGATTGATTGATTGATTGACTGACTGACTGACTGATTGATTGATTGATTGATTGATTGACTGACTGACTGATTGATTGATTGATTGATTGATTGGATTGAAAAGTTCAGCTTCGTCTTGCCGCCATTACTTGATCCCAATGGCCAAAACGTTTGGATAACGTTGCATGACTTTATCCATAAAAACGTTATACGTCACGTGAAACTGCTTTTTAGAATAATTGCAGGTCTGAAATTTGCGAACTAATGCTGTGTTCATATAAGCACCGAAACATATTTAGAGTAAACATGTTCAGTCAACGAACACGATGGTCGGTTGCTAGGGCTTTTTCTCCCGGAAGGTTCTAAATCTCATTTTTTGGTTCACAGAGGAGTAGTTTATATTCTAAATGAAGGAAGACATTACAGCATCTAAATTGCAGAAAATTTTTCTTTAAATTTTTACCATCGTGAAGGCTTTTTAGACCTTTCTTGAAAGTATGACGTCATAAATGCCACCTATTTTAGTAACAACGTTAAAAATTTAAAAAGCAGTGTTCAAAACTTTACCGACATTTTTGCAACAGAAAAAGAATATTTTTAGTGAAAAGCCTATTTCAATTGGATAAAAAGGCGTAAAGTTACAGCTAATTAAAGAAATTCAAATTTCCCGCCACATGACCATTCATGGTTAAACTTTAGGGGTATTTAAACGTGTAAACAATAAAAAAAGTCGTAACGGAGAAAGGACAAAGTTGCATAAAGTCGAAATTGTAGTTTTTGTCAACTTAGCATATGCTGTACTATGACGCGTATTTTATCACGAATTACGTCATTATGACGTCACATTGACGTAATTCGTGACGAAACCCGTATCATAGACCACACATCTTAAGCTAAAAAACTACAATTTTGATTTTTTACAAGTTTGTCTTTTTTCCATTGCGACTACATTCATTGTTTTCGCGTTAAATACCCCTAAAGTTTGACCATATATATGTGAGTTTCACATGTGCTAGTCATTGTTTGGCTGTGTAGCCGCGCGATGCGGTTCCATATAATCGCAACGATCGTAACGATCGCAACGATCGCAGCGATCGTTACGATCGACGATCGCTGCGATTCTTGCGACCCTTGCGATCATATGGAAACCAACCATTGCGATCGTTGCGATCGTTGCGATTGCGATCGCATTGCGATCGCGATCGTTGCGATTATATGGAAACCAGGCTTAAGGTGGCTCCGTTGTTATTTCGTGCGCATTCGTCTATGACAAACTTTGGGTCATATTAACTTTTCCGGCTCTGAAGCGATGCTTCTAAAACTTTGCAAATACTTATAGCTATTATTTAGCAATAACATGATAAAATTCGATTTTATTCGGAAAAAAGATTTTAAGTGATAATCGGGCTTAAATAAACCCCACGTTTTGAACAAAATCGCACCCTGTGAAACATTTTGCTATTATATTTGAGTTTAATTTCTGGAATCGGCTTACATTAACTTAATACATACCTTTACCAAGTTTCAGAAAAATCGTTGGATTCGTTGTGTCTTAATTGAACATTTCCTTTCTTTATTATATTATTGTTATTTCATTTTGTTATGTTGTAATGCTTTTGCAATACTGTAAGGATTTATAGTCATGCAAATAAAGCTACTTGTTGTTGTTGTTGTTGTTGTTATTGTTGGAGCAGAAGTGCGGAAGTATTAAGGCCATCAAAATTTAGCCCTAAAATTCTATTAAAATACTAAATACTTGATGCTCTTTGACAAAACAATCCACGAATCCAAATTTATGGGAGAAGTCGTGATCAGAAATAAACATGTTTCGTCTTAGTGTGAACACAACATAAGTTAATTATGCATTGGGTTTTTTTCATTTCCAAGCTCGCCAAGGTTACATCTTTCTAAAATATAGCGATTTGTGTACTTATGAAGCCATTGAATGAAAAGAGGGAAAAATAGTCGAAAAGAAAACAAAAACGTGTCTTCGTAGTATTGTTACAAAAATATAAAATTAGGTCCCACCGAGATTTGAACACGGATCGCTGGATTCAAAGTCCAGAGTGCTAACCATTACACCATGGGGCCCATCACAACACCACGCGTGAAACTACAAATTAAGTACTCCGACAAAGCAGATCTTTACCATCGCGGATCCTTTGTGGAGCTAAAGTGTGTACTGTTTTGAAGATGGAGGTTTAGGTCGGAATTTTATAGCCGTCCACAGGGGTTTAATCTAGTAAGGTGTATTCGGAAATACCTATAACAACACAAACAATTTAATCAGTTTCAATCAGTTTGCTTTACGATTTTGCAATTCACTTTGGATGCATCTTGTTCTCACTGATTCTTAGTTATCATCTGACGATAGAGATTTTAATTTTTAAAGCCAGTCACCATTTATCTGATTTTTGGGTGAGAGGAGATTGGATACGGGTGGGACGCACTGGACTCGCATTCAATCTCCTCTCGTCCGGAAATAGCGTAAATTGCGACTGGGTTCGAGTCGCCTAGCCTGATGCTCAGAAAAGGCTTAGTCAAAAAAGGTACCGGAAGATAATTAATTAATCCACTCAATAAAAATAGACAATCTAACTTTGGCTTGCTTAGATTGTCATTTTTACTTGACCGTTTTGTTTCGAAAATGATTTGTTCAAAGGAAAAGCCTATGCACACAAAAAATGCGTCGGCCGGGAATCGAACCCGGGTCAACTGCTTGGAAGGCAGCTATGCTCACCACTATACCACCGACGCACGATGTAAGTAATGAGTAATAATTCTTTCGTCGGAGTTATCGGATTATTATGCCAGCACACTGTACAAAAGCTCACAAAAACAACTTTTTCTCGGTCTAGAATAACTAGTGTGACTAATTTCCGAATTAAAAAGAGCAGCTGTGTATCAAAAATTGCCCGAGAAACTGATATGGAAATCAAAATTGCAAAACAATACACAGGCATCTTTGCGCAAGGCGACTCGAATGAAGTTAAAACTATAAAATACAAGTCTTGTTTTGTTTACATAAAATCGCTTTTCAATCTATGTAATGAATGAACAATACATAAAAATGGACAACAAGATCTTATTCAGCTGTCAAAAAAGCCCAGGCTGAATAGGGTTAATTTATGCTTAAAAGCAAAGGATGTATCACTAGCGCATCGAGGGGCTGTCTGGCTGAGCACATGGCGAAATTCAAGCAATACGACTGAATTTGAGCACGTAAAACATTTCTCCAAAACTAACGATAACACAAAGAAAAAGTCAATCAGAAACTAATATCCACATAAATTCCCATCGATACATGAAATTTGTTCTACCTTTAAGTCCCTTGGCTGCTTGGAAATTCTTTAACTGTTAAGTTAAGAGTGAAGACTTAATTGGCAAATAAAAATAAATAAAATATAGCGATTTGTGTAATTATGAAGCCACAGAATGAAACGAGGGGGAAATAGTCGAAAAGAAAAAAATGTCGTCGAAGTATCACTTAAAATAATTTATTATTGTTATACAAATGAAAAATTAGGTCCCACCGAGACTTGAACTCGGATCGCTGGATTCAAAGTCCAGAGTGCTAACCATTACACCATGGGGCCCTTCATAGCACCACGCGTGAAACTACGAATCAAAATCAAAGCAGCGTTTCAACCATCGCTGATCTTTACCTTCGAGGAGCTGAAGTGTGTACTGTTCAGACTGTTTTGGAGATAGAGGTTTAGGTCGGAATTTTATAACCGTCCACAGGACTTTAATCTAGCGAGGTGTATTTGGGAAATATTTATAACAACACAAACAATCTAATCCGTTTTTAATCAGTTTACATTACGCTTTCGCAATCAACTTGATACACCTTGTTCTCGCTGATTCATAGTTATCATCTGAGGATAGAGATTTAAAGTGAGTTACCATTTATTGGATGATTTCTGGGAGGACATTGAATACGGGTGGATGCACTGGACTCGTATTCAATCTCCTCTCGTCTGAAAATAACATAAATTGTCACTGGGTACGAGTCCCCTGATGCTCAGGGAAGGTTTAGTCAAAAAGGGTACGGGAATATAATTAATTAATCCAAGCAATGAAAAACGACAATCTAACGTCAGCTTGCTTAGGTTGTCATTTTTATTTGACTGTTTTATTTTGAAATAGATTTGTTCAAAAGGAAAAGCCTATGCACAAGGATATGAGCACATAAAAAAATAAGTGCGTCGGCCGGGAATCGAACCCGGGTCAACTGCTTGGAAGGCAGCTATGCTCACCACTATACCACCGACGCACTCTGCATGAAGACGCCTAATTTTCTGGTGGAGTTACCGGATTATTATGCCAGTGATATACGGAAATATTTTTTAGCTGGATAAACAGTACAAGTTAAAAATAGATCATTTTCGTATTCTCAGTATTGCACTGGAACGTAGTTTGCAATGGAGGCTCATGTGGGGAAATATCATTAAAGATATTTGCATTGGATTACTGTCGTATATTAATAAACAATTTAGCGAAAAACTGACTACTCAGCCGTATTACACAACTTCACGCTGCATAACCTCTATTTATTAGCCAATGCGCGAGCAATGTAGGAATAGTAAGTACGCTGAGAAACAGGCTTTTTTATTACAATGATTAATGTGCACCTAACCCCCAACTCAACACAATGTATGTATAAAGAAGAAAAATGAATAAAACCTGTTATAAGTCAATTGATTTGCAAAAAATATTACTTAGAGGTGGAAACAAGTAGTTGTATAATAAACGAGTCTTGACATTTTGTAAATGCAAACCTCTATAATTCACTAACGCAACGTTAAAAACAAGAAATATTTAACTATTCAACTTTTCAACGTACATCAAGCGAAAAAAAAAAACACTTATGGGGTTAGGCGCACTTTAACATATCAGATCATCTAACACCAGTACTAAATAAACAATAAGACTTGAACAAAATGGGGCATTTTCAAAATAGTCCCTGCAAATTAAAGAGAAAGATACATATGATATTGAAAAAAAGATGTAATCGGTTCAAACAGATTTTAGTTTTAAGTTTACTTGAGTTTGCTTGTTCGTACAGCGTACTGAGGTGATCATATTTTCGTGATTTCCATTTCTAGGAAATGTGCTGATTTCTATGGAACTCATTCTTAGATTTTCATGAAATGTGGCAGATTGCTAGTTCAAAATACACGTAAATCACATGAACAAATCACGAAATCCGTCGGTGGATTCACAAAACGTTAAAATGTTAAACGATAAATAAGATACTATCTCTCTGTCAAAATTGCACGAGACAGGTGTTTGGATACGAGTGAAGTCGAGGCGCCTGGGGCTCGTTGTAAGTCTCTATCGTATCTCGTCTCGTATCGTACATTTGTCTGTATGAGGACATCACTTCAGGAATCACTTGATCGCACTCCCTTTGTACAGTGTTTCAACTCAAACCCGTGACATGAAAAAAGGCCACCACACGTGATAAACCAGACTGATAGGCTCTTGAAAAGCGGTCGTTACTCTGAAGGCGGTCTGAAAATTCGTGAGTGCTGCGGTTTACTGGGAAGAGTAGTATAAACAGTGTTTATTTGTTTCAGTTTTACGTCACCGTACGCGTTTGATTGATTTGTCTGCATCTACGTAAAGGTTAAAGTGCCACTACGACGAAAATTTTTGTATTTCTTTTCCGCTTTTTTAACGCAAATGTATCTTTTTTTTAACAACAACAAAAATCTTTATTAGTTAGTTATTATAGAATTTATAATACTGGCCTTCAGGTAGCAAAAGGTAATCTTGGCAGGCCAGTGAAATTAATTACATGATTAGAAATCGCTACACACACTAATTTGTAAAAATAAAAAGAAAGGATCAAACAATAGAAATAAAAAGAAACAAAAAGGAAAAACAAGTGATCGAAATAAAAGAAAGAGAATTGTGAAAATATTAATTGATTACTTTTTAATTTAACTTTAGAGATAATCTCGTCAATATTAATGGAGGAATCTGCTTCTTTAAGTATAGTCAAAGCATCTAATAGGTTTAGACAAATGCGAATTGCTATAAATTAGATTGATATATTCTTACACGGCCCAGAAATAGCTGGCCGAAAACCCACGAAAATCACGTAAAATCCGTCCGCCATTACTCCGTTCATAAATCCGAGCCCACGTTCTACTGGTTTGCGATCTGGTACACGTGACTTGATTTATGACGTCAATGACTCAAGGTCACAGACAACAAAGCCAAAAGGCACGTGTTGAGTCATTGACGTCAAAATCTTTAGGGCAACTCGATCCAACTTTTAGGGTTCGGCCCTGGTCATTTTTAATTGAGTAATGGCGGCAAGCCGAATTCGAAATGTGAAGTTAAAATAATGGCACTTCTCATACGAGTTTTGATTTGAAACTTCGCAAGGTAAGTAGGAGTACTTATATTTTCAAAATACGAAGAGAACAGAAAATGCATATTTTTGATCATAGTGGCACTTTAACTTTTCAGTTTTGGAAAAAATACTTGCTGAATACTTCTCATGAGAAATTTCAGTTAGGTTTAAATTCCAACGGGAAGACCAGTTATTTCAAACGAAAACATCAGCTTCGGCTTGCCGCCATAACTTGATTCAAATGGCCAATACGTTTGGATAACGTAATAAGACTGTTTTTTGAGTGTTTTTTTTTAACAAAAACTATATGTGGATTCAGAGTCCAGAGTGCTAACCATTACACCATGGGACCCAACATGGCACGTTTGACGGAATTGCGAATTTTTGTCCCGGGAGGGCTGGTACTCTGTGACGAAACACAAACAAGTTACACCAACAAAACAAACAAACAAACAAACCATAAAAAGAGACAAATAAATACAGCTACATCTCGACATGATTTACTTGCAAAATCCTAATGTACATGCAGCAAGTTTCAGTGCAAAGTGCGAAAAAATAATTAAATACATAGAGGCAACCCAAAGGACGGGTGGGGGGGGGGGGGGGGGGGGGGGGTTGGGGTTGGGGGGGACAAGAAGCTCTCTGAGAAAACAATAGAACAAACAACAGAATATTTGAACTCGGATCGCTGGATTCAGAGTCGAGAGTGCTAACGTTTGACGGAATTACGAATTTTTTCTCTGGGAAGAAACAGCACTTTTGCTGAGCTGAAATGGGAGCCGTTTTGGGAATCAACGCTTTTGCAGCATTTATAAAAGCTGACATCTGTTTTAATTGGATTGGATACGAGTGAAGCCGAGGAGAGCGGGAGCTGGTTATCGGTCTCTTCGCAGCCAAACTGATGAAATGAATAAGGTACGAATTCGGTGAAGATGGACACTCGATTCAGACGAACCTCAGTCAAAAGGAGGTAGGGTAGAGTACAGGACATTTGTAAGTCTAAAACGGTACGTCAGACAGCAAAAAATAAACAACATTAACAACTGACCGCAACCTACGGACAGGCCATTTTCACTGAAAAGATTTGTTAACCAACAGGAGTTCAAAATAAAATGCGTCGGCCGGGAATCGAACCCGGGTCAACTGCTTGGAAGGCAGCTACGCTTACCACTATACCACCGATGCGTGTTGTTGTCAAGCAAAGTACTTAAAGTGCCTATCACCCCTAGAAAGTTATTTTCTGAATCAATTCAATTGAATTCAATGCGTTTGCCGGTTATAGAGATTTGAATTTACAAAATGCTAATTAGATGACGTCAACCCGGGAATTTGCCATTATTTCTACACCAATTTACAATGCGCAGTTTACAGCTTGAGGATAATTAATTTGATAAATACTAAAACAAAACTGTGGATAGTCGACTGATTCATAAAAAATATTACTTGGAGGTGAAAACAAGTAGTTGTATAATAAATGATTCGCGGGTTGACGTCATCTAATTAGCATTTTGTAAATTCAAATCTCTATAACTCACAAACGCGACGTTCAAAACCAGAAATATTTTACCATTCAACTATTCAATGTGCATAGAGGTGATTCTGAAAATAACTTTCTAGGGGTGATAGGCACTTTAAAAGTTATGGTTGTTATTTTCACTGTTTAAAGTTTAATATATTACCAATACACTGTCCATTTACCAAACGTTTTGAAAGTTTACTAAAAAAGTTCTAAGCGTTTAAAAACTGTGAACTGCAGAATTGTCGGCGCCAATTGCTTACATAATTTTGATCATATAAATGATGTTAGGCCCAGTTCAAACGTCGAACTTCACATGTGCCGAACCTAATGCAAACCGGTCAGTGTAAAACGCAGACTGCAGACCGGGGGTAAAATGCAGACTACACACTAGCCTATACCAATACTAAACCATTTTAGCTGCATTTTGTAACCCTATTCTAGACTAAACACCAAAAAACCCTACCCTATCCTAGACCTAGTCCAAACTCGCTATTTTCCACTACATTTTACCCTCAGTCTGCATTTTACCCCCGGTCTGCAGTCTGCGTTTTACACTGTCCGAATGCAAACAAGGAGCCCGATGGGCTTCGAAACTGGCTCGTTTGGTCCCAGTTTTCACCCGGTTTTTATTTTAGAGTTTTATATTAGCAATCCACAATATAGAGTGTTTTCACTCAGTCCCGTGGGACTCAAATGACAAAGGCCATGCCAGCCATGTTGGTGTCCCTAACAAAAGAAGTTAATTAAAATTCTTTTGTTCGGGGACACCAATATGGCGGCTATGACGTCAGGTGCAAACACTCTATACAATCTAGTATCTATCAATATGCACAGTCCAGTCCACATTTACATTTACATCCACAGCCCGCTTCAGGCACTCCTTACGGACGGACTATTTATTGTTAAGAGGGGGAGGGGGGGGGGGGGGGGTTGGGCAATTACTAAAAAAAAATTCCTGCACAGCAAAAGTAAAGAAAAAAATATAATGCACAGCGAGCGAAAGGAAAAAAAGGTATGGAACAATCCCGAAAAAAATTCTTGCACAACATGCGAGACGGAAAAAAAATTCATGATCAGAAAAATTGCCCAACATCGCCACCTCCCCCACCCCCCACAAAAATAACATCGTCCACCCTTAGTAGGCTTCAATTTCAGGTCTATATTTTTTTCTCTGATCGACTCGGTACTGTTAGTAAAAAACATAAGTTTAGAACTTTGTATATTTTTTTTCGCTTTAAAATCCTTGAAACCACCTACTACAAGGAATAAGGATTGTTTAAACGCAGGCATTTTGGAGAATCGGTGATGGGGTTTCGAATAAATTAACAATATCAACATGATCGATCAAATAGCGTGACATAAATACGAGATGTGTGGAATTTGAACGTGACTCCACGGATTAATGCTTGAGAATTGTTTACTCAGCAGTTCTGTGATCTGTGAGGACGACTGTTTGACAATTGATTTGGTTAGAAAAATTCAACTCGCTTTCCTTTTACCAGAAATAGATCGCATCCGAAAATCACAGAGATTTAATTTTTAACAATTGCGTCGAAATATAAATATAAATATTTGAATTGTAGTTGCCGACATCACTGATTACGCCATTTCTGAAAACCGGAAGTAAACTAGGTACGCTGTTGGCCGCAGCAAAAGCGATTCCCGGGGCAGGTGACCCGACAGGCCGAAAAAAAAAAGAGGGTATTTTAAGAACTGACTCGTCGCAGAGCGACGAGCCAGTTAATGAGCAAAAACAATAGATTTTGCTCATTTGCATTAGGTTCGGCACATGTGAAGTTCAACGTTTGAACTGGGCCTAAGTCTTAACTTTTTGTACTAGGTTTAATGCGCACGGCTCTTTAGAAGACCACTCTTTAGTGATAAGGATTCCGTGGATATTATTATCATTAGCACTGCTGAGATCAGCATTACTTTGCCTAAGAGGTTTGCGAGTTTCTAGGAGAGTCAATTTAGATTTGTTTGACATTGATTTTGATATCGAAAAAGGACACGCAAATATTCATTAATGACTGGTCCCGAGGGAAAAGGGGAATTTTGTTTCCCGAGACGAAGTCGAGGGAAACATCAAGATTCGAGGGAAACAAAATTCACCGTTTCCCGAGGGATCAGTCATTAAGTGATTTGTTATATAGCAGCACAAAAAAAAAACACACAACACAACACAGTTTGAAAAACGCGCCGAGCACTCGATCCATCATAATCATGCCACGTTTTGTCACGGTCTGATCACGTGCGCTAGCAGACAACAGTGCAATGTTACCCTCTGACGTCAAACTTGTTGCCCGCTTTCGCAAATGTCGCCCGCTTAGCACAATTGGCGGGAAACATTTTGTTTGTTAGATGTCATGTGACGATGAATCAACCAATCAACGCGCGCGTTGTATTGAGCAAAACTCCAGCTATATAACAATAAGGCATTGAGAACACTATTTTTATTTTTATTTTTATTTCTCTTTCTAATTTTCTTTTGTAATTTTTGGTGATTTTTCTTAGTAAGATGAGGTTTTGTTGCATTTATAAGTCAACGTAACCAGACATAAAATATGTTAGGGATTTACAGTGTTGCAGTTGCAGTCGATCGGCTAGATGAGATGTAATATAGGCAATTATTATTATTATTATTATTATTATTATTATTATTATTATTATTATTATTATTATATGTTAGGGCACCCAGGACCTAGGTTGCCAAGGATTTACAGTGTTACCGAGGATTTACAGTGTTGCAGTTGCAGTCGATCGGCCAGATGAGATGTAATATAGGCTAGATATACCTATTATTATTATTATTATTATTATTATTATTATTATTATTATTATTATTATTATTATTATTATTATTATTATAATGTACTAGAGTGGTTTTACTTCACCCGTGAATTAGATAGTAGGATTTTACGCCGTAGTACTTCGTATCAGTTTCTATTATCCTCAAATATTAGAGCGATTACTGTCAACCCGTGAAATAGTTAGTAGAATAGTACGCACTATTAGACAATAATTCCATAATATTGTTTTCTTTTGTTTAATTTGGACTATCACACACTAATTGTTAGATTGTGTTTCACGGGGTAAATGTAATCACTCAATCAAGGTCTAGCGCTAGTGCAATAGATAGTGATAGATGGTGTTACACACTAACTAATAGTATGTCACCATTCAACCAATAAGAAGACGCCGTAATTTCGTCCAACCAATCAGAAAAAAAAACCGTTGCCACAAACCATCGAGCGCGCGTGAGGAATTCGGCCGTTTTATGCATATTCTTTTTACCACTGCATGTTCAATCCGAACTTTGCAAACTCTTAAAAGAGAGTAATGCCGTTTCAAATTTAAGCAAGCTATTGCTAAAGAAGCAGTGGAAACCATACTTAGAAGTATTACACGCAGTACGCTAAAAAGAAGGGGATAACAATTTGCCAGTCGGAGGCATATTGTCCGTGATACAAGGTCACAATTTACTTACCGAGAAAAAATCTTTGCAGCCGTCCGCGTGTTGCATGTGAAACGTTTTCTGGGTTTCTGAAAGTTAATATTTATTCTAAAATTGGTTTATTTACATTTTGTAGGTTTTGTACGACCAGAAAGAATGCTCCAAACCTCAAGAGCTGCGATAAAAATGTTTATCATTCGACTGATGCAAGGTAAAATGAACTTCCTAAGCCGGCCGAGACTTATAAGTAACTCAGTCATGAGTCATGTTTGCATTTGTAACGTTGATTGTTTTCTAAAGTCATTATTTATCTTAAATTCTTTCTAGGTTTTACAGGACCAGGAAGAAAGCTCCAAGCCCCCAGAGCTGCGAAAAGCGTTAAAAATTTATAACTGCGCCGAGTGCACGAAGTTGTTGAAAGCTAAAGCACCATCAAAGACGCGATATATTAAGGAAAATTCATTGAATTCATGGAGACTTAAATTGAGAGTTTTTCAGCAACTTCGGCATATAACAGCCAAGGTAATTTTATTTTCAATTTTATTCAATCGTGGTTATGAATGACGTAGATCAAAAATATGTAGGAGGCGGTTTGCGTAAATATAACAAATTGAACCGGGCTCAAAGTTAACGTTTGCACAAACCATTCTATTTCCGCGCGTAAAGCCAATTAATTCTAAGTCCGTAGTAAGTTGTTATGTTTATACCTGATAAAATACATGTAATTCTACAACATAGAAATAGCTTCACCAACAGAATTTGCAGTTTTTTCATTTTTAATGACATGTTAATTACTCAAATTTAGTTGATAAGTTAATTCAATTTTCAACAAATTTATAAATTTAATTGGAAATTATTTAAAGAGCGTATTTCCAATAAACTCTAAACTCACTAAATTAACGTCATCTAATCTTCTCTCGTCGTTCTGTTTTCAGCGGGAATAAAGGTCATTTACAAAGCACCAATCTGCACAAGCGAACAGCCCTGCTAGGAAAAAACAAACCTTGAATGACTTCTTGGACATAAGATGAACTACGAATGACAACGTAGAACAGAGAGAAAAAGGTAAAGTGGGTATCGCACGCCTTCTATTATTATTATTATTATTATTATTAATTATGGTTAGATAAAACGGATTGTTATCATGATCAAGCTTTGAAAAGATACAAAATCAACTATATGCCTATGCTGCAGACAAATCCACACTACATTGGGGTCATTAACGAAGGAGTAAAGACGGGGAGCAGCTTTGTAACGGAGATTTGGCTGCTATTTAGGTCAAACTGTACCAAATGAATAATAATGACTAAAAATATCGTTACCCATACATAAAACGTTTCTGTAAAGCCAAAAGGGAGATATCAAGTTGTGTCCCGAAACAGCAGTAAAATTGGTTTTATGAGGCTTTATTTTTTTCAAGAGGCTAAGCCAGAACTTTCAAAATTTTGTCTCATTTCTTTTCAAGTTCTTTTATTATTTAACAGTTTTTATTGATAATTTGAATGCATATAGGAGAACAAGAATACAATACATATACAGCTGTACCAGTATCATTTTTTTCAAGTTGCAATCCGTTTCCATCCATGCCTTCGATTTTCACTCGTTAATATTTTTGATACACTGTCTTGTGAAATAGTATTTGTTTAAAGGAACTGGCCGTTATTTTGAAGTTTTCGCCTATCATCGCATCTCTTGGCGTTTCAAAGTAATCCTAAAAAGATCTAACAGAGCCACTTTAAATCTCTTAATAGAATCCAACCCTTGCTTTCTTTAAAATTGAGCATTCTAAACTTACAATAAAAGTGTAATGCTGTGTAGTTGGTGAAGTTAAAAACGTAAATTTAGTATAAACTGATCTTTGAGCAAAGGGAACAAAAAAACTGCTTGAGTCAAAAGTCGAAATTTTGAGTGAACAAGAGCTAAGTTTTATAACACAGTGAAGCACCAGAGTTCGAGTTATAGGTTGTTGGAGTATTAGAGATTCTACTCCGTTATGTATATCTTTACATCACGGGAATAATGAATTGTCATATGACTCATATCAAATTGTTACCAGGTAAATTCTAAGCTACGAAGTTGCTTTAAACACGAAGTTCCGGTATAAAAGGCTTAGCTCCTCCCCATTTCCCACCTTTTGGGTGTGAAATGCAAATTAAGGAATCTGTGGTTAACTTGCGCGTCCTTTAAATATAATTTGCTTCAAAAATCTTATTAAACCAAGATTTCACCAAAGCAAAAAAAGAATTAGAAGTTCATAAAGACTTCTGATATAACTATCTATCATAAAGTTTTTCCGAATTGTGTTAGCAATGGTCTTAGTAATGACGCATATTTGTTGTCAGTTGTTAACTGCTTCAGTGGTTGATTGACGACTGAAGGTGAGAATGGCCAGGCCAGGCTCCTTTTATACCGGAACTTCGTGTTTAATATTAGAAAAGTTATACTCCTTAACCCCCCCCCTCCCCACCCCACTCCCTCCCCCCCCCCCCCCCCCCCCCCCGCCAACTGCCTCAGGCTTAAACCGCTAATAAAGGGATAAGGGACACGCGCGCGTCTTCTCAACATTAATTCTCACCTATTTCCATACTGGCGCCTGAAAAGTTTTTCTGATTTAGATGAGGGCCATGGATTTGTCAGTGGTAACTGTTTAGTGTTACTCTACTAACGTTGTTTACTTTTGTTTTTCTACTCTGCTAGGTTCCCTGTTTCAAAAATAAATAACAATTATTTGTACAGCTCATGTTGAACAAGGTGGACCCTGGGAGCTATAAAACAAGATCACAAGGAAACACGATTTAGTAGACATGATTTACTGTTCTTTTAATCATATTTGCTGTTGTTGTTATTCGGAGAACACCGTTAGGTCGATACAGTGGTTGAAAGGATATCTCAAGAACAAGTGAGCCTGCCTCAAATCAGTTGTTGACCATACTGATGCTTAAAAAGAAATATTCGAGCCAAGATGAATCAGAGAAGCCTTGACACATGCTGCCTAGTCTCGCCTGTCTCGTAAAACAATGATATGACGCGCGCCTCTAATCAGAGCCAGAAATATCGGATCTCCGGGAAAAAAGGAACTTCCCAGAACACTGTATATAGCGGCTAACCCTAACCTTAACCAAAAGCTAAACAACTAATTTAGGCACTAATTTGTAAGTTCTTGGCTGTTTCGGTGTTCCATGTTCTTATATCCTGGTGCTACAATGCTCTGGTTTTCCTTGTTTTAGTACATACCCGCAAGATCATTTCTGAAGTGAGATGTCCCTCCCAAAAGGTCACGTGACCGGTGAGGAATAGGTGGAGTGATGGTTGGTGGTGTCTATTTTTAGTTCTATGATGCTTCGCCTGGTCTGCACTATATATAGCTTACTTGTCGATTTCTTGAACCGTCTCTTGACTTTTTCTTTTTCTAAAGTCTAATATTTAGCTTTTTCAGCTGAGTGCTTGTGCTTGCGAACTTTCTCCGATACCCTTGACCACCCATTATCGCTTTCTCCAACTTTTGACTTTTTTAACTGCTTGTATTGTTCGATGTACTAACTCCTATTATTAGTAATTATTGTTATTTATTAAGATTATCTTTGCTTCATAATCATCTTTAATTATGCTATGCGACCTGCTATTGAAGGGAAAGAGGAGCATTACAGGTTCCGATCAATCCTAGGAAGAACAGAAGAGTCGGTCCTGTGGTCCAGACTGACTTCGTCTTCGCCGATGACATCGCGCATTGACAGACACGGCTGGGAAGGCACAGGCTTTGCTGCTTTACGTGGAGGGTGATTGCAAGAAGGTGGGTCTATGGCTCAACGTTAAGAAAACAGAGGTCGTTGGCTTCAACATCAAGGAGGAAGTCAAGACCACCACCACAGATGGTTCATCACTCGCTGCCAAAAAGGACTTTAAGGAAAAATATCCGGGCGAAGAAAGCACAATCCTGGAGAGCACTCCATGACCTCAAGAACATCTGGACGTCCACCATGCTGGAAGACCTCATTCTACTCTTCACAGTAGAGCAAGAGGCTCGGCTTGATGGCTGCTACACTAGCATGCTCAGGATGGTCCTTAATGTCTCATGGAAGGATATGGTCAGAAACAAAGTCATCTATAGCGATCTGCCCAGCTTCTCCATCAACATCAGGAGAAATAGATTCCGACTGGCTGGACACTGCATGCGCACCTTGAGCTGGTTGCTAGCGACCCAGGAAAACAGACTCTAGCATACACAGATCTACTTCGGCGGAACACGGGTCTTAATACCGGGGCGAAGACCAAGACATTTACGGCGGATCGGGAGTTTGGAGTGCTATTATACCCCGGAGAAACTCGACTTCATTGAATTAGTGTCTCCAGGATATTCAATAATCCGATCTTATTACGAAGCTTAAGGCATCTTTTCTGAACGCAACGGGATCAAGACTGGTCCAAAACTATATAGTACGCAGACTTCAATGCGCATTTCTGCAGTTCACGTTATCTGCCTGTTTTCTTCGCATTCGATATACGATACAATCGTTGCATAGGCCTCAACAAACGCGGCATTTCGGTTTAGTAACTTCTGAGCTCGGTTTTTACATGCTACATCTTTACTTTTCGTTACCATACACCTTTGACATATGGTAAAGATGACAAAGACCTTCTTTATCCAAGTCTTTGACAGGGGTGTCAAAGGTTGCAAAGCCCGTCGCTGATTTAAGTCAAAGTTAGTGCACCTTTGACGCTTTTCAAAGGTATAGTAAAGGTGCTGTCAAATGTTGCTTTGTCTTGTACAAAGGTATATTTGATTCGCCTATGACGTGCATCAAATTCCTAGCACTTTTGACGCGTGTAAAAAGAGGTCAAAAGTACTGTAACACCTTTGATCACATTTGATGCCTGTGTCGCGTAACTTTGTCACACTCATTGATGGAAATCAAAGGTGTTCGTGCAGCGAGTTTAACGGCGTCGTAAATTGAAGTAGCTAGTGTTCTGAACTAGAAATGTAAGTGGACTATAATCGAAACATCTTCTTATCTTCCTTGCTAATCTTCGGACGTCTTCGGTAACCTTCGGCAAAATGACCGAAAACATTAAAATCACCCTCGGACAATCATCGACCATTTCACCTTCGATAAATTGTCGTGAGTCTTCGATAACTTCGGAAAATTCAGAAATGGATCACAAACTTGCAACTAGCATATTTCTGAAAATATCTGAAAATTGTCAACAAACTGTTTGAAATCTTCGGAAGACCTTCCAAGTTATAAAGTCATGACTTGATTTTTCTTTGTATACACATGAGACAAAAGGCTCCTGTGAATACTCAAAAAAATCAAGTGACTCGTGGGATATCTCACGTATACCACTAACTAGTATTTATCATCTTGTGCGTGCAATCCATGTCGATACGGCTTTCTGCACACGGCTGCGTGTTCGTTCATCCAACTTTTATCCTATAAATTTTTGCAACAGAAATAACCTATTTAAAACATAATATTACCCCTTCCCTCCTTCATGTATGATATAGTTGCCATCCCTATAACTTTTGAATATATCCATACACAAAGACATGACATTAATATATGTACTGGGAGCAATAAAATAAGCTAACACATTGGATGTAATTTACCGGCATTCATAAATTCCTTTATAGATTCTATAATTGCTGCTACAATGTATGAAATACACTCATCAACAGCTTTAAAATGATATATCATGGGATAGATTTGTATGTATTTAGACGGGAGAAAAAAGGCGTTTGCAATTGGTCTTGAAAGGGTTGACCATAGTTACACGCCCATTATCTCATAATGCAATTTTAACGCTTTTTTCGCGGTCTTGTGCAATCCATTTGCCTTCTAGCACTGAACAGCCTATTTGCCTTAAACACGAAGTTCCAGTATAAAAGGCTTAGCTCCTCCCCCATTTCACACCTTTTGGGTGTGAAATGCAAATTAAGGCGTCTTTCAGTTACAAAACGTGGTTAAAAGTTCATAAAGACTTCTGATATAACTTTCATAAACTTTTTCCAAATAGTGTTAGCAACGGTCTTAGTAATGACTCGTGTTTTTTGTCAGTTGTTAATGATTCAGTGGTTGATTGACGACTGGAGGTGAGAATGGCCAGGCCAGGCTCCTTCTGTACCGGAATTTCGTGTTTAATCTTCTCCAGAGAGAGAGGACAATTGATGAACAAGTGAGATACCGGCGATGGAAATGGTTAGGTTATGTTTTAAGAATATCACCTGATAAGAACCCCAAGATCGTACTAACATGGGCTCCCCAAGGCAAGCATGGGGGGACATCCAAGAGATACGTGGCGGAGAATCGTCGATAAAGAAATAAATAAATAATAATAAATAAAATCTTTATCACCGTGTCTATGTATTTAGCTCATAGAGCTAATTGGGGACACCTACTATTACAAAATAAAAAGAATAATTTTGATTCTAAAAAGACTATGTACAATATCACATTACGTAATAATTTAACTGAATAAACTATACATTAAGATTTAAAAATATTTAGATGACATATATGAAAGCTTATTAAAATGTACATAATTGTGAATAATCACGTGCTACAAAAAAAGGAGACAGCTGGGATTTAGAATCTGGAGAAAAGCAGAGATTGCAACCAGGGACAGAAACACTAGGAGCAGGAGAATTGATATTCCTATTCTCCACGAGGAGAGATAGGATTGATGATGATGATGATGATGATGATGATGATGATGATCGAGAGAGAGAGAGAGAGAGAGAGAGAGAGAGAGAGAGAGAGAGAGAGAGAGAGAGAGAGAGAGAGAGAGAGAGAGAGAGAGAGAGAGAGAGAGAGAGAGAGAGAGAGAGAGAGAGAGAGAGAGAGAGAGAGAGAGAGAGAGAGAGAGAGAGAGAGAGAGAGAGAGAGAGAGAGAGAGAGAGAGAGAGAGAGAGAGAGAGAGAGAGAGAGAGAGAGAGAGAGAGAGAGAGAGAGAGAGAGAGAGAGAGAGAGAGAGAGAGAGAGAGAGAGAGAGAGAGAGAGAGAGAGAGAGAGAGAGAGAGAGAGAGAGAGAGAGAGAGAGAGAGAGAGAGAGAGAGAGAGAGAGAGAGAGAGAGAGAGAGAGAGAGAGAGAGAGAGAGAGAGAGAGAGAGAGAGAGAGAGAGAGAGAGAGAGAGAGAGAGAGAGAGAGAGAGAGAGAGAGAGAGAGAGAGAGAGAGAGAGAGAGAGAGAGAGAGAGAGAGAGAGAGAGAGAGAGAGAGAGAGAGAGAGGAGAGAGAGAGAGAGAGAGAGAGAGAGAGAGAGAGAGAGAGAAGAGAGAGAGAGAGAGAGAGAGAGAGAGAGAGAGAGAGAGAGAGAGAGAGAGAGAGAGAGAGAGAGAGAGAGAGAGAGAGAGAGAGAGAGAGAGAGAGAGAGAGAGAGAGAGAGAGAGAGAGAGAGAGAGAGAGAGAGAGAGAGAGAGAGAGAGAGAGAGAGAGAGAGAGAGAGAGAGAGAGAGAGAGAGAGAGAGAGAGAGAGAGAGAGAGAGAGAGAGAGAGAGAGAGAGAGAGAGAGAGAGAGAGAGAGAGAGAGAGAGAGAGAGAGAGAGAGAGAGAGAGAGAGAGAGAGAGAGAGAGAGAGAGAGAGAGAGAGAGAGAGAGAGAGAGAGAGAGAGAGAGAGAGAGAGAGAGAGAGAGAGAGAGAGAGAGAGAGAGAGAGAGAGAGAGAGAGAGAGAGAGAGAGAGAGAGAGAGAGAGAGAGAGAGAGAGAGAGAGAGAGAGAGAGAGAGAGAGAGACTGTGTGTGCATGACGCCTGTAATTGAGTGAGCACATAAACGAACACGCGCGCGATAATTTTTATCTGTTTTATATCACCAGTGCTCTTTTGTCACGTTAACAGACTTATTTGTAGAGAATTGCAGGTAATTATTGATTGAAGACAGGAGTTTCCTTATGAAGAAAATGGATCTCAAATCTATAAACAATCCACCGCTGAACATACAGGGCAACTAACTAACAAGTAAGTCTTGGAATATCTGTGAAGTTTTACAATTGAGAAAGAAAAAGTGATAGTGTCGTTTTCATTGAGTATTAAGAGGAATTTTGCTATTGCTTCGGTTTTGCATTATATATTGCTGCGCTTTGTGATTGGCGAAAATATCTCACGCCACTTTTTCAACCAATCAGAGGTAAAACGAAAACGAATTTTGACGTGTCTGCACGCGTTCCCGCGCTTAGCGCCGACTACATGTAATTACTTCTAGGTTTGATTGGTTCATTGGATTGTCTGCATCTATTCATTGTATCACAAGTGTCACGCGGCTTTTGAACTTTTTTGTTCAAATATTATGTCTACTTTGTGAGTGGTTACTTTCGTTTTGGTTTTACGAGACTCGAATTAAAACCGCTCTACGAAATATTAATAACTAACAGTTACCAATTGCAATGCCAATCTTACAGTTTTGCAATGTTTTAATTTTGCAGCTCTCAGGGATGCCAGGAGCCTATGAGACTGGAGATGGTGAAACTAAGATACGAGATACAGCTAGGTATATATACGCCATATTTTTTTCTAATTCATTCATTCAAGCCCATCACAGAAAAAGGTTTGTCCATAGCCTGATTGAACAGAACGGAGAATCGGCCGCTGACGAGAGTTGGGTGGCTCCCTAGGGCATTAATAAAAGCACATATAATTTACAAAATGAAGCCTGAGTTTCTTTTCTTGCAAGAGGATTCCAACATGTTATTTATCAGTTGTCATTGCCATGGAAACACAACGCCTAGAGAATGGCTGTCTGGCGGAAATGGATACGAACAACATTTGTGAAGGAAAAAACATAAGGTCATTGAGACGGTTTTGCCCTGTCTCACGCAAATTCGTACATTAAGCTATTTATCTACATTGCTGTAAGATCAGTATTTTATCGTAAAAAGAATATGTGAAAATTAGCGTTTGTATCTCACAATTTGCGATTAAGTTTTAGAAAAATTCATCGAAAGAAACGCGGGAAAATCTGCTATAGAATCTGCTTTTTTGCTTTTCTGATGTCACAAAATCGATAGTTAATACAGTATTGTTGTATGTTCTAGGTTGATTTCTGAGGGGAGTGTGTGAAGGGAAGCCTTTAATTAAACAACAAACTTTATCAAAAAACAAACAATTATCGCGACTACATGCAACTCTGCTTATCGCCTCAAAGGTGAGGAGAGCTCAACTGAACGATGTTGCTTTACTCTTCATGGAGAATTTATTATAATTTGCATTTCTGTCTTAGACTGGGGTTTTCACCATGAAGGAAAAGGAAAAAGAACCCAGTCATGGCTGATGCCGGCAAGAAAAGTATCACAGGTAAGTCTTGAGGTCATCATCTGCGCGAACGCGTCTTTGCTTATTTGGGAAACTCATTCAAACGATGAGTAAATGACGACGAGAGTTGCCGGTCATGCGCTTCTCGAGAGCTCTCATAAAATTTGAAACGGGTGTTAAAAGTCGTCGTTCAGAGTTTTCTCTCGTTTGAGCCTTGCCTGAGATTTTTATGAGAGTTTTGCAGTAAGCAACTACTTAATCATGTCCAATTATTAAGTTCATGGATGGCATTTTAAAATTGTATTTGTTGCGTTTGTTCGCCGCATCCAGCTGCTGTGAACCTACTAGTTCAGACCCGTTCTTTTAAATGACGAGATCTCAGTCAATAATTCATCACTTTTAAAATCACGTATACATGCTACCAGAAGCTTATCTGTTGTGAGCTTCTGATGCTATACTTGTACGCTTTAAATCAATATCGTTTGACTGGTCAATGAATATAATCACTGAGACTTAAAGGAAACTCTCGTCTAATCCTTATTCTTTAGCTCTCGTTGACTCCCGATCTTGTTTTGCCTGGCTTAATACACAATTCTTTTCCACTTCAGGTTATACAGAAGAGAAGGAAGGATTCGAGGGAGACTAATGCCGCGAAACAAGTCACATCACAGGTACTTCTCCAGGATCATAATAATGTAAACATTTGTTCTTACGTGGTGGGTTCACGCGTGGAGCTTCCTCGTGGTCCCGTTTTAACCGCCAACTTAGGCCTTTGTGTTTCACTTCTGACTCACCTTACTTTTGGAGAAAAGGAAACTGGATATAGTCTTTTTGCGTTTACGCCAAACCCTAGGCATTAAATTACCCACAACCGTAAATTACAAAATTGGGTGCAGGAGTAGTGGTCTGATCCGGGTAGTACGTTCCTATGTAGATATGCGAAGCTGTCCCGAAGAATTGGAATTTAGACTGCATGTTTCGTTTGAAATTGGGTGTACAATTAGTCTTTGACAATGTTGGTCTGCATGCACGCTACTCCTGGAAAACTCGAATTTTATACACATATCATACCTCACACACACTTAGTTAGTCACGTGCCATTTTTCGAACCCATGAGTTTCTTTTTCTTTTTCTAATCTTAAAATTGGTTATAAATTTGTTTTACATTGGGATTAAAAATGGATATTATTTAAGGGTTTTGAATAGCGAGCAGCTCGTATCCCCGCCAAAACATTTTGTAGGAGTGCTCTCTGGAGAATGACAGATCGCGCTAGAAATTGAGGAGGCACAACACGAAAGTAGAAGTAAAATATTTTTATCAACATTGTGTCTTGAATATTTTTTTTCTCTCCGTTCGCTTAAGACAATTTGATTGTTCTTGCTAGATCACTTTCTATTAAATTTGATTCTTTGGTCAGAGCTTCCCTTATTGCCATTTAGGTAAAACAAGCTCTAAAAGAACTTCCATGTTAATAAGTGCCGGAGTGATCGACGCACCTTTTGAGGGTTGAAATTCGTGTTTGCGAAGAGTGGGAGGTTAACCACCGATCGAGTACCTTTGGGAAATAATGCCCACATAAATGCAATTCTGGTATCGTTTGAGGGAGGGGGGGGGGGGGGGGGGGGGGAGGGTGTTTGTCTCTCAAAAACATTCACCGAAAATTGCCGTGAATTTTAATACTCCCACCACAGTAAGAAACTACGATATTGATTGCAGTCTAATTGTTAAATATGCCCTATATTTTCAGCTATTTCAAGCGACTTCAAAACGACTTCGAAACTCCATGAAAGGATGATGAATTATGATGAATTGGACCCATGATCAGGATAATGGACCACCAACTGTTCCTGTTGCATGCTTCTGATAGTTTCTAAGAAATATAAGTAAATTATCTTAGTTGTAATTAAGGGCTGCTTAAAAATGTACACCCTATCGCAGGCTAGCCCAAACCACAGTTTTTTGTCAATCTACATCTACATTTAATAAGTCGGTAAAATCCGAAGACAATAGTCAATAGGCCTTATTCACGATAGCCACCATGTTGCTTGTGTTGGCAAACTCAACTCATATCTGATTTAAGAAGGAATATATAGCAAGCAAGAAAGTGCGCGTGTTTTAGAAAATAACTGATATATGAATTAAGAGGGTAGTGTACGTGTGTTAGCAAATAACTGATACATGATTTAAGGAGGGTTTAAAGTGTATATATATATATATATATATATATATATATATATATATATATATATATATATATATATATATATGAATAAGGTGTCTGAATGTGTTAACAAACAACTGATACATGAATTATGGAGGGATAATAATGGTTATTTAAGAATTAAGTGTGTGTGTGTTAGCAAACAACTAATCCATGAATGATAATATTTGTATAAGTATTAAGAGTGCGTGCGTGTTGAAAGCAAACAATTAAGAAGGGATAATGTTTATATTAATAGTAAGAGTGTGCGTGTTAAAACAACTCATGCATGAATTACGACGGGATAGTGTTTATATTAGAAGTATTAAAGCAAATAAGGCTGATATATGAATTGAGAAGGGATAATGTTAATATACGTATCAAGGGTGTGCGCATGTTCGCAAATAACTGATATCTGAATTAAAAAGGGATAGTGTGGATATAAGTATTAAGACTGCGCACGTCTTTGCAAACAACTGAAACGTGGATTAAGAAGGGGTAATTTCCATGTAAGTATTAAGAGAGTGCGCGTATGTTAGCAAACCATGGGTACCGAAACTAACAAGGGATGATAATAATGTTTATATAAGTATCAAGAGAGTGCGCGTATGTTAGCAAACAATGGGTACCGGAACTAACAAGGGATGATAATAATGTTTATATAAGTATTAAGAGAGTGCGCGTATGTTAGCAAACAATGGGTACCGGAACTAACAAGGGATGATAATAATGTTTATATAAGTATTAAGAGAGTGCGCGTATGTTAGCAAAAAATGGGTACCGGAACTAACGAAGGATGATAATAATGTTTATAGAAGTTTTAAGAGTGTGCGCGCGTCTTTGGAAACAACTGATACATGAATTAATAAGGGATAATGATGTTTATATAGTAATAATAATAATAATAATAATACATTTCTAAAGCGCCTTTTCTCGGAGATTCAAAGCCGCTAATTTCATACAAAATGCACTAAAAAATAATCTAAAATCTACAAAGTTAAGTTAAAAATCTCGCTTAACAAGTAAAACAATAAATTAATTACAAGTAAGATATTCTAAAAAAGCTAAGAAAGTTACAAATAAAAATCTACAAGGTTAAGTTTAAAAAGTTCGTTTAAAAAAAAAAGATTTAAGTTTACGTTTAAAAATGTCAATAGTTTCAGCATATTTTTATACTTTGTGGGAAAAAGCACGCCGGCCGTAGAATTTGAGATTAAAATTTGGTATGTACGTGCTTTAGCAAATAACTGATTGATAAATTAATAAGGGATAGTGATGTTTATACAAGTATAATTAAAAGAATGTGTGCGTGCTTTAGCAAACAACGGATATATGAATTAAGAACGGTAATTGATTATATAAATATTACGATTGCTCGTCTTAGCAAACAACTGACACATGTATTAAGAAAGGATAATGTTTATATAAGTATTAAGAGTGTGCGTGTTAGTAGATAACTGATACATGAATCAATAAGCATAATGTTTATATAAGTATTAAGAGTGCGCGCGTATGTTAGCAAACAATGTGTACAGGAATTAACGAGGGATAATGTCTATATAAGTATTGATAGTGCGCATGTTAGTAAATAACTGATACATGAAATTATACGGGATAATGTTTATATAAGTATCAAGAGTGTACGCGCGTCTTAACAAACAACTGATACATGAATTAAGAAAGGGTAATGTTTATACAAGTATTAAGAGCGTGCGCGCGTCTTAGCAGACAACTGATACACGAATAAACAAGAATAATGTTAAAATCAGTATATAGAGTGCGCGCGTATGTTAGCAAACAATGGCTACAGGAATTAACAAGGGATAATGTCGATATGAGTATTAAGAGTGCGCGTGTTAGTAAATAACTGATACACGAATTTATACGGTAATGTTTATACAAGTATTAAGAGTGTGCGCGCGTCTTAGTAAACAACTGATACATGAATTAAGAAAGGGTAATGTTTATACAAGTATTAAGAGTGTGCGCGTGTCTTAGCAAACAACTGATACATGAATTAAGAAAGGGTAATGTTTATACAAGTATTAAGAGCGTGCGCGCGTCTTAGCAAACCACTGATACACGAATAAACAAGAATAATGTTAAAATCGGTATATAGAGTGCGCGCGTATGTTAGCAAACAATGACTACAGGAATTAACAAGGGATAATGTCGATATGAGTATAAAGAGTGCGCGTGTTAGTAAATAACTGATACATGAAATTTATACGGGATGTTTATATAAGTATTAAAGAGTGCGCGCGTTTTAGCAGATAACTGATACATGAATTACGAAGGGATGACAATGTTTATATAAGTATTAAGAGTGCGCGTATGTTAGCAAACAACGCGTACAGAAATTAACAAGGGATAATGCTCATATAAGTTTTAGAGTCGAGTGCGCGCATGTTAGCAAACAGCGCGTACAGGAATTAGCAAGGGATAATAATGTTTAAATAGGTTTTAGAGTGCGCGCGTATGTTAGCAAACAATGGTTACAGGAATTAACAAGGGATAATGTTTATATAAGTATTAAGAGTGGGTGTATGTTAGTAAACAACGGGATATAGGAATTAACAAGAAAAAATGTTTATGTAAGATTTAGAGTGTGCGCTTCTTTTTATCTTCTTCTCTAACAAACAATGGATACATCAATTACGAAGAGATGATAATGTTTATTTAAGTATTAAGAGTGCGCGTGTTAGTAAATAAATGATATATTAAAAAATTAAGAAAGGATAATGTTTAAATATGAATTAAACGTGTGTGCATTTTAGCAAACAACTGACACATGGATTAAGGAGGGATGATGTTTATATCAGTAGTATAAGTGTGTGCACGTGAATTATAAAGAGCATGTTGTGTTTATATAAGATATAAAAATATGTGCAAGTTAAAAATGAAAAAGAGTTACTGCTGTTTAGGACTCATTTCAAAGGAACAGGAAAATAGACCTGTTCCTGATATTTCTCACGAACTAAAAATCGTTTGTCACAAAAAGGCAGAGTGAGCTAAAACTTTCCCTTTTAATTTTCTTTCCTTTTTTCCCGATTTTAATTAAGTGAAGATGACTTTCTATTTACCGTTTTTATTCTCGAATGATCCATGACTGCTGTGAGAGTATAGCAAGGAAACTAAACATTCTAAGAACATCAGAGAGTTCAGTGTCTACGCATCCTGTTATTGTAACCCTTATTATTGTATTCTTAGCGTTATATAAAGTAAACAACCTTTAGCAGTATGCAAATTATCTGTGATCGTATGTTGTAACTGTTGTTGTAAATGAAATGTTGTTTTGCTGATTGTATTACGAATAAAGTTTACAACACAAAATCAAAGAGTTGAAAAGTAATGTTGAACGCGAACTGTATTGCCAATATTTACGCATTAATTTATGGTATATTATAATGTATAATGTATCATATATCATATATCATATATGATAATACTGTTACTTCTTAGGTTTGATACTGTAGTTTTTAATAAACGGGTTATCGGAGACGATGGCAAATTCACTCACTCACTAACCCACTCACTCAGCTGTAAACTTAGTGACGTAATGCTTTGTTTACTGTTTTTGAGTTTCGATTGTATTGCTTGTTTGTTTCTTGGCCGGTTTATTTGGTTAGGGTTAAAACCCTTTGAAAACATTCACTTTGTTGAGAAAATCAAAACACAGACAAGTATGTTGGTCCATGTTGTTACTCAACGAGTAGGACTGGGGACGAGTGTTCCGTCTCTCCCAACTCCCCCACTTTATTCCCGCATCTCACTCCAAAAAATACATGATGTAGCCTGTTTTACTTGTTCCCCAAAATGTTCTCATTATCCCACATCTCGTTTATTTCCTTGTCTCCTTACGTTGCGTGACGACCCTGACGGCTGCGTAGCTAGGAGACTACTGTTTTGCTAACCAGGCGTTAAAAAGAGGAGAAAGACTGCTCGTAGCCCCTCTCTGGACAGTCGACTGGACGAGCGAGTCGCCCGATCGGCGATCATGCGAGCAAGCGAAAGTAATGCGAGGCGAGGGGCGCTGGGGAAAATGCTCGTTCGCTCACTCCAGTCTCGCGTAACCTCTTTCTTTGGTGATAAGCTCGCCGACTTGACTGACTGAAAAGGGACAGCTACCAGTCTAAAGTGGAGAGGAAGAGGAGATTTTGGGCGCAAGTGGAGAGGGTACACTTTCTCTCCACGCTTCTCTCGCGCGCCCAAAGTCTTCACTTTCTAGCACCTTCCACGAATGCTACTATTTTTCGTCATCTTAAGCATTACTTTCTCCTTATTACGTATTTCTTAGTTTCCCGTGCCAATGACCCCTCTGTCTCCCAATCCAACCTACAATAATAATAATAATAATAAGAAGAAGAAGAAGAAGAAGAAGAAAACATCCAAATACAAAGACCTAGAACTTGAGATAGCAAGAATGTGGCAGACGAAAACTCAAACCATTCCTGTGGTAGTAGGCGCACTGGGGATGATCAAGAAAGGCATAGAAAAAATAGTCACTAGCATCCCTGGCAACATCAACCTCTGCGAAATTCAGAAAACCGCACTACTTGGGACAGCCAACATCCTGCGCAAGACCCTTTCTCTGCAATGCTAAGTAGTGTGGCCTCCACACAGCGCCTCATGGGTGCCCTAGGTCCATGGTTTGGACCCGGCCCCCATGGAGAACACATAATTACATAGAGAACACATGATAATAATAATAATAATAATAATAATAATAATAATAATAATTACGGCAATGACAACAGCCAGAACATAATGTTAAACAAAGATAATAATAATCAACTTTATTTCATGAGGGTAACACTTGACAGTAAACTGATGAACTCGTGTCCCTCTTAACAAACTAAAGGTAATTACATGCGTATATAAATCAAATAAAATAATAATAATAATAATAATAATAATACAAAATATCCTATATACAATTTAAAGTATTAATAACCTAAGATATAGTAAAATGTTCAATATTATTATAAGAATCCAAGAATTTCAAGAAATACTTATAAATAGACTTATACGACATGCACAGTAACTTCACTTCTAACTTGGATGATGTTTCGGTGCAAATGAAACCATGATCTCTTGCAGGGTTACAAGAGATATTTCCACACAATCAGCCCTGTATAATTTAAAATCTCACGAGTTCAAAATCACTCTTTGGGCTTATTTTTCGTTATAATCGTGTCAATAACCAAATTTTGGAATGTGATTGGTCATCCGCTCGCCTTTTGTTACGCAGTCATTCTTAAGTCTTGGGAATGGCTGGTTTCTTCAAAATGGCGGCAAATTCATGAAATTAGATTTGGGCTAATCATTTGGTAAATTAAAGTTTTTTGTCCGCGTTGATATCGAAAGAAAACAAATAAATGCAAGAAATAGCTGAAAAAAAAAGGCGCGGGGATCGAACCAGTGGCCTCCCGGACAGCAGGGGAGTTTTTAATCTAACATCAAACCATTGCGCCGGATCCACACTCGCTTCGTAACAGAAGTGAAATTGTAATATATATATATATATATAAATTTGTCACAAATGAAGACGAACCAATATTTCGACCACATTTAGTGGTCTTCTTCAGGTGGTCTTCTTCAGGTAAGGTTTCGGCTCCGTTTTTCTTGTTATTTTTATTTTTTGTGTCACGATTTTGCATGCAAATTTATGCACGCATACTTTGAATTGTGCACTTCCGGTTTATGTCTTCGCCATTTACACTTCCTCTTTAGTGACTTCCGGCTACTGTCACTTCCGGTAAAAGAGCGTCACTTACGTGTCACGACAGCATCTCCTACAACCCTGCATACATTACTATGTTCACGTTTGGTATATATAAGACTTAGAAGAGTCACTGGCTTCATTGTGGTACAGCCTTCATTTCCAAAACATTCAACAGTAAACAAAGTGGTTTGCAGGAACGATGACTGAGTGAAAGGAGTAACTTATCTCCAGGTCGGACATCTTCTTATCATGTTTAAAATATATCATAAAATTTTCTTACGCATGCGCATGAGTAAAGGCTCCTTGGAGCCTCTTGTTATTATACATTAGCTTCCTCATTATTATCTAATACCTTTAAGTAACAATGCGTGTAAGAACTAGGCAATCCTCTATTGTTCTGCGACATTTCGCTTTCCCCGCATACGATTGTTTAGATTTTCTTACTGAGAATGCATCAACCTATGGACAACACGTTTTTGAAAAAAATGTACTGAAATTTTGTTTTAAAGCGATATTTCTTTTGTGTTACAAGATTTTATCCAATCATGAGACTCCAAAACAATGGCCAAGAAAGGCTTCTAATTTTCCATGTTTCCCACATAGAAATTTTGCTGCATTAAAACTCAGAATAGTTTTCACTAAAAGGGAATCAATAAGTAAACTAGACATAAACAAATGCGCTACCTGATGAACTGATAGCAGATTTTCATGTTTTAGCCAATGAGGTGGACCGTTTCAACAATAACACAGTTAACACCTTTCTGCATTCCTTGTCGTTGGGTTGCCTAGTTCTTACTTGGACCATTACTTAAGTGCCAGTTCGAGCAAATTTTGACATGTTGATTTGGAATATTTTGTAAGGAAACCACGTATTTACTTACTGCTCCAAACCCTTTTTTTAACAATAATCATGCATTGTTTTTCTTTAGGCGTGCTATTGTTTCGGCTTTTTTTAATTGTGTAGCGAAATCCCTGCATTTCTATCAGCCTCTTTCTCGCACCCATAGTACACAACACATGGTATTTTTACCTAACGATTTCCAGTTGAAAAAAACGGGTTTAAGCTCGGGCAAATTCTCCAACAGATTACTCATTTGAATTTCCCCGCAGCTCTTTGTGACTTCACAGAGAGCCGGTGTGTTTTTCTTTGGGAACATGCACATTTAATGCCCGTGAAAACGCGAAAAGGAAGGCGGGAAAAAGCGATCTTCTCGTGCTCTGATTAAAACACTGTTTGGAGCTGAGTAAATACAAGTGTAGCTGTTGTTTTCAACCTCTGTAACAATGGCTACACTTGTAAATTACACTTGTAAAAGTTTTATTAAATTGACCCCAAGTTACAAGTGTAATTTACAAGAGGGTGGTAAAGGGTTTTTTCGTGATCCGTGAAAGGCCTTTTTTTTTCCCGTGAATTGTGAAATGGCTATTTTTTTCTCGTGAAACGTGATTTGGTTACATACCCGTGAACCATGAATTGACTTTTTTTCACGAGCACTGCAAAATGACTGTTGTTTTTTTCTCGAGAAATGCTACTGTAAACCGTGATTCTTTCTTCCTCCCAAAAAATTATCCAGTAAGTGTTTAACTACGCCGGTGGTATATTGCGTGATGAATGCATGACCGTGACTGATCGTCATTCTGGACCCCAGGTCACTCTACAAGTTTAGGTAATTTTACACAACATCAGCAAAACAAAGAACTCAGCTTTCTTTTTACATCAGGAAGAACGAGGAGTGGACGGTCGGTGAAGACAACAAACAAAGCTGTACTTTGGATGTAATTTAATTAGCAAAAAGAAAGGAATGGTGTTTGTTTTTGTGAAATGTCCATTTTATTCTCCGTGAAACGTGAAATGACAATTTTATTTTTCGTGAAAAGTGATCCAGACCCCCTTTACCATCCTCTTACAAGTGTAGCTATTGTTTTCAACCTCTGTAACAATGACTACACTTGTAAATTACACTTGTAAAAGTTTTATTAAATTGACCCCTTTATTCATGTGAGCATTCATTTGGTTTATGAAAAACGGGGAAAAAAGAAAGTCAAAAGAAAACTAACACACCCTTCAAAAAACACCAAAAATCGAATCCCGCTCTTAGGGTGCGTTACATTAAACGTATTCCGCAATAAGAATATGTAGAATGGTAAAAAAAATATGGCGTTTTTTTCAGAATTTGGGAGCCTCTGGAAAACTAAATATATTCTACTGCCGTATTATAAGTATGTTTTGACAGATTTATACTACAAGTGTACCTCAACACACAATTCACACCGTCCAACTATTGTGTTTATTCTTATTTCGGAATACAGTCAAACGAATGAGCCTTAATTACCCGTCCAACGTTCTGTATGGATAACTATGCACAATATTTGGCTGCATGTTCCCATTGGAAGATTTACACAAAAGCGTAATTGTCAAATAACTCGCCTAACTCATGCACATTCCAGGGCGCTTAAAGAAAAGTGCATATTACTCATGAAATAGCACCAGTCACGGCAACAATTTGGGAATTTATTGTTATCGTTGTTAATTACTGCTTTCTAATTGGTCAAGAATGTGTGTCGACTAAACTGAATAGATTTTAATCGCCTCGTATAAAAGCAACGTGGCACGCCCATGTATGTTCATTAGCTGACAAACGTGGTGCTGTGAAGGCCGACTTGAAATCTTTGGCTTGTCGTCTTCTTGATCTGTATCGTCTTGGAGAAGACCAGGTTTGTTCTTCGTTCAAATGTCATTTCGATCACATTTTAGGTTTGCAATTACATTATAGCCAAGTCATTTTGAAATCTGGACGCATTGATAGCATCGACGAAGCGGTGTTGAATATTCCCGTTACTAAAATTTACGCCATTTCGCGTCAATTTGTATTTATTGCTTCGGTCTGTGATTTTGTGATGCATTTGTGAAAAATCGTAACCTCAGTGTAACCTTTATTTCGTTAACGTTGTTCGTGGGTGATTTATTCTGATTGAATGTTCTGTTTTGTGTGAAAAGTAATTCCTTGTCATAGTTCAGTATTTAATATGATGTCGAACTTTCTCAGGAACTCGAAAAGTGAAAATCATACATTAAAAAGTCACTAGCTAGTAAAGTTTCCACAGTATTCACTGAGAAATCTACAAAACTAACTTATGTTTTTTTCTTTCGAACAGTTTATTTCGTTGGAACGTCTCAAAGCCATCCTGGGGCTATGACTGAGAATCACGTACGCGTCCTTTGACTAATGTGTGGCTTGGCCGAAGCTTTAATAAGTTTCATCAGTTCCTGGCAGGTATGGCGGCGTAATTATGTTGACTTCAGATAGAACTGACTTGATTTTCACCAAGTTATCTGCCGATTGTTTTTGCACGATCATGTTATGCGGTTTATTTAGGTTTTTGCTACTTTTCGAAATAGAAAATAAAAAAAGTACACAGGAAAAGCCAAAAACTAGCTTTCTATTCGAAATTCGAAATTTGTTTTAAAATTGAATTGACAAATTTGAATTTGTTAACTTATTGTCCGCGGGCGGTGAACTGATGTAACAAGTAACAAGCCCTTAATGTATCATGCACATTTATAATTAAGATTTATTGATTGAGGTTTCCTGCTCTGTTTCTTTAGGTTGACCAAAGTTTTATAAAACTGCCCGAAAGGATCTTCAGTGTTCCGCTCAAATTATCAGCTCAACTCAAAGAAAGCACAACAACGAAAGAAAGAAACAAAGAAGTGCAGATAAGTTAACCATATTTTGCTCAATTTTGCCATTACCTTCTCTACAAGAAAATACTGCTCAGTAGTTTTCACTCGAATCGTCACAGCGGACTTAATCTACAGACTCAAAACTAATAAATACTACCACAGGAAATCACTGCTCAATAGCTTTCGTTTAAATCAATGGTCACTCTTAAGGTTTTACCCACAGACTCGCTAGTTTGCAGGTTTTATGTGAATGGCTACACACTAGGATTTCATCCACGGACTCAAACATTAGGGTTGGGACCCCAGGAAACACAACTTTGCATCTTCTACATTTGAATGATCACACACATTGGATTACATCCACAGATTTAACAAATTAGAACCAGTACGATATTGTAGCCTTTATTTGAATGATCACAACATTAGGACGAAATCCACGGGGGTAAACGTTACACCTGGTACCCCAGGAAAACAATACTTTGCCGTTTTCATTTAAATTGTCGCACAATTAAGGACTACATCCACAGAATCAAAAGATAAAATCGATCCCACAGGAAAACACTACTAAACATCTGTCACATTTAAGGTCACCCCATTAGGATTACATCAACAGAATCAAAAATTAAAACCGGTAGTACTGGGAAACAGCACTAATTATAACTGTCATTTGAATGATCACACAATTACAATTACGGACACAAAAGCTAAAACTTTGCCACAAGGAAACGCTTTGCAACTTTCATTTGAATGGTCACAGCATTAGGATATCATCCACAAAATCAAAAGTTAAACCTTGTAACACAGGGCAACACTACTTTGCGGTCGCTTTCATTTGAATGGCCACACCTTTCGGATGCGATCTACCGACTCAAACGTTAGCATTTGTACCACAGGGAAACGCTACTTTGCACCGGCCTTACATTTGACTGGTCACACAATTGGGATCATCTAAGAACCCAAAAGATACCACAGAAAACACTATTCTGTAGCTTTCATTTCAACGATCATACCTTCCGATTCGGGTTCGATTCACGGACTCAAAATATAGAAATGATACCACAATACATCACTTGGTAGCTTTCCTTTAAATGGTCGCACTATTAGTACACATGCACGGACTCAAAAAGTTAGAGCTTATACCACAGAGAAACACTTCTTTGCAGATCTCATTTGAATTGTCACACAATTAGGATAACATCCACAAAATCAAAAGATGAAACCGATAGCACGGGGAAACACTACTTTACAGCTGTGATTTTAGTGGTCAGGCTATTGGAATTTCATCCACAGAATCAAAACGTCGACCTTGTACCACAGAGAAACACTACTTTGCACCTTTCATTTGCCGAATGGTCACACCTTTTGAATGCAAACCACAGAATTAAAAGTTAAAACTTGTACTACAGAGATTGAAACACTACTTTGCAGCTTTGATTTGATTAAATTGTCCTATAATTACGATTACATCCACAGAATCAAAAGATAAATTCGATCCCACAGAGAAACACTATTCTACAGCTGTCATTGTAATGCTCACACCATTAGGATTGCATCCACCTAGGCAAAAGTAAGAACCAGTACGACAGCGGCACAAAGGTTTGAGCTTTTACTTGAATGGTGACATATCATTAGGGGTTACATCCACAGATTTGAAAAGTTAGAACCAGGGGCCGTATTCACGAAAGCATCCTAAGTCCAAAGAGCCTCCTAAGATACAACTTAGGAGTTAACTGGTATTCACGAAGACCTCCCATTTTAAGACAAGTCTTATTTTTTTTTTCCTAAACTTAGGACCTCCTAAATTTTCAAGACATGTCGTAACTGGTATTCACGAAGACCTCCTAACTTAAGATGTCTTAACTTTTGTCCTAAACCTAGGAGGTTAAAATGGACCACCTAAGTTATTAAAACATGTCTTGACGGGGGCTAAATTCGATTGTTGACGAGTTTTACGTCGATTTTCAGCGTGATTATTGTGTATCACAATAGTTACCGATTAAATAAACATTTTAAAGCATTATATTGCTTTCCTAAGAAAAAGTATATATTTTCTAGTAATGCCAAACAACACGGTTAGTTACATATAGGCCTTCGTGTCATTATTGGGTTCCACATTTCTTTCTCATTGCAGCGTTATATTTCCGTTTTTCGTGAAAATAAGCCCTTGTACAAGAAATATCGAAGTAGACCCTATTAAAATGATGATGGATTTGTTTGTTGCTTTCGCTACTGACCATAAACGAAGATATTTATTACCAGTTTTGCTATCTTAAATTCGAGATGAAATAAAGATTATTGTATTGTCATTGTATTGTCAACAATTTACACAATACAAAATATTCATTTATGTAATTTTCATAACTTATTATTCATAAGATCGCGCCATATGAACTATCTCTGATTGGTTTACCTTTACTAATCGATAACTGCCCGCGACCATTAAGTTTAGGAGACTGCTAAGTTAACATTACCTTGGGATGGTCATAAGATATCGTTCGTGAATAGCACTTAGGACATATCTTATGAAGCTCCTTAATTTTCTCTTAAGTTATATCTTAAGATATGTCTTAATAGGTAGGATTTCGTGAATACGGCCCAGTGCCACAGGGTAATACTACTTTGCATCTTTCATTGAAATTGTCACACCTTTCGTATTTCAAGTTATCCAGGAATTAAAAAGTTAGACCTTGTTCCGACAGAGAAACAAAATTGCGAAGCTTTCATTTGAATGGTCACCCAATCAGGATCATTCACGGACCCAAAAGGTAGAACCACTACCACGAGACACTACTTGGCAGCTTTCCTTTGAATGGTCACACCACATGGATTACATGCACGGACAAAGAAACGCTTCTCTGCAGCTCTCATTTAAATCGTCACACCATTAGAATTACATCCACAGAATCCTGCAAAAGATAAAACCGATAGCACATGGAAACACTACTTTACAGCTGTGTTTTAGTAGTCAGACCAACAGCAACAACAACAAAAAAAATTTTCAGTTTCACACCTTCCAATTACTACAGTAGATACAATTTCGGTTAATTAATTAAAGTAAGAAATAGATATTTGCATTGCCCACCACTAATAGCAAAAAAGGCTAATCGAGGCAGGGGAAAGATTAATACAAACTTCGACCTTGTACCACAGAGAAACACTATTTTGTACATTGTATTTGAATGGTCACACCTTTTGAATGGGAACCACGAACTCAAAAGTTAGAACTCGTACCACAGAGAAACATTACTTTGCACCTTTCATTTGCCGAATGGTCACACCTTTTGAATGCGAACCACAGAATTAAAAGTTAAAACTTGTACCACAGAGATTGAAACACTACTTTGCAGCTTTGATTTGATTGAATTGTCGTACAATCACGATTACATCCTCAGACTCAAAAGGTAAAATCGATCCCACAGAGAAACACTATTCTACAGCTGGCACTTGAATTGACACACCATTGGGATTACATCCACATATTCAAAAGTTAGAACAGCCAAACACAACTTTGCAGCTTTTACGTGATTCGTCATACCATTAGCTATCATCGGTGCCACATCCACAGATTTAAAAAATAAGTAGTACCACAGGATAACACTACTTGACAGCTTTCATTGAAATTGTCACATCTTCAAAATTTCTTCCAGGAATTGAAACAGAGAACACTACAATGAAGAATCATCAGATTCAAAAGACAAAATCGATCCCACAAGGAACATGTTACAGATGTTATTTAATGCTTAAACCATTCGGATTGCATCTACATTTCCTAAAGTGAGAACCAGCAGTACAACACGGTTAGGGTTTCATCCACAGAATCAAAAGTTACAACTTGTACCACAGGGATGCACTACTTTACCGCTTTCATTTGAATGATTACATCGTTAGGAATTCATCCACAGAATCAAAAGTTACAACTTGAACCACAGGGATGCACCACTTTACAGCTTTCATTTGAATGATTGCACCGTTAGGGTTTCATCCACAGAATCAAAAGTTAGAGCTTCGAATTTGAATGATCACACCGTTAAGGTTTCCTCAACAGAATCAAAAGTTACAACTTGTACCACAGGGATGCACTGCCTTACAGCTTTCATTTGAAAGTTATCAAATGATAATAATTAGTTAATAATTAGTTAATAATAATAATAATAATAATAATAATAATAATAATAATAATAATAATAATAATGATAGGGTTTCATCCATAGAATCAAAGGTTAGAGCTTGTACCTCCGGGTCTCACTACTTTACAGCTTTCATTTGAATGTTCACACCGTTAGGGTTTCATCATCCAAACAATCAAAAGTTAAAACTTGAACTACAGGGACGCACTACTTATAGCTACCATTTGAATGATTACACCGTTACGGTTTCATCCACAGAATCAAAAGTTAAAACTTGAACTACAGGGACGCACTACTCATAGCTACTATTTGAATGATTACACCGTTACGGTTTCATCCACACAATCAAAAGTTAAAACTTGTACCACAGGGACACGCTACTTTACAACTTTCATTAGAATGATTACACCGTCATAGTTTCATCCACAGAATCAAAAGTTTAAACTTGTACCATTGGGACACATCCATGGAATTAAAAGTTAGAACTTATACCAAAGGGGGGGGGGGGGGGGTACTAATTTCCAGCTTTCATTTGAATGATTACACCGTTAGGGTTGGCTGTGCCTAAAAGTGGGACGGGGACAAGGGGACGGGAACGTTGGGACGCGTGTACAGGGACTTGGGACTCGGGGACGCGAGACGAGGGACTCGGGGACGTGAAGTACGGGACGCGGGGACGTGAAGTATGGGACGCGGGGACGTGTAGTATGGAACGCGGGAACACGGGGACGTGAAGTACGGGTCGCGGGGACGCGAACAAGAATTCTTTCAGTTCCTGCAAAAGTCGGAGGTAAATGCGAATCGTCTCTTTCTTCGTAAAAATGTGTATTAAACGCCGGGGCGGGGAAAAAAGGAGACCTGCCTTAGGAAAATTTTGATTAGTTGTCGATTAACCAGCAAAGATGGCGGAGGACATTTTAAATTCTCCCGCGTGTCACGAGAAGAAATTGGGATAGCACAATATAATATTATTGTACCTTACCACTGGTCAAAATAAAGAATACTTATAGAAAGGTTGTTTCATTGGTTCTTGATTAAACTAATACTTAACTAAACGCGAGGAATGATGCGAAACACGCGAACAGCGAGCCTTTTGACCTTCGAGCAACCGTCTCCACGCTAGTCTGGTGAATTCTACGATTATTATTTGAATAATGTCTTTCGTGACCTCAAAATAATTTGTGTTTAAGAAGTTATATTTGTTTTTCGTTTCCAAATTCGTTCAGCCGCTGCAAATTATATAAGGTAAGATTTAATGCGATAGAAGAGCCCGAAACGGCCGAAAGCGAAGTGGTGAGACGAGGGCAATGATATTGTGGATATATATTATGTAAGAGAAGAATGTCGATGCATTTTGACACAAAGTGTTCTGACCCCGGTGTTCGCAATCAGGTGAGCTTTGTCTAAGAAATAACTGGGAATAGAAATTTATAGCAACTCTTCAGTTTGCTGCACAGTGTGCGCTCTCGAGATTACTGTATTAAATGTAACATAATGTTCCTGAACAATAGATATCCCAGACATTCCGTTTAGTTCGAGCGAACACATGTCATTCGTGTATATACTGCTCATTTTAATTAAATCGCCCAAATGAAGATTAACTGTGGCTTACGCGGATTTTAATTCCTTTTCACCATGTAACTCTAGCAATGATGTTGGTACTTATATGTGGCTTTCTTAGTACAAGGCTTGCCGAACGGTTTACCGCAGGCGGTTATGTTTACTGGCAAATCCCTCCAGAATTCTCAGACTTTTACCGAAACAAAGCACTTATTACAAAGCTCCTTTTATCTAACTAAAGATACAATTTAATAGGATGTTGCAAAAGAAAAGAACAAGTTTAAAACGGCTGGGAGAGAGCGGAAACTACTACCACTCGTCGCTAAAAAGTACTTTTGCTGGAACCTTAGAGGCCACAGCAAAGAGGTGGGTGCGGTCAAAAAAAGATACTTAATATATATTTTGACGAAGAAAGTGACGATTCGCATTTACCTCCGACTTTTGCAGGAACTGACACAATTCTTGTTCACGTCCCCGCGTCCCATACTTCACGTCCCTGCGTCCCGTACTTCACGTCCCCGCGTCCCGTACTTCACGTCCCCAAGTCCCTCGTCTCGCGTCCCCGAGTCCCAAGTCCCTGTACACGCGTCCCAGTGTCCCCGTCCCCTTGTCCCCGTCCCACTTTTAGGCACAGCCGTTAGGGCTGCATCCACAGAATCAAAAGTTACAACTTGTACCACAGGGACGCACTACTTTACAGCTTTCATTTGAATGATCACACCGTTAGGAATTCATCCACAGAATCAAAAGTTAGAGCTTGTACCACAGGGACGCACTACTTTACAGCTTTCATTTGAATGATCACACCGTTAGGAATTCATCCACAGAATCAAAAGTTACAATTTGTACCACAGGGACGCACTACTTTACAGCTTTCATTTGAATGATCACACCGTTAGGGTTTCATCTACAGAATCAAAAGTTAGAACTTGTACCAATGGGATGCACTACTTTACAGCTTTCGTCTGAATGATCACTCCGTTAGGGTTTCACCCATAGAATCAAAAGTTAAAACTTGAACCACAAGGACGCACTACTTTACAGCTATCATTTGAATGACTACACCGTTAGGGTTTCCTCTACAGAATCAAAAGTTACAACTTGTACCACAGGGACGCACTACTTTACAGCTTTCATTTGAATGATCACACAGTTAGGGTTTCCTCTACAGAATCAAAAGTTACAACTTGTACCACAGGGACGCACTACTCAGTTTGCAGCTTTCATTTGAATCATTACACCGATAGGGTTTCATCCACAGAATCAAAAGTTACAACTTGTACCACAGCGATGCACTGCCTTACAGCTTTCATTTGAATGATTACACCGTTAGGATTTCATCCATAGAATCAAAAGTTACAACTTGTACCACAGCGATGCACTGCCTTACAGCTTTCATTTGAATGATTACACCGTTAGGATTTCATCCACAGAATCAAAAGTTACAACTTGTACCACAGCGATGCACTGCCTTACAGCTTTCATTTGAATGATTACACCGTTAGGAATTCATCCACAGAATCAAAAATTACAACTTGTACCACAGGGATGCACTGCCCTACAGCTTTCATTTGAATGATTACACCGTTAGGAATTCATCCTCAGAATCAAAAGTTAGAACTTGTACCACAGGGATGCACTGCCTTACAGCTTTCATTTGAATGATTACACCGTTAGGAATTCATCCTCAGAATCAAAAGTTAGAACTTGTACCACAGGGATGCACTGCCTTACAGCTTTCATTTGAATGATTACACCGTTAGGAATTCATCCTCAGAATCAAAAGTTACAACTTGTACCACAGGGACGCACTTGTTTACAACAATCATTGGAATGATTACATCGTGTTTCTTCCACAGAATCAAAAGTTAAAACTTGTACCACAGGGACACATCCATAGAATCCAAAGTTAGAACTTGTACCACAGACAGGAACACACTACTTTACAGCTTTCATTTGAATGACTACAACGTTAGAGTTGCATCCACAGAATCAAAAGTTTAAACTTGTACCACAGGGATGCACTACTTTATAGCTTTCATTTGAATGATCACATCTGTAGGGTTTCATCCACAGAATCAAAAGTTAAAACATGTGCCATAGGGACGTACTACTTTACAACACCGGGGCTAATGCCAGAAGAAAGTAGGACTTTGTAGTTTTCATTAAAAAATGGCAAAATAAAGAATTTGATCCACGAACCCAAAACTGTAAGACTAAACAAGAACAAATATGTATGTTATTTTTTTTCAACAACGTGCAAGCTAGATTCAATAAAATTTTCTGTTAAAATTTAATAATACGCAATTGCCGCCCGAGGTTTTAAGCGGAGGATTGCCAGCGTTATAATATAATTAATTTTTTGGGGGATTTAAAACGTTATTGAAAACATCCAAAACTTATAACAAAAGTTACATCATCACACTACTCTAACTAAGACGTTACATTACAATGCATTACATCCATAGAATCCAAAGTTAGAACTTGTACCACAGACAGGAACACACTACTTTACAGCTTTCATTTGAATGACTACAACGTTAGAGTTGCATCCACAGAATCAAAAGTTTAAACTTGTACCACAGGGATGCACTACTTTATAGCTTTCATTTGAATGATCACATCTGTAGGGTTTCATCCACAGAATCAAAAGTTAAAACATGTGCCATAGGGACGTACTACTTTACAACACCGGGGCTAATGCCAGAAGAAAGTAGGACTTTGTAGTTTTCATTAAAAAATGGCAAAATAAAGAATTTGATCCACGAACCCAAAACTGTAAGACTAAACAAGAACAAATATGTATGTTATTTTTTTTCAACAACGTGCAAGCTAGATTCAATAAAATTTTCTGTTAAAATTTAATAATACGCAATTGCCGCCCGAGGTTTTAAGCGGAGGATTGCCAGCGTTATAATATAATTAATTTTTTGGGGGATTTAAAACGTTATTGAAAACATCCAAAACTTATAACAAAAGTTACATCATCACACTACTCTAACTAAGACGTTACATTACAATGCAGCATTACTAACCTACAAGTATAGTTTTCAAACGGTGTACAATACAACACGATACACGTTCGTTATTAAACAAAAACATAAGGTCTAGAAAAACAAGGAAGAAAAAAAGGAGAACAATATTGCTTTATAAAACAGAAGAGGAGCGTAATAGTTTGTGTTCAGGTGTCAATGTGTCAGATTTTCCACTTTGTATTTAAGATTAAGTTTGTTGCTAAAATCAGTCAGACAAAGTAAACAATTATTTAGCTTACTTGCATATATATAGTATTTCATGAAGAGGAGGGTGTAATTGACTTTTCTCTCTAGCACCGGGTTGGTTTGGTATTTACAGGATGAAAAAAGCGTTTCCTTCGAATCCGGTTGGAAGCTGGAGCCATTTTGAACATTAAACCAATCAATAACATTATGAACGAAGGTTCGAGTAAATGTACAACTAACGAAGGTGTGATCTATAGAATCTGGTTCGCCGCGATATATGTAATCACTGTCTGTGTGGATCCCATATCTAAAGAGTTCTTTCTTCGTGACGACAATCCTATGAATGAATTTGAACTGAAATTCTTTTAACTTATTTTCCTTGCATAGTCTTTGAAGTTATGTTAAAAATTTCTTTCCAGTCTTCTGTATTCATTGATTGGTCAGTGCTCCATCTTTTAGGGCCAATAGGGGGTGATTGATGTTTCTTGCTTTAAACTTTTCTAGATCAATTTGGGTGTTTTCGTTCAGTGATAACGATGTACAATTTTCTCTGTAGTTTAGCATCGGATTTTGTCTTAGAGTTCGCGCTTTATCTTTCAAAGAACCAGGGATTGCGCTCAAGATTTGATAAAACTGGAGAAAATTTGTTTTGCAATGAAATTGATTGAAATTCGTTGAAGGTTAGATATTGACCGTTTCATTCAAGAGCTCTTGGATCGTATAGATACCTTTATTAAACCATTCCCTAAGAAAAATAGGCTTTCCATCTACTAAAATATCTCTATTGTTGAAAAGGATAATGTCATTTCCTTGATCGTAGTTATACAAAGTTTTAATTTCATCAAAAGCAATAAGTATGTCTCTGTAAAATTCTGGAAAGTGCCCAAGGTATTTAGTATCATAGTTACATCGGAGCAAAAAGTTGAGGTCACCATGTTTTTTAAAGAAGTGGTCCGGAACTATTTTCCAGTTGCCTTTATTTCCAAACAGAAGTCTTTGAATCCATGCTAATCGTAACGATCTTATTGTTAGTTCCATATCAACCATCCGTAATCCTCCATTGCAAAAGTCCTGATAAAGACTTGTTCTCTTTATTTTGTCCTTTTTATTTTTCCAAAGGAAACGAAACATTTTATCTTTTACTGTTGAAACTATCTCCTTGGGAACGTTTGTGTTCGAAATTGAATATATTAATTTGGATAGCTCCAAAGATTTAATTATTAGCACCTTTCCATATAGTGTTAACCCTCTCGAATTCCACATATCTAGATTCGTTTGTAATTTTTGCACTTTCAGGTTGAAGTTCATCTGGTTGTTACCTTTCTCATCATAAGAGACAAAAATTCCTAGGAAATTTGTTGGACTATTTACCCATTTCATCCCTAACGGTTTGGTTCTATTTTTTGACCATTTTCCTAACCGGATGGCTTTTGTTTTCTCTACGTTCTGCATTAATCCAGAGAATTTACCAAAGACGTTCACTGTGTCCATAGCTTGTTCGACCGATACCAAATCACGGCAGAATAAGTTCGTGTCATCTGCAAACTGACTTAGTTCGACCTCTGAGCCAAAAATACGAATTCCCTTGACGGTCGGGTTTTGCCTTATTTTATTTGATAAAATTTCTGCGGTCCAAAATTTCCAGAGAATTTTTACGCGAATATTGTTCCAGCTCATCGTAGTTTTCGTCAAGTCTGTTCGTCTCTTCTATCTGTTTATAAAGCTTGTGTCTTGCTTGTTCCAGCTCGTTTTGCAAGTCGTCGTTTGTTTTCTCAGTTTTTGTTAGCTGTGTTTTGAGTTTGTCTGTTTCCCCTTTGATTGGCGTTGAGAGCGGCTTCCAGCGCCTTTATTTCCTGTTCGAGTTGTAGATTTTTCTTGAGTATCGTTGTAACTGCAGTTTGTATGTCAACAAGCTGTCCAACTCTGACTCCTCGCAACTCTCCGCCATATCGGAACGTTTCGCAGCGTTGGTTTCTTATTTAATCGAACCTCTAGCTCCCCTTTTGTTTTTACGACTTTTCGATTCCATTGAAGTTATCGATATACTACATCGCTCCAAGATGTAATTGACGGTCGAAAATACCAAGAAAATTAGACAAATGGAGTTTAGGCTCCTCTCAGTAAACACGTCCGATCGGGACCTCCGATCATGCCGGGCTCGCGCAGTCTCTCTCCTATAATATGATTATTAATAATAAAGCTTTTGACTAGACCACAAGATAGTAATGAAAGTAAGTGATCTTCTTTTTCTTACGAACTGCAGATTCTGGTGGACTGTCTCAAAGCAATACTGGGTTTGGATTGGAAACTGACTTCTGTAACAATGCAAGGACCACTCGGACAAGAAGTAGCAAAATGTAGCTGGATCTTTGTGCAGATCAGGATCAGCAATGAACTAAATAAAAAAACTTTAACAAGCAAGGCTGATCAAACAGCTGAATTTGTTCGGTTTCTTTTAGTGTTGCCCAATATTTCGGTTAGACAAAACTAACTTTCACCATGGGCTCAAAATGCTTCAGCCCCTGATGAAGGTTAGTTTTGTCTAACCGAAATATTGGGCAATATTAGGAGAAATCGAACAGCCTTGTATGTTAACATTCCTTTATTGCAAACTGAGTTGATGGACTACAGTGCATTTGCGCATGGTGAAGGTACGCGTTCTAACAGAAAGGTCCGAATAGAATTGATTGCCGAAGATGAAAAGACTTCGTTTTATAAATAAACTTAGCCACACGGGAAAAAGACACCACAGTATTAAAAACTCAGAACAAGTAGATAACGGTGCTAGTAAGGAAAAACGTTTGACAACTATTAATTTATATGGAAGGGCATTTAAGAGTCAAATAAAAAAAGCAATAAAAAGAGCTCTTATAGTCCTTCAGGACAAGATACAAGTAATCCGGTTGATCATAATAGACAGTAATTAAATAAATTGCCGTTAACCTTTCTTGGTACAGACGGACAACCATTGTGTCAGACTATTTCCATATTTGAGCCTGACCGGACCCTCTACCGACAGGGAGAGGGACCGGCCAGGGTGAAAGGAACTTTGAGCCTGACCGGACCCTCTACCGACAGGGAGAGGGACCGGCCAGGGTGAAAGGAACTTTGAGCCTGACCGGACCCTCTACCGACAGGGAGAGGGACCGGCCAGGGTGAAAGGAACTTTGAGCCTGACCGGACCCTCTACCGACAGGGAGAGGGACCGGCCAGGGTGAAAGGAACTTTGAGCCTGACCGGACCCTCTACCGACAGGGAGAGGGACCGGCCAGGGTGAAAGGAACTTTGAGCCTGACCGGACCCTGCGGGGTCTTTGCAACAACCCTCTGTAAGAAACCCCCCACGAAAATTTAGAAAAGTTTATTAGAATAAACACAGTACACGTAAACGTTTATGGTTTGTGACACTTTTATTTCTTGGCTTATACATTAGTAGGGATAAGGAGCCGTGATACAAATGAAAGTCGCAGGACTAGATTCAATATTAACAATCCTCGAAGAAACCAAGTTTTTTTTGCTTGGCGGACGATAAAGGAAAATTATATTTGACTCGTACGGTAAAATGAAAAAGAGCTCACATATACTGATTAGAAACAAAATTGGACGGAACAAAATGAAGCTGCAAAAAATATTTGAGTTACAGCGGTTTTCCATTAAGTGTTTGCAACTTTTGGGTTTGTTTCATTGTTTGGCGTTTTCTTTTTTTGTGCTGAGCTCTCATTGGTTAAAAAGTTCGTGAAACGGCCTTTGGCCAATCAGAACAAAGATTTTTGTTTCAACCAATCAGGAGCTGAAGCAAAACCAATGACACCTCAACTTTACGCGTTTTCCCGCGCTCGACACTTGTGCCATGCACTCTGTCGTGTGTTATGATTGGATCACTGCATTCTCCTTGCGATGTTGTTTTACTTCGGTTTTGATAATATCACGCTTCAATAGAAAACCGCCCTGAACATGCTAGCTTAGAATTACCAGAACTCTGCTAACGATTCTCCGAGGTTCACTTGGAACAAGAAAGACAATAGAATAGTATTTTATCCAACTACACAAAATAATATTATTACGATTTGCATTTGAAAATCTACAGAGCTTAACAAAATAAATTTCAATTCATTATTGGATGTTTCACTAATCAAAATAATTAAATTAATTTAAATGTCCTTTAACTCAAGGTTTAATTACGTGATTTGCGATTAAAGAAAATTCTCGCTTTTGATAGGATATTCAAACATCTACATCTACTTTATTAACTAACAACGCTCTCGCATCAGGTTAACTTGTTTTGCCATAATTTCGAACTTTCTTATCTGTAAATCAGATTTTTACTTTATAGATTATTTAAACAGGACGTAAATTAAAGTTATTACAAATTAATAACCTGGGGGAATGACTCCCATTTTAAGTGGCAGGGGTGCTTTTTACATCTTCGAAGGGGTATTTCTCGGTATTGCGAAAACCATTGTTTTGTAGCTATTGTGTTGTTTTCAAGAAAACAGTGCAATTGTCACTGAGGCCACACTCACCAAGCAGGATTGTGGTTACCAATGGATAGTTCTTGTCAACAACAACAACAGTTATGGCAATTTCATTTGAGCCATACACACCAAACAAGGTTTTGGTACCAGTTCGGTGGAGCACCCCGGCTATTCTATATGGGCGCGTCCCAGGATTATTCAGTGGCAGGTCTACCCGTGGGGGGGGGGGGGGGGGGGGGGGGGCAGAAAGCTCCAAAGAAAAATAACGATATGTAGTACCGAATATAACTAAAATGAAAGAATTAGACGAAGGAAAAAAGTACATATACATAGAGCAACAGCAACAACAACAATTTTATTTCATTATTAATAAAACACACCAAAAAATGAAAATGAGCATGAAAATACTCGCATTTTCAAAACAGTTAGGTGATGAATCGATCCTGTTTGTCAAGATTTACAAGGAAATTAGCAAAAACAGGTATATGTGCCAGAACATTTTGCTGAAAAAAAAAATGGATTAAAAATCCCTAGGTAGTGAATTCTTTAATTGTTTTTCTATTTTTTTAGTGTTTTTTTTTCTTTTCCCTTTAACTGTCTTTTCATTGATGAGACAACTCATTCCATTTGTGTTCTTGCTCCTGTTTGAGGGAGATACCAACTTGGTTACTCAGCTTCTGAGTCTGTTCCTCCCTCGTCAGCGGTCTCCAGCCAAGTCAGCCATGAGTTCACCTGCAGGTCATGTGACAGGATCACACATTAAGACCCAGTCATTCAAAGCAGGATAAATCTTAACTGGGATTGCCCTTAATTTTGAATTCATTATTATAGTTTATAAATGTGAGATAAATTCCAATTTCACAGTGATTTCACTGTTTTTTTTTTTTATAAAACTATTAAATATTCAACTAAATACCTTTGCTAAAACACAAAATTATCCTGGAATACCAAGAGGAAAATAACAAGTGATTCACCCCGAAGGATGAGCAAACCACAATCAACTTTTAAAATTAATTTTCAGACACAATGGAAGAACTTCAAAAATCTGGCCAATTTTCTCAATCCACAGTCAAAGAAATTTCTTTATAGTTTCAGTGTAATGCAGAAATAGTATAGTGATTGGTAACAAACCTGGACCATTATGATTAGGTGTCTGTTGATATCTCCAAATAATGGACCAGTTTTGTTTAAAATTATTCTACTAGTGCTCTTAGGCTCTTGGGCTGCAGATGACCAGGATGGAAATGGATCAAAACTTTAAAAAAAATGGGCTAATTGTTTCAAGTATATAGCCTTGTGTCTTGAAAAAACTTGCTAAAGCTCTGATTGTGTTTATTTCTCTTCAACAATTTGCTTGACATCTTCTTCTTAGTGTTCCATAAGCATTTCGTGTATGACTTATTTATTTATTTATTTATTTACTACATTTGTGTATGACAACGATACTTAGTATTAATTTGGGGTCGTTTTGACCCCAGCACATCTAAAATCCCCATGACATAGCTCCTATAACCACTGGATGAAAATATCCACTTGTTAATTAACCGAGAAATGATACTAAAGTAACACCCGGGGAAGCAATGAAGGCCCTGATTTTTACTTCTCAAGAAAATCATGGAGTATGGTACCTGGAAGAGAGCCTTTCCTTTGCCAGGGTGCTTCTCGCTCACATCTTCCTTCCACCTCAAAAATGCTTCTTCTTCAACCACTTCAGTGTTGTACAAACATACATACACAAACAAACATACGCAGCAGCATACCTACAAACACACATGAATGTAAGCCAAAACTTCTATCAGCAAAACATTAGCTTGGTTTTTCATCACTATGACAGGTCATTTACATTGGTTAAAAAAAATTTCACCACTAACCCAATGTGTTTTCCCGCACATGGCGCCTGAGCACTAATTATTTAATTGCCATTAAATTGTAATTAAGCACTAAATTTGCTTGAATTGTGATTGGTTCATTGGGATTCTCTGCATCTGTTTGGATTAATTAGAGTTATAACTCAACTGAAAACACATATCAACTAGATCACTTGCCCTCCGTTTCTACATATTGTGTCAGTTTCGGCTCTGGGCATTGTCCCTTGCCAGTGGATAGAAACCTTGATATTGCAGTGGATTTTAAAAGCTACTACATTTTGTATTTTAGACATATGCAAACATGGATCATGCCTTAGCAAAGATAGTGTGTCCAAAGCTGTTACATACCTTTAGGAAAGTTATGACTATGACAAAACACTTGAAGTGCATAGAGCACACTGACCTGGAGAAAGAAGTAAAAGGGATTAATGATAACAATGGTCCAATAAAACAGAGGAGCAGACGAGTGAGCTCACCAGTACACCATCCTGGGTTTAATTTCCATAGTCAACACCATAATATGTAGGCCAAGTTTGTTCTTGGTTACTATGGTTTCCTTCCTCCACAAAACCGTACACTGCTATTCTGTAAATGCCCACTGAAATCCCCATTTATTTATTTATTTATTTATTTATTTATTTATTTATTTATTTATTTATTTATCTTATTATCCGGTAAAAACGTCTTTCTTGGTTATAGGAAATAACATTTAATATTTAAGACAAAACAAGAAACAAGCACCTGAATAATTGTAAAACAGTGGTACTTTAAGAACAACATGTCCAAGCATAAAGAGAAGGGGCATTTTAGAAATGGATAGGTTATTGTTGAAGAGAGGGGAGGGTGTGGGACAAAAGAGCCAGTGGTAGGGGACAAAAGGGAAGTCTTTTGGGCAGGTGTAAAGACAGGGGAGAAAAGATGGAGTGTAGATGACTGGAGTGTCAAAGAGTGTAAAAGAGAGGAGAGGAGATAGTGAAAGGTGGGTGGATAGAGCAGTTATGAGGGGATAAAGTTTGGATACAGAGAGATGATGAAAAAGGAGTGAAAGTGAAGACGAGTAAATGAGAAAACAGGAGTGGTTGGAAGGAAAGACAAGGATAGCAGGAGTGATGAGAGAGAAAAGCAGACAAGAGTTGTATAGGTTGGAGGAAACAGAAAAGAAGAGAACAAAGAGCAGGCTTTACAACTCACTTGCAAGTCAACTTTCTAATGAACAAACTTTTCCACCAATGGCAGCAGCTTCTTCAAAGCTGCCTTCTCTTTCTCTATAAGGTCTTTCTCTGGAGCCTGTGAGAAGTCAATACCATCAGCTAGAGTGCTGTCTTTGGTGGAAAACTTCAGCAAGCTGTCATTCAAGAAAACATATTTGGCATCAATTGATTGACGATGTGGCAAATTTGTCATGACCAAGGTCCACTACAAAGATGAAACTCTTTATCACTAACTGGAGTGGATCACACAAATTTCTACACACTTGTGGGTTGCTTTAGGAACTGATATACAGGAAGTCTCATGTGATGCTACCAGTGGTGGCTCCAGGGGAGGGGCCTCGGGGGCCTTCCTTCCCTCCCCCCTCCCCTATACCCCAGTCTCTAACATTTTCACTCCATCATTAAATTTTTTGTCCCTGAAAAGTTAAACTTACCAACCATTTACTAATAACACAACTAAGCTAAACATTTGCCATCTTCTATTAATAATAACTTTAAACCATTTCCCACAGGAAAAATACACCTACAACTGATTTAGTTAGGACGTTTACAATCTACTTTATTTATCTCCTTTTTATTTTTGTCCCTGAAAAAGTAAACTTACCTAGTGGTAAGCACATTGATAAACTCAGGGTTTGTGTGCCAGAAGGATTCTACATTATCCTACAAAAAAAAATATATAACATTATCCTACAGAAATATATATATATATATATATATATACATATACATATACATATACATATACATATACATATACATATACATATACATATACATATACATATACATATACATATACATATACATATACATATACATATACATATACATATACATATACATATACATATACATATACATATACATATACATATACATATACATATACATATACATATACATATACATATACATATACATATACATATACATATACATATACATATACATATACATATACATATACATATACATATACATATACATATACATATACATATACATATACATATACATATACATATACATATACATATACATATACATATACATACATACATACATAATTATGTATACAATGTGCCCTCCCGGTTGTTACCATAATGGCTTTATGGCAACTCCTGAACTTGGGCACAGGATGTACGGTTATATATATATATAACCCTGAAGAAGACCACTAAATGTGGTCGAAATATAGGTGTCAGACAAAAAGTATTGGTTTGTCTTCATTTGTGACAAATTTATATATATATAAATTCTTGAACTTGATTTGAATGTATTTCAGAGATTACCAAGCAACAGTCACAACTGAAACATCAACAGATTCATACGTAGGACTCGCGACAAACTTCAAAGAATGTTACAGGAACCACACATCTTCCTTCCGACATCAAAACAAGAGACACGAAACGGAATTATCAAAACACAGATGGACACTCAAAAACAACAAGCCTTTCAGCCTAAAGTGGAAAATCATCAAACAATGCAAACCTTATAACAACATTACTAAGAAATGTAATTTATGTCTTTTTGAAAAATTCATAATCATCTGTAAAAAGGATCTCTGCAGTCTAAACAAACGAAATGAGTTAGCAAGTTCATGCCCCCACAGAAACAGATACCTCCTCAAGAACTTTATAATAAAGTAACACAATCTCCCAAATTATAAATAGCACTCACATGATTTATATGATAAAATAACGCATGTTTTTATATCTCATAGCAACCGTATTCCCGCTTTTTATAGCCAGTTTTTGTAATTTAACGGTCAATCGTTGATATTACCTGATGAGTGTGGTCATCATTTGACCATACGAAACAGTGCTGTAGTAATAAAAGGATGAACTACTTCTGAAGTCTTGAACCAATTTATTATAATTATATATATATATATATATATATATATATATATATATATATATATATATATATATATATATATATATATATATATATATATATATATATATAGAATGGGTTGTAATTATCAAGCTTCCAACTCCATGTCTTGACTTGATGGTGCTTTATTGACCCAACGTTTCGGCCATCACGGCCTTCTTCAGGGGAGTTACAAGTGTGTTAAGGCTTGCGTAAACCGTTGGCTATTCAAAACTATAACGTGACATGTATGGCGTCTATGATTGGTAGATAAACTAACAAAGTTGTGCGCGCGCTAGAACGCGCGCGCACTAATGTGGGTTAAATAAGCGTGCACTGAAACGCGCGCGTCTTAATGTGGCGTAGTAGGAGAAAAATATAATAGTGTAAAATGTAGATAGTTTATCAATCATAGTAACTATGAAATGTACCGTATACCTAATATAAAAGTATAAGTGTATCAAATGCAGCACCTAAATGCAGTATGGCTCCGAGAGAAGGAAAGGATAATAAGTGAGTTCAGTCAAAAATAATAAGCTTGTGTAGACAGCAAATAAATTCAATAAAATGAAGGTGTGAATGAAATAAAATGAAATGAAACCAGAAACTAGATCAAGTTATTGATTACTGGTTTCAGTCTGTTAATCCAGTAACTTTCTCTCGTTCTTCTTGTGTCTAGATTCTTGTTTCGTACTTTTTCGATGACTGATAACTTCATGTGCTGGCGTCCACATTTTTTGAAATGTCTTACTGTAGGGATGTTCTTATTCCCGATGGTGATGTCTGATCTGTGTTGGTTTGCTCTCATGTGTATGCTGTTTTTTGTCTCTCCAATGTACTGATCTTTACACTTGGCACAAGTGATCAGGTAGATAACATTCTCAGTTTGGCAGTTACTGTGTTGTTTCAAGATAACTGTTCCACGGGTGGTTGTACTTGTTATTGAACTGGAGAACGAGCCATATGATAGGCAACAGGCACAACGTGGATCAGACATGCACGGCCAAAATCCTGGCTTGGTATTAGGCGTAGGCCTGTGCTGTTTGTGCATGTGTGCAACGTGTATTTTGAGGCCTTTGTTGCAGTTGAATGAGCGGCTACAGATAATACATTTATACAATTTTTATTATTTATACAATTAACTCTGCGACGACTAATATCTACGAGTGGGTAGACTATCAACTCCGGCCCCTTGTAGAGAGGTTACCATCTTACGTCAAAGACGACAACGATTTCCTAAGGAAACTAAATGACCCAAGTGAGAAGCAGACTTTACCAACTGGAACCCTGCTAGTCACATGGGACGTCAAATCTCTATACACAAATATCCCCCATGAGGGTGGCATGAGAGCCTGCAAACATTTCATGCGTCTCAACAATTTCTCTGAAAGTAAAATTGAAACTGTCCTATCCTTCATCAAGCTTGTCTTAACTTGTAACAACTTGAATTTCCAAGGGAATCATTACATCCAAAAAACAGGAACTGCAATGGGTACGAAGATGGCACCCACTTACGCCAACTTATTCATGGGACATTTAGAAGCTACATGTATGGAGCATACGGCCTTCAAACCATTAATATTTTTCAGATACATCGACGATATCTTCTTTTTGTGGACACATGGCAAGGACAAACTAAATCAATTCTTTGAACTATGCAACTCCTTTGACCCACACATTAAATTCGAACAGACAATCTCACCCACTACAGTGCCATTCCTTGATGTACAAGTTATTCTTGAAGACGGCTTGATTACTACTGACCTCTATACCAAACCTACCGATACGCATCAGTAACCTCAACTGGACTAGCTGTCACCCACACCACACAAAAACTGCGATACCATTTAGTCTAGCCCTCCGGCTTCGACGGATCTGCTCTAAAAACAGCTTTTTTGAGAACAGAGCCAAAGATCTGCATCGAATCCTATTAGAGCGCGGATACAAGAGTAAATTAATTAAAGAGTCTATTAATCGAGCAAGGCAAAGATCATGACAAGAAGTGCTAAAAACTGATAATAACAGCACCGATAATGATAGAGTTCCATTTGTAGTAACATACAACCCTGCACTTCCTAACATCAAGAAAGTTATCAAAGACCACCATCAACTGCTCTGCACCTCACCAAGATGTAAAGATATGTATTCTAAACCTCCACTCGTCGCTTACAGAAAAGGTCGTAACTTGTCACAGCTACTCACCAGTAGGCGCCTACAACCGGACAATCCAAACACCCGTACACCCACCTCTGTATATACACCGGACAGCGATGCAACTAAATGTATTATCTGTAGCCGCTCATTCAACTGCAACAAAGGCCTCAAAATACACGTTGCACACATGCACAAACAGCACAGGCCTACGCCTAATACCAAGCCAGGATTTTGGCCGTGCATGTCTGATCCACGTTGTGCCTGTTGCCTATCATATGGCTCGTTCTCCAGTTCAATAACAAGTACAACCACCCGTGAAACAGTTATCTTGAAACAACACAGTAACTGCCAAACTGAGAATGTTATCTACCTGATCACTTGTGCCAAGTGTAAAGATCAGTACATTGGAGAGACAAAAAACAGCATACACATGAGAGCAAACCAACACAGATCAGACATCACCATCGGGAATAAGAACATCCCTACAGTAAGACATTTCAAAAAATGTGGACGCCAGCACATGAAGTTATCAGTCATCGAAAAAGTACGAAACAAGAATCTAGACACAAGAAGAACGAGAGAAAGTTACTGGATTAACAGACTGAAACCAGTAATCAATAACTTGATCTAGTTTCTGGTTTCATTTCATTTCATTCACACCTTCATTTTATTGAATTTATTTGCTGTCTACACAAGCTTATTATTTTTGACTGAACTCACTTATTATCCTTTCCTTCTCTCGGAGCCATACTGCATTTAGGTGCCGCATTATGATACACTTATACTTTTATATTAGGTATACGGTACATTTCATAGTTACTATGATTGATAAACTATCTATATTTTACACTATTATATTTTTCTCCTACTACGCCACATCAAGACGCGCGCGTTTCAGTGCATGCTTATTTAACCCACATTAGTGCGCGCGCTTTCTAGCGCGCGCATAACTTTGTTAGTTTATCTACCAATCATAGACGCCATACATGTCACGTTATAGTTTTGAATAGCCAACGGTTTACGCAAGCCTTAACACACTTGTAACTCCCCTGAAGAAGGCCGTGATGGCTGAAACGTTGGGTCAATAAAGCACCATCAAGTCAAGACATGGAGTTGGAAGCTTGATAATTACAACCCATTCTACATTAACCTTTTCAAGCTACAAGATTGCACTTTACTAGAGTGATCCTCTGTCTTTGACAAGGCATACAGCATTGTTTGAGAGACCTGTCACAACACTATATACATACATACATACATACATACATACATACATACATACATACATACATACATACATACATACATACATACATACATACATACATACATACATACATATATATATATAAGGGCTCGACGTTGCGACCTGTGGGGACACCAATGCGACTGGATTTTATCCACTGTCGACTTACTTTTCACTCTTGGTCGCCAGTTTGGCCACTAAGATATTTTCATTTAGAATTTTTTTTTACTTTATTAGTCTAACAGAAGAATATACATTGTACTTTTTCACTTTCACGTATGAAACAATCAAAAGTATTCTTCTGATTGTAAGTTGAAACCCGATCGACACAATCTCTCTTTGGGCTCATCATGCAATCTTTCCTAAAGCGACATTTGTTTCTAAGATTAGATTTTTGCAAAAAAAAGCACATACATTTTACTGTTTGAAAGTGTATATAACAGATTTTTGGATTCAAGAATAATTGCATAATTATTATAATTTATTAAATTTGTAGCTTTCCAAAAGATGAACAAGATTGGAAATTTGATTCAATTTTATATAGTGAAGCGATACTCCGATAATGACTGTATGTGCCATGTTTTCTCGACAATAAAATCGCAGCTTTGTAATTTTTGCAGTCTTAATTTTCATTTTAGCAACTGTAGTTCCTAAAAATATGCGAAACAAATAAAATAGTTGTCGCTAATGCTATTCATAAACTGAAAACAACCATTACCGTAAAACAAATTATTGTCGATATCGGATTTCGCCTAGCCTGTGAGCATGTCTGGCCTGTAGCCCTAGGACCGGACTCGATCAAGTATATTCATCTTATCAGTGTTACGATATCAGTAATTTATAGAGTAGGACATAGATTGATATAAAGTTAACTCTTTCATTCAAATTCATTAAATGTATTTTGAATGAAAATAGCCCCGGTGCTTTTAAACATTTGCAAGTTTGTTTACAACTTCGCATCGCTGGCTGTCAAGTGTCAGTACAAAAAAGCGCGAAGGTCGATTTTAATAAACACTGATTTTTCGACCCGGCCCAATCCAACTTATCAAAATGTGTTGAACTACAGCAGATTTATAAATAGGGTCTTTATAATAAAAGAAACTACTCGAAACTACTGTTGATAAAACAATTTTGTAACGTGTTACCATTGATTGAACAAATCGGATGGTGTATTGTACATGTTTGTACATATAGCTTTCATTCGCTGCAACCAGTGAAAAATATTTCGCATCAAAAGTTTGTAGGAAAATTACAAAGAAGAGCGGTTTTGCAAAATATCGGTTAACAATCCGTGTAAGAAGTAGGCAACCCAAATCCATGGAATGCAGAAAGGTGTGAATTGTGCTATTGTTGAAACCATCCACCTCATTGGCTAAAACATGAAAATCGACCATAACTTCATCAGGCAGCGCATTTATTTATCTCTAGTATACTAATTGATTCCCTTTTAGTGAAAACTATTGTGAATTTTAATACAACAAAAATTCTATGTGGGGAACATGGAAAATTAGAAGTCTTTCTTGGCCATTGTTTTGGAGTCTGATGATTGGCTGAAATCTTGTAACACAAAAGAAACATTTCTTTAAAATAAAGTTTCAGTAAATTTTATTTCAAAACCATGTTGTCCATAGGTTGACGTATTCTCAGTACGAAAATCTAAACATTCTTATGTGGGGAAAGCGAAATGCATCAGAACAATAGAGAATTGCCTACTTCTTACACGGATTGTTACTTAAAATTTATCCAAGGGCCAGATATAAAAAATTCCCATAGCATGCGTCTTGTACGTGATATGCATCACTGAACATGAAAAGCCTATGTAAAACTCCCAACGTGTGAACATAAAAAATATAGGTGTTTCGACGCTGGTTAATGAAAAAAGAAATGAAACAAAGGTTACATTTTTGAGGGGTTTTAATAGAAACAAAAATTGTATTTTTCCATTCTCTTTTAGTGGGAATTCTAGTGGAACACGGCGAAGCTAACAACGATAGTATCGAAAAAGAAGGCGGAGTTTATTTATTACAATCTATGGATTAAAAATTAAAAATCCAAAGGATGAACTGTAAAGGAGTCCTATACCCCATATAAAAACAGATCACCTAAAAATATATAGAAACACAATAAAATAATAAAATAGAATAATAGTTTTAGAAAATACAGAAATATAAAACTACTTAAAAATCACTAAAAAATTTCCTAACTCTAGACTTAAAAATATTTAAGTTGTTCTTAATACGGTGTTCTTAATACGGTGAATTAACCGGCAAAACGTGAAGTATCGTGCGAATCGTGTCCGTTTTCCCCTGTCATTATCAGTGTTGAAATGTAGTTTACTGGTGTGGTGAACAAAGCAGGGCCTATTTAAATAGTTAAGCCTGTGTATAAAAGTGCTATAGGTATATTCGCTGTTGACTGTACAAAAATATACGGCCCAAAGGACTGAAGCTTGTTGGCGTAATCCACCAGTGGTACCACACTTTCTGCAAAAACAGAAGGAACATAACGTTTTCAAGATCAAGTTACTCAATCGCGAAACGAAATAAACTGTCAGACACGGGACACTCTGTGAGAGAGAGATCAGCGGCGAGCGAATGAAACTGGTGACAATAATTGCCAGTGTGGAATCTGCTGAGAGAATCAGCAAGCCAATATATTGTCACAACCACGAACCGACCGAACGAATAGCTGGATGTTATACAATGCAAGGAGCAGCCAGAGTTCTCGTAAACAGCGCTGCATGAAAACATTGGAGGAATGTTGAGACGAAATAACTGAAACACAGGTGGCGTTATCCGAGAGAAGTTCTACTTGAAGACCCTGTAGCTTGTGAGCCCACAGCTTGATTGAAATGACAACAGTGAGCAGTTCCAATTCATTGATGTGAAGGCCCTGACAGAGTATAGTATAAAATCTGGGAACTCCTTGTGAAAACTCCTTGCCAAAACAAACGGCACCACAGCCGGTGAGGCAAGCGTCAGTAGCAAAGAGTTCCGGGTTGGAAATTAGGACATCTGACGGTATCACGGAAACACCATTGTACGAGCAAAGAAACAAAAGCCACCAGTTGACGTCGGAGCGAAGGTCATCGGTGATAGCATGGACAGTCTGCTTAGGAGACGAGGAACAAGACCGAAGGGCATTTAAGAAACGATTCATGAAAGCCCTGCCTGGCCTCACACAAGCTGAAACAAAGGACAATTTACCCAGTAGCTGTTGCAGTTGGCGCTTCGTAAAAGTGGATTTGTGCAGCCAGGTTTGAAGTTCGGATTGCAGTTCAGAAATACGAAACTCAGGAACAGACAAAGTCATGTCCAAGGTGTTGATCCAAACACCTAAGCAAAGCATTTGGTGGCATGGCGGAGTGTCCTTGTCCGGAGAAGCCATGACTCCTAACTCGTCAAACAAAGATTTCATACGTTGAAAGGAAAACTCAGAAGAATGTGGAGTGTCTGCGCCGTAGAAATCATCAATGTAGACGTCGACAGAAATACCATCAGAGTTCAAAATATGGACGATACTCTTGGTAGTACGTTGACAAATCAACGTAGCGGAACGAAGACCAAATGGGAGCGACGCATGAAAGTACAAAGAGTCATTGATGCGCATCCCTAACAAGGGATAATCCGCAGGGTCAACTGGGATCTGTCTAAAAGCACGCTTCAGATCTCTTTTAAACACATGACATCCACGACCTTTTGCATTGACGAAATTGACGAGACGGTCGATACCAGGAAGACGAAGTTTGAAGAACTGGTCCAGACAATGGTCTTTGCTGATCCCATCATTCACCGAGGCACCTTCAGGAAAACTGAGATCATGTACAATACGCAGTTCAACAGAATCACGCTTTGGTACACAAAGGAGTGGGGATATCACGCAGTTCGAGATAAAAGGATTGCAACGAAACGGACCAAAAACGGACTGATAAGCAAGTTCCTTGGTGATATACGAAGCCAAGTAACCAGAGTTCTTGACAGTGGAAGGATGATTGCAAAATGTAGAAGACGCCAGCTCTACAGATTTGTAATTAATGGGCCAACCAAAACGAAGAAAGTCAATGATTACACGATCTTGATAATGTTCCAAATAACTTGACCAAGTGTCAACATTAAAACAAGAAAACACCGGACGTTTAACGCCCAAAAAATTTGGCACGCCAAACTCTCTAACCTCGTTAGAGAGGACGACTAAAGGATGTAGTCAGGAGGCTTGATCAGAGGGAGACGAAACGGACGATGGAAGCGACATGTTTGGAATCGGATATTTGCGCTTGGAACACATAAGCATGGCATTATCAGACGAGTCGCAAACGCAACAGCGATGCACAGCCTTGTAAGAGGCATCCGAGAGGGCACAACTGCATTTGCCTTGATAATTCCACTCCCTGCAATATTGATCCTTCGCTTTATTTCTGACTGGTGGAGTGCTGATACTTCGCCCAGGTGAGAAGGTGTTGTTGGAACGCAGATCCTGATGCGAGATGAATGTTTGAGACCGCTCGCGGATAATCTCGGCGCTATGCCATGTTAAACGGCCTTGTTCCACGGCGTTGTTCACCGACAAATGGAAGTTGCGCACGCTTGGCCAAGAATATGTGACGGCGCGGTCCATCAATAGTTGAAGATGGTTAAAAAGCGGCTGTTTTGAGGACTCTGGCTGCGCCTTACAGAATTCTAGATAACCACTAACAAACTCAGGTAAATCTAGTTTGTCGTAATCCACCATACCTTTAGGCGAGTAGAGGAAATTGTTGGGCAATGAAGAGCCAGCCTTCTTGCGAGCCCGAAGCTGTTCGAGGGATGGAATGTCCAACTGATGGGGCAAACCAGGCGAGGAAGAAGCATTGGGTGCAATAGCCGATTGTAACTTCAGCGGAGAAATTGGGGGTGGGGCGCCTGAAGCTTCCGGAGCGTGTGAATTGGGAGACGCATTTAGCTGAGCCAACTTCAACTCCGTTTCTGCAATCTGCAGCTGTGTGGCTAGATTCTCTTTACGTAGGAGCTCTAAACGAATAAGACTTTCCACTGAAGCATACGAATCCACTTCACTTGGGGTATAACCGATTTCGCTTTCTTGTCTTTTTTGGACTTTGCCTTCGGTTTTGTAATGACGGCAGATTCCTGCTCTTCTACCTCTTCTAGCATGGCAGAAAGGTTATCGATCTCCTCAGGAGAGAGAAACGACAATGAGACTCTGGAGGAGCATGAACGGGATGGACGAGCCTCGGCAGACATGATAGGCAGCACGCGAAGGAGTTAACGAAGGATTGTAAAACAACCAAAAGACAGCAAAGAGATCGTGAACTGACCTTTGAGCCGACGCTCAAGACTTTAATAGATCCAGAAGAAACTTGACACGAGGGGGTGTGTCCCCGGCTAATTAACTGTTTTGACAGGCCAAAACCACCACAAAGGGCCACCAAAATGTTTTTGGGGACTAGAATACTTGTGCTGGCGACCAAGTCTGAAAACTTAGTGGCCATCTGGCCCCTACTAGATTTTTCCTGAAAGTCGAGCCCTGTATTTTATTTTCCTTTGTTTAAAACTCATTATCATACATTACCATAGCCAAAAACAAAGAAAAATAAAATTTGAACCAAGGATAAAATTGAACCACAACATATATATATCAGCTTAGTGCTTCCAGCCAAAAAAAAGCAGCAGTGTAATACAAAGCTTCATATCGATGGGACAAAAAATTATGAATTTGCCATACGAGTTGGACATCTTGGCATCTTGAACTTTTAGTTCAAGATTTCATCCATAGACTCAAGATTAATAGCAACTTGTGGAACATGATCAACAATACAACATGATCAACAATACAACAGTACAGGAAAGCTCAATAGCGTGCAATTGAATGATCACACTTGAAGATTTCATTTACAAATACATGTATACAGTAATGTTAGAGTCAACTTGGACAACATTGTGGTGTCGTACCGTTCAAGTAAAGACAACCGTAAGTCAAACACAACTTTGATTTATTGACTCCATGCTCGCACCGACTACAAGAGTACTATTCTTCTCGACCGTGTGCTCATATGATTGACAGATGTCACAACACTACATCTCTCCCCTCCTTGATAATAAACTTACAATCATGTATATCCGTTAACTGAACCAAATAGCATTAACAATAACATCAACAAAACTATAAGCATGCCTTCTAATTACGAGTCTCTTAAAGTGTTCAGTGTCTACGCTAGTAGATTATTTGAACGAAATCTGCGAGCCTCGCTGGGGGTCTCCTTTGTCTCTGTGACCTGTGCAGGCCGCCGTCATTTCCGCTTGGAAGGCTTGGATCTTTGTCCTGTGTCGTGACTTTGGCTTGCTGTGCAGAGAAGTACTCTGGTTCTTCCTGTTCCCTGCGTTCTCCTTTGGCCTTCAGGTTTCTCGGGATGACTTTGAACATGGACGAGTTCTGCGTTATGGATTTGAAACCGTCGCTAGCTGTAACCATAGATCCTTTCTTCTCCTCTACAACAAGGGGTTCTGGATTAAAAGGGGTGCTTAGTTTGTTTTTCTTTGGTTGTCTCACAAGCACTGTATCTCCTGGTTTGATATCGCTTGGTTTCACGCCCAGTTTCAAGCCTGCGTACGCCTTGATCTTTGACTTCTGTTTTGCATCTCTCTCTGCCATAGTCTTCCGAGTCTCCTGCAGGGTAAGCTGTCTAGCTGGTGCTGGTGATATTTCTGGCAGGGTGGTCTTGAGTTTCCTTCCATTCAAAGCTTCACTTGGGGACACGTTCGTGGTTGTGTGAGGTGTCGCACGATACAGTCTGAGGAATTTGTACAGTTCCTGTTTCCAATTCTTGCCCTCCACGACAGCAGTTAGCACACACTTCTCAAGATTTGGCATAAAGCGTTCTGCCTCGCCATTGGCTCTCGGCCAAAGAGGTTGAACTTTCCTGTGACGGAATCCTAAGTACTTCGCAAAGTTGCTGAACTCGACTCCGTTGAACGGGGGACCATTATCGGTCTTCAGCTCGGCAGGGATTCCTTGCCTTGCAAATATGGCGTCAAGCTTCGGGATGACAGATTTAGCTGATATGGACTTGACAATCTCTACCTCTGGGAAGCGGCTGTATTCATCAATGACAACTAGAAGATAGTCACCAGAAGGGAATGGTCCAAGGAAATCCATCGCCAGCATTTTCCAATGTCCACTAGGGAGCGGCGTCATCTGCAAAGGTTCCCACGTGCGCCAGCTCTACGGCTCTGTCTTTCAGCTTGCTTGGGACAACGATTTTGTTGCCTCTCAGTACTACTCCACTGTAAACCAGTAGCTCGTCCTTGAACCTTTTGTAGTCTAGTATCTCAAGATCAGTCCAACGGTCTGTCTCTCTGTCTCAACTTTAATCTCTTGAAGTGTCATGGCCTTTGGTACAGCATTGGTGCAAACATAGTTTACATACTCATCGGCAACATTTCTCTCTGCGGTTGCTTGGAGGTTGGGGTGTCTGCTCATGAAGTCAGCCGGGTTCTCGGCATCCTTTCCGGGCCGTTACACAAGATGACAGTTGTACGGCATCAGCCTTAGCTTCCATCGGTCTATGCGAGCTGAAGTGGGCTTGTGACTGTTAAAGATGCCTAGGAGTGGCTTGTGATCCGTCACAATTGTGAACTCAGATCCATACAGGTAAAGATGAAAATGTTCCAGAGCCCACACGATTGCTAGCATTTCCCTCTCAGTTTGTGAGTATCTGGACTCCAACGTCGCTGAGCGCTCGACTCGCGTAGCTGATAACCTTGTTGTCCTGTGCTAGTAATCCTCCAAGACCGACAGGACTTGCATCTACTATCACCTCGGTCTCCTGAGCAGGGTTGAAGTATGACATGACATGACTCTTAGTCAGACTGTCCTTGAGTTTGTCAAACGCTTGTTGCTGTTCATCTGACCACTGCCAAGGCGTCTCCTTCATGGTAAGAGCTCGTAACGGTGCCGTTATTGTAGCATACTCTGGGATGTAGCGGGAAACGTACTGAGCCATTCCTAGCAACGACTTGACTTCGCTCACATTCTCTGGCTCGCTCATGTTCGTGATCGCCTCTATTTTCCCAGGATCGGCTCTAACTCCTTCGCTGCTGAAAATGTGACCATAGAACTTTACCTCACTCCTTGAGAAACTACACTTCTCCTTGTTCAGACGTGCACCATGTTCTTGGAGTCTGGTCAGGACACCATGGAGGTTCTGATCGTGCTCTGCCGGTGTCGCTCCGAACATGATTATGTCGTCAGAAATGTTTTTGCATCCCGGTAGGCCTGTGAGTATCTCTTCGATTGCATTCTGGAAGATCTCTGATGCAGCGTTTATTCCGAACATCAGACGTTTGTACCTCCTCAGCCATACATGAGTGCTGAATGTCGTGATGTGGCGACTCCCTGGGTCTAACTCAAGTTGGTGGTATCCAGAGGAGAGGTCTAGCTTGCTGAAGACGGTCGCACCGTTCAGGTCGGCGACCAGATCATCTATGGTCGGCATTAGGTGCTTCTCACGCTTTACCGCCTTGTTGGCTTCTCGCATGTCTACGCATATTCTGACTTCTCCAGAACTCTTTGGAACCACTACGATGGGGCTCACCCATGGGGTTGGGCCTGTCACCTTTTCGATGATGTCTAAGCTTTCTAGTCTCTCCAACTCCTTTTCAACGTCATGCCGTACATGAAAAGGGATTCGGCGGTGTGGTTGCTGTTTGGGCTGCACATCAGGGTCTATATGGAGCTTGACTACCTTTCCTTCCACTTTGCCGATGCCGCCAAACAGATCTTCAAACTCTCCGCTCGCGAGGTACTGGGGACTAGTCTTGTCGTTTCCGACTCGGTTGATGATTTTCAAGAGTCCTAGCTTTTCAGCAGTGTCGTATCCTAGGAGATTTCCTGAGCTGCCTTTAGCAACGTGCAGGTTTGCTGATGTGCTGTTGGATTTTGCAGTTATCTTGGCATGAATAGTTCCTAGCAGAGGTAGGGGTGTGGGTGATCCATAGGAGAAAATTCACCATTTGGCTTGTTCTAGGGTTTTTGCTTTGCCTTTGTAAATTCTTTGGTAGGTGACTTTGTCGATGAGATTAACTGAAGCTCCGGAATCCAGCATCAGTTCTACGTGTTGTCCGTCGATCTCCAATCTGCATACTGCGTACACTTATCTCCTACTGCGTACATGTAATCTTCCTCGTCTGTGTCTTCGTCCGTCACGCGTTTCACTGAACCGGGAGGAATTCTCCTACAAATGCTAGCAAAATGATTAAGTTTGCCACAGGAGTTGCACTTCTTGTTTCTAGCAGGACAGGATTCCTTGTGGAGGTAGGCGCCACCGCACTGTCTGCATTTTGATGACTCATTGGACTTGCGTGACTCCTTGTGTGACGGGTTGCGTGATTCGCTGTGTTGCTCTCGTCGGCGATTTTTGGGACAACCTTTTTTTGAACGAGTTTCATTCTTTCTTTGGTGCTTTATGGCGTTCACCGTCGTTTTGTCACTCTCCAATTCTTTAGCTTGCGTTTAACTGAGCTTGAGGGCTCTTCCAGCTTTCAAAAGGGCAGTTAAATCAAGATCTTCACCTAGTGCTTTCCGCCTCAGTGCGTTTGACTTGCAGCTTAGAATAATTTGCTCCTTGATTTCTTTATCGGCGTTTGTAAATTCGCAGGTCTTCGCAAGAGTTCTGAGTCTTGTATGGTAACTGTCCAAACTCTCGGCTTCATTTTGCTGAGCTTCCCTGAAATTGTAAACCTCGTAAGTTGTGTTGACTTGGGGATTGAAGTGGGCGGTAAGTTTTTCGACGGCCGTTTTGTAATCTTGGTCTTCGCCGGTGTCTTCAAGCATATCGAAAATCTCGTCGACTTCGGGACCGCTGTAATGTAGCAGAAGAGCATGTTTTCGTGTTTCGTCTTTGATTCCCATTCCTACAATTAAATTATCGAATCTGGCCAGCCATTTTTTTCCACCTGGGGCCTACATCGCCGTCTAGATGCACTTGGAAAGCCGGGAACGTCGGGAGCGAGACTGCCATGTTGTCGAATATTTGTTAAGTTTATCTTGTCCGCGCTTTGGGACTTGAGTTACTTGTCCGCGCTTTGGGACTTGGATTGCTTTGTCCGCGCTTTGGGACTTGAATTTTCTTTCTGGACACGCTTCGTGGGTCCTCGTCGCCAGATGTGGTGTCGTACCGTTCAAGTAAAGACAACCGTAAGTCAAACACAACTTTGATTTATTGACTCCATGCTCGCACCGACTACAAGAGCACTAGTTCTTCTCAACCGCGTGCTCATATGATTGACAGATGTCACAACACTACAAACATAACAGAAATTAATCAACAAAAAGGTGAAAAAAAAACGAGTCAATTTTGTGTCGACCCTAGGAACTGGGTAGACACAAAGCCATAACCTGGTTCCACTATATACTTCATATAAGATGAGTTTTGAAGTTGCTCAGAAGGTTTCTCTGAAAGGTTTACACTTACACATCATAGTACTACATGAAATACATAAAGCGTGAACTGTCAAATTAATGATGCAAGGGCTAGGTCACAAATGTCAACTATAAATCAAGTAAGTAGGTGTATGGAAGGTCGTGAACTTGAATCCCATCTGGAACTCAGAAATTTTTTTTAGCTCCTTTCTCTCCACACATGCTATTTGTTTACTTAATCTGAGTGTTTATTCTACATGACTGTGTGATGCAGTTAATTGAGTGTGTTCAGTGATATAATGTGACTTGCGAGATGCAGCCATTGTGTCACATAACCCACAATCAACCATTGCTAATCTCTGGAGTTCCCAGTGACTCAGTGGCTAGAGCATCCGACTAGTGTACGGAAAGGTCATGGGTTCGAATCCCATCTGTAACTTAGAATTTTTTTCTGAGCTCCTTTCTCTCCACACATATCATGCTATTTCAAGTTTGAACATGCCTTGCTAAATTTGGCAATCCTTTTTTTTTTAATTTTATTTTATTATCACCAAAAACTAAAAAAAAAAAACAAGTTTACAGAACTAACCACTACATTACAAGTTACAATACATCGACGAAACCACTTACTCTTTGGACTTAAACTAAATTACAATAATTACAATAATTACAATAATTTAGCGAATTAAAGTGCTAAACAAAATTGAAAAACATTACATTACATTACATCACATTACATTACATTACAAATAAAGCAACTCCCAAATAACGTTGCTTTATCACAGGTTTTTTTTATACATGGGAGACCTCCTTTATGGTTCTAAAAGGAAAACTAGAACTAGCGACTCTGACAACGAAGTGAAATCGATAGAAGGGAAGAGAATTTGCAACGAAGATACCATTGCTGACGATATACGAGAAGATGCCATTACGGACAGTCGTGAAGAAGTCCAAGCCCTTGGAGCGACAAGCATTATGGAAGACATTACCAAACAATTGAAGCTCATTCTATCTAAACTTGAAGGCCTAGAAACTAAACTAGAAACATCAATGGAAACAGTTAGCCAGTTAAAAACAACCGTTAACAATATCAAGAACTCAGTCGAAAAAGTTCAAGAAGACGTCAAGCAGCTCATAGAAAATGTCACTACGATGGATAAAGGAGTATCCGTTCTCAATAGTGAAGTTGAGGAATTAAAAAGTAAAGAAAAAAAGAACTTGAAAAGAATTAAATGCCTAGAGGACCAAATTATGTACCAAGAGCTCTACAACCGATGCGAAAACCTTCGCTTCCTTGGAGTTGCAGAATCGATGGCAGAAGGGGAAGACACGAAAGAAGTGATATATCAACTCCTAGAGAAAGAGCTCGGCATTGAAGATGTGAGGCGAATTGAGTTCCAAAGAATCCATAGGATAGGAAAGAAATCCAGCGAGGTAAGACCTATTATTGCCCGCTTCCTGCGGTTTCAAGATAGAGAATTTATTTTTAACAAAGCGAGGGAAATGAGCGGCTTGCTGGATATCAAGGTGTTTGTAGATTTACCCAAAGAAATCCGTGATAGAAGAAAAGCACAATGGCCTAAGTAAAAGAAGGCGAGGGACAAAGGGAAGACGGGTTATAACAGTATACATTAGGAGCTATTTACCAAATAAATTTTTGTTGTGATTCGGTATACATTTAGGAGCTATTTACCTTGACCCACTTGTAGATGGCGGTTACACTTGGATCTTCTTCAATCTTGGAATAAAGGTCAGCTTGGATATGCAGTAGGGTAAACAGGAACACCAGGCTCTGAGGAGGAAATCATAGCTTGGTTAGCCTGTTTTACCTTTACAAGTTAGGTACATGTAGTGTTATAGCATGAAAATGAAGTAAATAAAAAACGACAAATGCTTGGCAAAAAGAAATAAACACTTCAAAATTGACAATGTTTTATGTGTTTGGTATTGACAGATGCAGTCTCCTTATTAGAGCTAAATAATCAGCACTTCATGCTTCCATGCAATTCTTCTAAAAAAGACAGTTACCTGTTGCTCCAGGATAGACATGAACTTTTTGCTTGTGTTGAGGCCAATCCTCAACAATAGAACAGTTTGTTTCTTAAGTCCGTTCCAATTCATTTGTAATTTATGCTCCCGGCATGCTAGGCGCGCGCTTCTCGGTGTCGTTGTGAAAGGAGAAACAAAACCATGTGCTTTGTAGCGCGCTAGTGCGGAGTTCTCATCGTATGGTAAGTGTTTCAGAGCTCGTGTGTTTAGATATTCCACCCCAACAGTGATTTAGTGTTTTCTCGCGTAGGTTTTTACAGCACGGTGAAGTTTGTAAGCCAAGATGAGACTCCAAATGTGACCTGTTGTGTTCAAGAAAATGTGCTCACGTGTAGGTGCAATGCTCGATTAAAGTTCAGTTTTCAAGATCCTTTGTGTTGTGAATTAAAGCGCGTTTGTCCCCTGGACATCTTCTGTCTTCCTCTGAAACAAACACAACAAATTAAACAAGTCAGCAGAAAAGTTTTGATTTCAAGATCAAAGAAAAAAAAACAGAACCCATTCAAGTGCAACAGTTACTGTCATACTACAGCACGCTGTCCAATTACTTATTAGGCACGACATGTACACTGTCTTATACATGTAAGTGCTCAACTCAGGGCTGTTAATAGCCAATCAAATTTTAGCCTGCGGACAGGTTTCCAGTCGGACGGCGGGGTCATACAAAGAAGGGAAGCCTGCACGCATCCTTCAAAATCGCGGCTGCCGCCCACAAGCTAAAACCCGTGGATTGCTTAGCTCGTCAACTGTCAAATTTTAACCAATCAGCACGCCCCGGAAGTCAAAATTCAAAATCAAGGTAAACAAATGATACACATGAAATCTAGGCGCTCAGGCGCTCGGTCGCTCGCAAGTTCCATGTCTCACGGAGAAACTCTCAAAATTACCATACTTTCAGCCTCTGCAATTTAATACCTTGAAGCGGATAAAATCATTATAAATAAGAGTACGTTGTTTTGTTACAGTTAGCCGAAAACCATCTCCGAGTTATTTATAGTTCTCGTTGCTCGTCGCTTCGCTTCGCCGTGTTTGTTTACACACGCAATTTCAGCAGTCTGGGTCACATACAGCTGTAACTCGTAGTTTGAAAGAAAAATATCCTTCAGGAGCTGTAAAACGACTGAAATCGTCTGCGAAAATAATTCGTAAGCCGCTGGCAACAACAAATAATTCATGAACGGTCATTCAGCTGTCAGGGAGATACTGTAATTCCCGCATTTCTGGGACTCCAGGACATGCACTGCACATGTTAACTCTGATCGTGAACCCACCGTAGAATTCAGAACTGACCAAAAGAGTCGGATAAAAATAATTCTGATCAGAAAGATGACAATAATTCAGAAGAAATCACCAAAACTATTTTTAACCGAGCGACAAAATAGACAACCGATTAGAAGCCAGCCAATTTCGAGTCGCTTGATCGCTTACCCGGGATCGCCTATGGCTTCGCCGCTCATGGGTACAGCTCCTCGTGAAGAGAAAACAAAAATCCGCTGCCTCCCAAGGCAAACTACCAAGAAGCTTATTAAACAGCGATTCAACATATTCAAGACATGTTATTAAGGTGGCTTGACTGGATTTTTTGGGGGCGATACCCTCCAAGTTTGAGCATTAAATATGACGCCATAAACAATGCTATGGACAAATGGTCACCACAGCTGTAATAGATAAAGATGACAGTTTGTTAAGACCATTGTGAAATTAACATCGGAGTTGCCATAGCAACGCAATGATGCCATGACGCTTTTTTCTTTCCGTCGGATTTCTTGGCACCATGAGGTTTTTTCGGCAATCGCTTAAGGGAGCTTGTACCTCCCATAGCCGCCTCAAATATGGCAAAGATTGAACAAATTCTATGACAGCATTTTTGAAATTTTTGGGGATGAAGTTTTGGGGATTATAAATACAGTGAAAAACATACTATCGACATAATTGGCTAATATCTAAAGAAAATGATGTGCTTTGGGAATGCAGTTTCATCTCATAGTATTTTGATTCCATTTAAATCGTGTTTGAAAAAGTGAGGGGGATTGCGAGAAAGAAGGATTTGATTATCATGTGTTCAGCCGCTCTTTTTGCCATTTTTGTATGTAATCTGATCTATGCCTACAAATGTGATGATAATTTGGAAACCGCTTGATACTTTTTTTTTTTAACTTGACAATCTCGAGTTTAATCGTCATTTTATATGGCCTGCAAGTTTCAAGGACATTGAAAACATACAAGGCAATTAAATAAGGCCTCAAATGTACCTTTTTTCCCCTCAGATTTTGTGTTTACAAGTGAGCGTCCTCATTATTCACGGGTATTTTTTTCAAGTTTCATGCACAACTTCATGCACAACCTCGTGCACAACTTCAGTAAAAAACTCATTTGCATTGAACAGAACACTCAATTGCTTTGCAAAGAATTTTCTGAAACATGCCAATAACTGGCTTGAGAATTGCAATAACATTACGCACTCGATGTCACACTATTACATGGGTCTAGACTTTTATCCTGCTTTGTTGTTCTATGGAATAATACGTTTTTGTTTTCTGGACATAGAGACCCTCGGCATGGCTGCATTATAGCATGAATGCGTAATGTTGTAACAATTCTCAAGCCAGTTATTCGCATATTTCGGAAAATTCTTCTGAAAGCAATTGAGCGTTCTGTCCGATGCAAATGAAGTTTCTGCTAAAGTTGTGCACATGCATATGGAACTAGGAAACAATACCCATGAATAATGAGGACGCTCACTTGTAAACACGAAATCTGCGGGAAAAAACTCTATTTTATTGCTGTACATGTTTTCAATGTTCTTGAAACTTGCAGGCCATATAAATTGATAATTAATCTCGAGATTGTCAAATTAAAAAAAAAAATATCAAGTGGTTTCCAAATTATCATCACATTTGTGGGTGTAGACCAATTACATACAAAAATGGCAACAAGAGCATCTGAACGCACACCAATCAAATCCTTCTTTCTCGCATCGGCCAAAGCAATCCCCCTCACTTTTTCACACACGATCTCAGATGGAATCAAAATACTATGAGATGAAACTGCATTCCCAAAGCACATTGTTTTCTTTAGATATTAGCCAATTATGTCAATAGTATGTTTTTCACTGTTTTTATAATCCCCAAAACTTCATCCTCAAAAATTTCAAAAACGCTCTCATGGAATTTGGTCAATCTTTTGTATATTCGAGGTGGCTATGGGAAGTACAAGCTCCCTTAAGCGATTGCCGAAAAAAACCTCCTGGTGACGAGAAATACAACGGCAAGAAAAAAACTTAATGGCGTCATTATGTTGCCATGGCAACTCCAATGTTAATTTCACACTGGTCTTAACAAATTTTCATCTTTACCTATTATAGCTGTGGTGACTGTTTTCCCATAACATTGTTAATGGAGTCGTAGTTAATGCTCAAACTTGGGGGATATCGCCACTAAAAAATCCAGTCAAGCCACCTTAAACTTACGCATTGAATGACAAAATTTTCATTGATGAGTTGTTTACACATGCGTTTGTCAGAATGTCTGCACGCATTCGTCAGAATGTCTGGGATTCTGAGAAATATTTCAGTTGCTTGAATTCAGAACTGAGTGAAAACGTTACTCTGTACCGGACAAAATTAATTCTGAACAGAAAGAAAAGAGTAATTTCTCTAATAATTTCTAATTTCTAATTTCTCTAATCTCTCTAATAATTTCTCTACTGGAAATGAAAAACTACGATTACGTCATGAATAATTAAAATCCACCAATCAGCGCTTCCAGGTTTGCGTCCAAAATTTGGACGCAGACATTTGATATTCTGAAACTCACATGCAGGCTCCCTTTTGTTGCCGGCACTTCACGCCGGAAAATAGCGCCCCTCCAAGCCAGGAGCCTGTTCGCAGGCTAATCAAATTTGAAAATTTTGTTTTTGTTATGGCCAGGCAGTATTAGTCTCCAACGCAGACATCCTTAGGGCTCGTCATGCCCTTCTTCCCCACAAAGTCTGCTTTCAAAACAGAGCTGCCATAAGCAATCTGGCATGATGTGCTGCGAAGCTAAAGAGCTAATCATCGCTGTCTTGTAATTTAAACCAACTCCCGCCAAGAGCATACTATTAGGTCATGGACAATTTTATGTACAGGTCTGAAAAATTTTAGGAACACTTTGTTCTTGACTTGAGAAAGGTATGGGAAGCAAGAGATGATATTCTGATCCCCCCACCCTCCCCTTCCACTTACTAAGGTTTTTGGCCAATCAGTACATAAAAACTACTTTGTAATTTTATACAAACCTGGTAAAGTTGACAGTAGATCCAGTTTACTGTCTGTAAATTTTTTAACCAGCCACTCCTGCAAAAGAAACAGAAAAATATCACAGGTTTATTAAAATCCACTTTACTATTAGGCACAATTTTCTAGTATGTACTGGCGTGTGCTGTGTACAGAAATACTAGTACTGTACATACACCAACAGCACGATGGCTTAAGCCTAGTTTTCATACATCAGGAAAATCCCAGACAAAAGGGGATTGGGTTGTTTGCTAGCTGCCACATACATAAAAAAAAGTATGTTCCCAATATTCCAACTCACAATTGGCCTGCTTTCAGTAAGCTTGTTTAGCTCAAATGTATAGTGTTGCATGTAGTTATTGTTAAGATCATGGGTTTTGACTAGTTGATTATATCATGTTTTATCTGCAGCTTAAATCAGGGCATCTGATAGGATGCGGAAAAAAATTTAAAAATATACGGAAATTTGCGGGCATATATAAGTCTTATTACGCGGGAAAATGCGTCGATTATGCGGAAAACATGCTCGATTATGCGGAAATTTAAAGTGATAATTGGGCCTTTCCAATGTATTTACATCGAACACGTAATGCACGAACGTCAAAATACCTGTATTAAAACAGTGCTCGCTAACTTTGTCAGACATTTTGAAGTTTTTAGCAATGAAGGAACACCGAAGACGAACGAAAGAAGCCAAACAAGCGGCCATCTTGGTTAACCTTAGTAACCAGGCTAACCACAAAACTAGTATCCAGGCCCATTGCCAACAAACGCGTGGAACGCCTGGAGGTTAAAAATCGATCCTGAAAAAAGCGGCGTGTTTTCGTCGATGTTTAGGAGAAAAACTGCTTCAAAATCATCAATCTCTTCGGCTTTTATGTTTATGAGGAAGGTTCGCAGCTGCTTTATTGTTAATATTGGGCAAATTTTTCAGTCTTATGTGGAAAATGCTCCGAAGATGCAGAGGATGCGGAAATTAGAGAATTATGCGGATCCGCATCACCGCATCCTGTCAGACAGTGTCAGATGCCCTGTCAAATATACACAATATTTCATGTATTCACATTGGCCCATTTCACACTAGAAGACGGACAAATCGTCTGGACGGACAAGTCGTCCGACGATTTGCTCGTGTAATGTGAATTCTAGACGGACAACTCACCTTGTGTTTGTCATCGTAAATTCATATCTGAACGAACAAACAGTCGATTTTTAAAGCAAGGGGCCTGGCACTAACAGGCTTGGTTACCTTGCTTGCTATCCGCCATTTTGATTTTCCCATAGACCATCACTCCCTTTACTAGTTCCATTCCCCTTAGCGAGTACTGGGACGGAGATACAACCATTTGTTCGTCTGGTGTGAATTTAAGTCGGACTTTGGACGACTTATCCGTCTAGACGAACAAATCGTCCTCGAAAAATCGTCTTAATAGACGGACAAATCGACGGACAAAATCAGACGACTTTAACGTCCAAAATTTTGTTCGTCCCGTTTTCACACTAAGACGTTTTGTCCGTCTGAGACGACTTGTCCGTCCAGACGATTTGTCCGTCTCTAGTGTGAAAACGGCCATTCACTTGGATAGAAGCATGCCACTCAGTAAAATAAATCAGCAATGATCAAATATAGACACCGTAACAGTGTTCTCAGTTGTGTTGGAGAAATAATAATCATGTAATGCGATTCGTAGATTAATATCATGTGACACTCTCTCGGGGATTTACACGTGCTCCTCGATTGCATCATTCTGTGATTTAAGGACGTTCGTGCGAAAATCTTCTAGCATTGATTTTTTTATAAAACTTTTGCTACAGCTAGGTTATGAGTTAGTCGTGTCAGAAATGCAAAAAAATGTGGGGGTCACCGACTTTGTTTCTGAGATAAGCTATCTGAAAGGCGACCCATATTTTGAAAAATTGGTCTTCCTTACGGGATGTGACCCCAATGTATGTTAGTCTAAAATTATTGCAAATGAATCTCTAAAATGCAACTTTCTTTCCCAATTTTTATGCGAGTAGGTCTGTTCAGCAAATTCATTCAACTGGTGACGTTCCTTGAAGTAAATTTCATCTTTAAACGACAGCATTTGCAAACTCTGACAGCCGCAAGTTGGCAGGATTCGATAGCGCGGGTAGAAAAATGGAAAAAAAACTTCCTACATTGATTTTTTAATCATTTTTTTGCAATCTATCGAGAATTGGCAAAGAAAATTATCTATGAAAAAAAAATTGGGGGTCACCGACCATCCAAGCGAGTTAAATCTAAGCAAAGTTAACACAACGACTATCAGCCCTTTATGTGCTTAGATTTCTTCTCAGCTTGCGCGCACGCTCGTGCATGACCTAGCATGGCGTTGCGACATGAATTGCGTGCGCAGTAAGGATGCATACAACCGTGGACAGCTGTTTTGACCTGGTTGGGTCTCGCCAGCATGATGTAGCAGCAAAAAGGTAGAGAAACTAGCGCGAACGCCAAATGACTACCAAATCGCACGTGGCCGATGACTACAGATGAGCCGCTCAAATTCAAAACTTTGCCAACTGACCTACGTCACTGCGGCGCGTGACCATGAGCAATAGGAAAAGAATTTGAAATATCATGTCGTTGCCGCGATGAACAAAGTAAGGAACCATCAGCAACCATCCCTCAGCGAATACATGGGCAATACCATGTAAACGTTTGGAATGTTTATCCACTCGGCTTAACAAGAATGACATCATGAGTCTATTTGAAATTCATCACTTCGTACATTTGTCTGTATTACGTGGGGACCTTTCTTCAGGTATCACGTGATCGCACTTCCTTTGTGCCCTAGGGGGGTGGGATACTCCCTTATATACACTATATAGGTATGTGCCGCCCGATAGGGTAGGGTCTTTGAGGTGTTCAGTCCTTAAATAGGGTATCCTTCTTTGTAATTTTGGTATTGTGATCCTTAGATATTCCTTAGATAGGGTCACTAAATTGCAGTATCCACCCCAACGCGCAAAACGAAAAAGATATGGTCTGCTAAAACTGTACTACACGCCTGAATTGGGCCTTAAAAAGGTATCAAATCTCGATTTTCTACCCTTAAATAGGGTCAGGGTTTGAGAACCTTGGTGGCACACACCTATCCTACATTGTCGGGAGTACCCACCGTCCTACCACCTACCATAACCGTCCACAGGTCTTTAATGTAGCAAGGTGTATTTGGAAAATATTTATAACAACACAAACAATCGAATCCGTTTTTAATCAGTTTACATTACGCTTTCTCTGATCGAAATCAACTTTTTATACACCTTGTTCTCACTGATTCTTAGTTATCATCTGAGGATAGAGATTTAAAGTGATTCACCATTTATTGGATTTCTGCGAGGAAATTGAATTCCGGTGGATGCACTGGACTCGTGTTCAATCTCCTCTCGTCCGAAAATAGCATAAATTGTCACTGGGTACGAGTCCCCTGATGCTCAGGGAAGGTTTCGTCAAACGTCAGCTTTGTCGAAGGTTTCGTCAAACGTCAGCTTTGTCGAATCTTTTTACGGTGGCTAATTTACCTTATCGACTCAGTCGATAAAACCAAATTCTTGTTTTTTTTTTACGAAACCTTCCCTGAGGTACGGGAATATAATTAATTAATCCAAGCAATGAAAAAAGACAATCTAACGTCAGCTTGCTTAGGTTGTTATTTTTATTCGACCATTTTATTTTGAAAAAGATTTGTTCAAAAGGAATAGCCTATGCACAAGGGTACGAGCACATGAAAAAGAAAAAAAAAGGTGCGTCGGCCGGGAATCGAACCCAGGTCAACTACTTGGGAGGAAGCTATGCTCACCACTATACCACCGACGCACTCTGCATGGAGGTGGCTAATTTTCTGGTGGAGTTATCGGATTATTATGCCAGCGATATACGGAAATATTTTTGTAGCTGAATGACAATGAAAAATGTATTTTTCGGTGGTATTCCAAGTAATTTATGCTACTTGTTTAGCTTTATCACCTGCCGCACCCTCTATTGTGCATTACACACGTCCTATTGGTCAGCTTTCCAGTACTTATAGACCTTGGCCTATTCACGAATTTCATTCACGCTTGCGGTTCCACACAGTTTACACATCTCTTTACCCCACCTTCGGACTAATGCCTAGCGATCAGAGGCAATCTGAAGGATCTTCCGTTCCGGCAGAAACAGGCCAAACGAGCGACGAACGCGGAGGCAACTCGCGAAATGTTGATCAAGTATTTTCCACGTTCAAAGGCTATCTCGAGCAGAAATTGGAAGATAAAGAGAAGCAGATCGTTCAAAAGAGTAGGATGGACAAAGAAATAGTGCAGTTGAAGTACAAGGGCGTTCTAGCTGAACACTGAATTAGACTTCATCCTTGAAGGTATTCAAATCGAGAGCGAACGCGGGGAGCTTAATTTGGCTTGTATAAAGACTCTTTCCCAAGAAGCCAGGCAGCGTATCTACAAACGGCAGAAGCTGATAAAGGTCGCAGTTAAAAGTAAGGACGGTTGGCAAGTGGTAGCGGAGTACGAGTCAAACGAACTGCCATCCGGCTCGGAAGATGAAAAGCGTCTTAAGAAGGCCAGAGAAGCGGCGAGTCGTAAAAGGCGACAGAGAGATCAACGTGCGAGCGGCCGCAGAAAGAAAGCGAGATTTTCTACGCGCTCTGATAATCAGCTTTCTCGTGGTAAGAAAAAGCGCCTTTCATTTTACTTTGTGAATTCATATGTGCTGGATTCGCTTGCGTATCCTACCATACTTTGTGTCTGGTGATTAGTATTACAGGAATTGAAGGGTAAAATGATTTACGTTCGTTTGAGCGCAGCGAATTAGAACGTAAATGTATTTTCCGCTGGTATTCCAAGTAATTTATGCTACTTGTTTAGCTTTATCACCTGCCGCACCCTCTATTGTGCATTACACACGTCCTATTGGTCAGCTTTCCAGTACTTATAGACCTTGGCCTATTCACGAATTTCATTCACGCTTGCGGTTCCACACAGTTTACACATCTCTTTACCCCACCCCCCCCCCCCCCCCCCCCCCCCGGGTTTATGTTTCGCTTTATTTTGTAGGCCGAAGAGACGCTACTGGCGGCAACTTCCGTTGCTACAAATGCGGAAGACTTGGGCTTTGGGCTAAGGACTGCAAACTCGTGTCTTGGCAAGGAGGTTACCGGTCCCTTAGCTGCATTACATACCCTGGACGCTAATATAACAAGCCGGTTGAAAGCGAATCATCTCATTTTCAATCAAAACGGCGAAGAGGACTTGGCACAGGTAGAGGATGTGATGAAGAAATATGAATTCGGAAGCGGACAGGTTTGAGGTGTTAAGGGTAGTCTAAAGAAAAATCTAGGGTTTTGGAGAATCTATTGGCGCTCCGATTTTTATTTTGACAACCATTGGCAAGGGCTATAAATTACCGTTTACTAGATTCCCATTGTCTGAAAAACTAAAAACATAGTTCCGCGCTACTGCATGCTGAATTTGTGAATCAAGCCGTCATTGAGCTAGCTAATTCTGGTCAAATTCGCAGTTAGATCAGCAACCTTTAGTTGTTTATCCCTTGTCAGTATCTATACAGCCATGGGGCGAAAGAGGCTAATTCTGGATTAATGCCACGTTAATAGGTCGTTTAGTAAACACAGGGTCAAATATCAAGATTGGGAAGTCGCTATCGCTTAATTTACTAAGGTTCGTGCATGTTCTCTTTCGATTTAAAAAACGGCTATCGTCATATCGATATCTCACAGGAACACCAACCCTACCTGGGATTTTCCTGGCGAGATCCTGAGTCCTATAATATATATTATATTTTACTGTTCTTCCGTTTGGGCGTTCAACAGCTCCTCATATATTTACAAAGGTTTTAAACCTTTAGAGAAACACTGGAGTATACAGGGGATCTACATAGCCATTTTCTTGGACGACGGTTGACGACAGTCCAGTATACTGAAGGTTGCCGCGTTAAGGCCCTGGCTGTAAAGCAGGATTTATGTAATGCGGGTTTTGAAATTTATGACGAGAAACCGGTATGGGTCCCCATTCAATATTGGACTGGTTAGGCATAACCTTGAATTCCGTATTGGGTACTTTAAATTGTAGGTAGAAGAATTACAAAGATTATTGATACCATAGTCAATAACGACCGTGTAATTCTCACTGATTAATTAATAATTAGTAATTCTCAATAATAGAACGTGTAATTCTCACTGATTTAAAGTCTAGAGAGTTAGCTTCCTTCATCGATCAAATTATTTCTACGGCATCAGCAGTGGGCAACTTTGGTAGGATAATGACCAGTCATTGCATCATGTCTATTTTTGTCGAGATAAGTGGGATTCCATATTTCTGCCTTGATGCTTACTGCAAAGAGGAATTATATTTTTGGAAGGAGAAGCTGGTTAATATCAATAGCAGATATTGCTTTGAAAGTAAAGATTCTATTTATTTTGTATATTCAGATGCCAGTGCTACTGAGGGTGGTGCATTTGTTGACCCAAACAATGAATTTGTGTGTCATAAAACGTGGACGCAGAACGAGCGTTTTCAAGTGCCGCGTGGAGGGAGTTGTTCGTTATTGAATTTTCATTGCAATCTTTTGCCTTGAGTGCTCCAAGGATCGCATGTTAAGCAGTTTACTGACAGCCAAGCGGCTGATAAAATCGTTGAAGGGGGCAGCACGACATTGGAGTTTCGCAAGATGACCCGGAGTATTTTTAACATTTGCATTCGATCGTATATCTATTTGGAGGTCCCAGGGTTCCCTCCTACTGTTAATCAGCAAGTTGGGTTATATTAGTCGGCTAATTGATATCGATGATTGGCAATTACATGAGTTTTTTCTACCTCTTGAGCATCGGTGGGGGCCCTATAGTGTCAATTCTCTTACCAATTATTACAATCACAAACTCCCTAAGTTCTTTTCACGGTGATGAAACCCATACAGTGCGGATGTCGATCTTTTCGCTCAGCATCTCCGCGGTGAGAATTGTCGGGTGTTTCCCCCTGTTGGTATTATTCCGCGGGTATTACATTATTATATGGAATGTCAGTATGCTGTTGGTACACTTGTTGTACTCGTTGGTCTTCGGCTCATTACTTCCCTTTAATTATGCATATAAATATAATAGTTATCTCGTGGCCCACGGTATTCATATCGGGAAGGAGGTTTTAACGCGCGGGAGAAACTCTTATTTGCTTTTAAGGTCAGATCAATTCACAGGAGATATTGTCGCCCTAAGAATGGAATTTACTGCGTAATTTATTAGTAGAATTTATATGTTGTACGGGCACGGGCCTAGATAATGATTGCTCAATATATGCGGCACGGGCGCAGACTACGATCTATTGATTTGTGCGGCACTGGCCGAATATGGATTGGAGTTTACCGCGTAATTTATTATGAGCGGAATTTTATATATGGCACTGGGCACGGGCCTAGATAATGATTTCTCAATATATGCGGCACGGGCCCAGACTACGATCTATTGATCTGTGCGGCATTGGCCGAATATGGATTGGAGTTTACTGCGTAATTTATTAGTGAAATTTATATATTGCACGGGCACAGGCCTAGATAATGATTTCTCAATATATGCAGCAGGGGCCCAGACTACGATCTATTGATTTGTGTGACACTGGCCGAATATGGATTGGAGTTTACAGCGTAATTTATTAGTGAAATTTATATATTGCACGGGCACGGGCCAAGATAATGATTTCTCAATATATGCGGCAGGGGTCTAGACTATGATCCATTGATTTGTGTGGCACTGGCCGAATAGAGATTCATTGCTTTATGTGGCACTGGCCTGAAACAATGCCTTATCGATTTATGTAGCAGTGACCTTTTCGGAGAGGCGGCACTTAACTTGTTGGCAGTTTTGTGCGCTCATGATTTCGGGGCGGGGTGTTCGTGTGTTGTTTCTAGTTCGTTTGTTCGTTTTCGTTCGTATGTTGTGCTCTTGCTTTTTCAGACGTTTTCTTCAAGCAAAGGATGGAAGTGTTTTCGCAATTTTGCTTCACTGAGTGTTAATCAGGTGTTGGAGGCGATGTTGAAGTCCAGAGCAGATAGTACAGCCACATCTTATATGCGTGTTATTAAAACATTTATGAGCTGGTGTAAAATAAGACGGAAATATATAGGGAAGGGAACTACGTCTTTGTTAGTGCATCTGGTTCTAAATGCTGCCCTGTGAGTGTTTAAGAAGGTATTTGAATGTAGCCGTATTGGCGATAGTAGTACTCTCCCGTTATTAAGACCTCTCGTGTTTCACCGTAGTAACTCTAGTTATACCCTAGTAGTGGTTAGTTCTCTTACACTAGATGCAGGGAAGTTCTCAGAGATGCCTTAAGTCAGCTAGGTTATAACCCACAACAATTATGGCCTTCATAGCCAAGGATCTGGCGGTTTTACATCCGCGGTGTGTATAATGTAATTTCTGGCGTTTGAGCAACGTAGTCAACGAGTTAGACAGAATTTGATATTTCTACGGCACGGGAACAGCAGGGGCCGGGCATTATTGTTGTAGTGCATTGTGGGTAGCATAACTTCGTTATAAGCGAAGTATCGTACGCGGTTAGTCATTCTAGGCCTGCAACATTCAGCTTCAGTATTTATTTATTTATTTTTCTTACTGTGTAAGAACTTCGGCGCATTTTGTACTTATTGTGTAATACTTATATAGGGCCTCGTAGGATGGGCTACAGAGTTTGAGCCATGGATCCTACCCAGATTTCCTGCCGCATATTTTTCCCCAAAAGGGGTTTTTTGGGTGACAGGTTTTTTCTGGCCTCCGTTTAACCGCAATTTCTTTGTATGTAAGTGGTTGCTCAGCTCTGGTTCGTCATTAGCATTGTATTATTTTCATTTTATGGATTTTGAGTACACGTACCGTTAAATTGTATTGTTATACTCACATTATATTAAATATGTTCGTAAATGCCGTTGGCGTCCGGCCGAAATGCAGAAAAATCAATCTATTGGAGCGTGTGATGTGCGGAGTTGAAACGTAGTAATTCGATCCCAGAAAGGCTACTCATAATACATGGCCGAGATGTAAGTCCGATTCCGCTAGGGACATGGATGTCGAAGGAAGCCTTAAGAGAAGGTTACAAGTAACTAAGTATTCGGGATTGTAATATTGCGGGACACATATATTTACTTTTTCCGTTAGATTAGTTAAGGTATACGAAGAATTGTAAGATATAGTAATTAGCCTATTTAGATGCATTCCCTTCTGTAACTTCATGTATGATGTAATAAAACTGTGCTGGATTCGCTTGCGTATCCTACCATACTTTGTGTCTGGTGATTAGTATTACAGGAATTGAAGGGTAAAATGATTTACGTTCGTTTGAGCGCAGCGAATTAGAACGTAATAGACAATTTTCGTATTCTCAGTATTGAACTGGAACTTAGTTTGCAATGGATGCTCGTGCGGGGGAATATCATTAAAAATATTTGCTTTTGAAAAGATTGTCCCACATAAGCCTCGACTGCAAGCTAGTTCCAGTTCAATACCAAGAATACGAATATCATGTATTATTCCCGGCATAGTAAATCGAACCCAATCGAACTAACTAGTTTCAATCGAACTCAATCGAACTCAATTCATGGATTGAGTTCGATTATTGAGTTCGGCAATCGAACGAAATCGAACTCACCGAAAAGAAAAAAAATCAATCGAACCCAATCGAACGTTCGATTTTCGAACTCGTGATTTGTGTAAAACAGGCGTTGAAAATCCATAACCAGATCTTGGAAGCTCGAGTTACTTCAGCCCGGAGTGTAGCGCACGTGTTTTTCGTAAACGAAGAAATTCCGCATAAATGGCTTCAGATGCGCTGTGGATTGTAAGCTTCAAATGCGTAGTAAAAGGCTACCAGGAATACCGCTTCGACGTCATTGTATTTTTGCATAAAAGTAACCCTTCGAGTTGTCTTGCCGCAATCGTAAGTTAACTAAAAATGGAAAGGGTACAACAACTTCGGAATGCGCCCGCGGGAATAATGATAGCTTTGCTCTGTTCTGTTCTGTTCTCTTAACTGCCGTGGACAGTTTATAAATGGGGTTTCTGTTATTGAAAAAATTGTAAAAAAGCACACACACAAGAAAAACCTGCTTTGATGGGCTTGCTTTGGGCTTGCTTTGTGTAGGTTTACCAGAGCCAATCGAACTCAATCATTTAATTGTGTTCGATTGAGTTCGGTTTCCGTACTCAGTCGAACACAATCAGATGGATTGAGAGTCGATTTGTTCGGAAATCGAACTCACTGAAAGTCCGGTGTTGGATTTCGTTCGATTGCCCAACTCAATCGAACTCAATCCACGGATTGAGTTCGATTGAGTTCGATTTGCGAACGTTCGAATAATTACTATTCCGGGATTATTATTCGACATGGCATTCTGGAGTGCACAATACAGTATGTCGCTCAGCATCCGACGACTCAGTCGCAAGAGTTCTGAAATTTGTCCTTGAGACAATTCATGTAGTCTATAATGGCTGCGGCCGCACTTGGTGAGTTAACTTGGTTATTTTTTTAGTAACCCGGTTAAAATAACCCGGTTAAAATAACTCGGTAAAAAGTGAAATAACCGAGTTTATTTTTCTGAGCGGCCGCACTTCAGAAGGTTGAACTTTGAACGTGAGAGATCATGCTAGCGAGAGCTGCACAAAACAATACGATTAATGAGCGAAAACAATGCCTGTGCACGTGCATTTTACATATTGTTATTCCCTGCAAAACAACATCGTCAAATGATCAAATTATAGGTTTTGTGGAGAACATAACCACACGACAGTTTTCCTTTCTCTATTTGAAATTAAAAGTCGTCCCTACGAAGGTCTACGAATTCAACATAAAGCCAAAAATTACCGCGTAAGCGAAGATGATTGACAGATCGGGAAAGTTAACCTGCACTAAACCACCTAGCGAGGTGGTTTAAATAAACCTAACCCGGTTAAAAAAATCTATTGTTCTTTAGTTAATTTCCATGGGAACCGCTAACACGGTTAAAATTCGGTGAACGCAAAAAATACGCGGCCGCATCAGGAATTTTGTTAAACCAGTTAATTTTAATTAATTAATTAATTGCATGTAACCGGGTTAACTACTCTAGTGCGGCCGCAGCCAATATGATGTAAAAAAGGTTTACGTTTTTAAGCGATGACGAAGTCATCGCGTTATTGTCGTCGTTCTGTGGTGTCCGGATTACACCCGAGAAACACTGGGAACTAGCCACTTTGCTCCGCCATTTTGTTTTGAGGTACTTTTGTGTCGGGGGTGGAAGCGGAATAATGAATAATGAATAACGGCTTAAAAAAGAAAATGAATAAGGAATAACGGCTTAAAAAGAAAATGAATAATGAATAACTAGGGTTTAATCGGGAATAATGAATTATACAAAGAAAGAATCGCGTAAAGAAGCGATAGAGATCACGCGCTCGAAAACTTGCAATCTTTGTCAAAATCAAATATTTGATGTCTTTGATGGTTTTAGTGACCTTTCAGTGCCTTCCAGACTCAGATTCTAGTCCTTCCGTAGCCGATTTCGTAACTTTTTCTTGATTGGTGCGTGCTTTTTATGCCCATTGTGTTTATGTCATCACTGTCTGGTTCGTCTCTTTGTGACTGATTGTGAGCAGATTCCGTCTGCCTCGAGTAACGTCTCGACCGTCTCGGAGTGTTTTTAGTGTGTCGAAGAGTTTTACACGGTAATCGAACAGTGATTCACAAATGGGAAAAAAAAAGAAGAGAGATCGCGACAGACAGTACGTTGAATTCAAGTTTGATATCGTAACTGACATTCGATTCATGTTTAATTATCTGTTGTTCACTACAGTTCATACGTTATCAAAATTGCATTATTTCCAGGTCACGTTCCCAATCCTGGTCGCCTGAAAGGTCACAGCGTATAGCTCAAAACGGTCGAAAAGATCGGAAAGGTCGGTCAGTTTTAAGTGTTTAAATGTTGATTTATTATAGTTCTCTGTTTAGTCAATTGTCGACCGGGCCAGCATACATGGTATTACGTGACCGTCTGCGAAGTAGATTCAGAGTGCAAAAAGCCCGGCGGTACCAATCAATGAAAAGCAATAATCAATATAATCAATAACAATCAATAATAATCAATACCAATTAATTGATTGGTATTGGAAATCAATAAAAATCAATGCCTTGGAGTTGAGTGAGTATCGATTTTCATTGATTATCATTGATTATCATTGATTATCATTGATTTCTATTGATTAATATTTTTGTATTGATTAATATTTTTCTATTGATTTTTTTTCTATTGATTAATATATTCGATTCCAATAAACGCCCTAATAAAGCGTAATTGTTCTGATTTGTGACAAAAGTTCGCTTTTGTAAAAAGAATAAATAAATTACAACAACAAAATTAACTGAACAACAACATTTTATTACCTATTTAATTGTATATCGATCCGGCACGCAGACAGAATTTAGTATTTCGTGTTATAGAGGGAGTTACATTTTTAGCACCGTAAGGTTATATTTGCCGGGATAACAGGATGTCTGTCATAGCGAAGTGTCCGCAAGGCGGACGGAGAAAGAACGGAACGAGAACGATCTCGAACGTCACGAGAACGGCAGAGATGGTCAAGGTAGCTGCCGTTTTCAACGCAAGAAGACCTGCTTTCACATATTTTGTAACGGCAAGTGGCAGAGTCGGCAAGTTTACATTTCCCGTTTGCGGTAAACGCGATGGTTTTTAATGGGTTTGTAACTAACTCATTAGAGAGATTAAGCATTGCGTAATTTTTACCCGCGAACGGCAGGGATAGTCACGGCAGCCGCCGTATTTGTACGCGACGAGACCTGCTTTTATACACCATAGGACGGCAAACGGCAGACGACAAGCTTACATTTCTTGTTTGCGTTATACGCGAAGCTTAATAGAGAGATTAAGTATCGCGTTTCCGGCATACGGCAAACATTGCACGATCAGTTATTGATTATCTATAAAAATCAATAATAATCAATAGCAATTAAGGAGTCTGGGTGAGTGAGTATCGATTTTTATTGATTGGTTGAACCAATCAATATCAATCAATGGATTATTATTGATTATTATTGATTGTATTGATTGGCAATCAATGATTGATTTTCATTGATTGGTACCGCCGGGAAAAAGGCTTACGGTATTTTGAGAAACGAAACGAAACCAAACTCAGTCGAACAAATCGTTTTCCTCTGCTCCAAATAATTCATTTGTATTAAATAGATTTGATTTAACACTTTGTGGGATTTGTAATTTTATGGCTGATCTACGTTACAATTTTTACAATGCAAAAAACAATTGCTTTTGACTGGGAATATCTCGATGGTAACTGGTTAACACACCCCCCATAGTGTTACATTTCCAGCCCCGACGTCTCCTTGGAACTTAATGCTGTAAAATTGTTCCCTGGCGTAAAGCTTGTGAATAGGAATGGTAGTATTTAATTCTATTCAAATAACTTTAGACAAAGTTAATAATTTATTAAGACAAAATTTATGGGATCTTATTAGTCGATATTAAGGATGAGAAGGAAGAGAGATATTTTTGTTCGACTGAAGCATAGTTGAAGGTGGCTCTGAACCCCTCTTACATAACTTTTTAAAATTTGCCAAAAGTTGCATCTTATGCTACTGATCAAAATTAGAAAATAAAAAATGGGGTTCACCGAGTCATTTTTGAGTTATTAATACTTAAAGCTAAACTTAAGGGTGTTTTCAGCACGTTATACTGTTGCTATAGTAACATATTGTGTCACAAAAATGATAACAACGTGTTCACCAATCATTGGGCATTCATTTGATATCATGATTGTAGCACCAACTGATAAAGAGTGGTTTTAATGACCCATCAAAATCTAAGTCTTGGAAAGTGCTGGAAACTGTTGGGAACCACCTTAAATCATATTTTAATTGAAGTGAAAATCTTCTATTTCACAAAAGCTGCCTAAAAAACTCAAATACGGAATAATGAATAACGAGAAAAATTTAAAAATGAATAATGAATAACCTTGAAAAAAATGAAAGGAATAATGAATAAGTGAGATCCAATTATTTCGCTTCCACCCCCGATTTTGTGGAGAAAAGGCTCGTTTGTTTTCAAATTTTACACCGCCGTTCTTTATTTATCGTGAATATATTTGCGCTCACTTGCAAACAAACAGACACGAAGTGAGATACCTACATCAGCAGTACATACTCGCACTCGCGATAGGCAAAAGGTCTACACTAAATTATCGAGTCTGGGCGCTGTTAAAGCAAGCTAAAGCAAGCTCCTGGCCATAATCATGAAAACAGGCACGATATTTCTGTCGGGACAGTGTCCCTTTTATAAGTTAAAAATGTCTTCGGTTAATTTACCCTATTTGCTTATAAGTTAGAAAAGACTGAATAAAAAACAGTAGATTTTATGAACTAGTGGTTTCAATTTCATTGTAGGTTGACAAACGAATATAGAATTTGTCAATACAAGAGTGCTTGTAAGAGGGTGGCAAAGGGTCTTGTAAGTCGATTGTAAGAGTGATCAGAAACAATTTCACGAACGCTGTATGTAAGATGTGAATAAAATAACTTTATTTCATTAAGGGGACTGTTTTACTGTGGACTAAGCGACATTATTTTATTTTTAAATGAGTATTTAATATATAGTGGAACATTTCTTCTGATTCTCGTACAGTGTACGGTATCAGGATTATGTATTTTGCAGGTTGGTCCGCTTTGATTTTGGTGGAAGTGGAATCACAAGAGCAAGTGCCCTTGTAATTCCACGCCTGACAACTCTTACTTTGTTCTCCATGCAGAGTTACTGAGGATTGGGACGCAGGCGGTGAACGAGTGGGTGTAGGCTTTTGCACAGACGCTGTCGAGCGTAAATTCGAATGCTTAAAATACGTGGATGCCATTTCCCGTATCTCGCCAATGTGATCCCATTCGAGTCGTCGTAGCTCTACTTGTTTTGCGATGTGTGAATAAAAGCCACGTACACTAGGCCACGAATAACTAATAGCCTTCAAGGATTGCGTGCATGTGTTGTTTGGCATCTAGCTCGTAATTCCTCACCATCGAGAGGTAACCCGCGACAAAGGCGGGTAGCTCTAGAGAATTGAAATCAGAAACAGTCGACGTGCCTAGAACGAAATCTTGAGGCCAATCGATGCTTCTCTTCTTCGCTGGTTCCTTGGCTGCAGTGATATTTTCGGTGTTTGGCTGAGAGGGCGTTGTTGTGCTTTGACGCACCCGAATGACCTCCAATTCGAGTGCTAGTTTCTCCTTCTGTAGTTTAACTAACTCTAACTCCTTGTCAAGAAGATCGTGTCGAGGCATGGCCTGTTGTGGATTGGCAGAATTCTTCTAAGTTCAACTGCGAGAGTTGTTCAAGAAACGAACGATGCGGAATTTCAAAATCCACCGCGGAAGAGGCTGCTGATTTGGCTTTAGCGGTGCGACGGCGGGTACCTGACATGCTAACTTAAAATTGAGATTGAGAGGAACGCTTGAGTTTGACTTTCACGGTCGAGAGAGCGATCGTCTCGGATGAGATCGATAAGAACAAAACTAGCGAGCTACCCAGCCTCGTTCCCAGGGTCTCTCATCTTCCCGCCCCTGGAGCGAGTGAAGAGAGACCCTGGTCAACTTTGGTCACGTGCCTCTTGGACAATTATATTCCTAAGGAGCGGTCGACGGTGTTTGAATTCTTTTACCAGGTTATTTATATTTACATTTACATTTACATTTACATTTACATTTACATTTACATTTACATTTACATTTACATTTACATTTACATTTACATTTACATTTACATTTACATTTACATTTACATTTACATTTACATTTACATTTACATTTACATTTACATGTATTAGGTCGGTAAAAACCGTTAGGTTATCACACCAACCGTAAAAATAAATAAATAAATAAATAAAAATAAGTAAATGAATAGAATACGGATATATCAATATATAAAATAATTGTATAAAATTAAATGAAAAGACTAAATAAACTATATATAACTATTGTTTAAGAAAAGCTGCTAACCTATATTTAAAAATTTCTAAGGAAGATGATGAAACAATGGCCTCAGGGAGGCAGTTCCAGTCCGCTATAGTTTTTGGAAAAAATGAAAATTTAAAAACGTCTTTATTTGCATATGGCACCTGAAATTTAAATTGATGGCTTCCCCTCGTGCGACACTCGGAGTGTTGAGTTAAATATTTTGGGGTATCTATGTCAATAAGACCATGAGTTAGTTTATACATAAGTGTTAATCTAGACTGCCTTCTTCTCATTTCCAGCGTGGCCCACCCTAAGTCTTTAATCATGTCCGTAACACTGGCATATCTATCATAATTCTGTGAGCAGAACCGTGCTGCTTTACGTTGAACCCTTTCCAGAGCACTGATATCTTTCTTTAAGAAATTTCTTTAAGAAATTAAGAAACTTCTTCTTTAAGAACTTACTGCTCTTGCCAGTAAAACGCGGCACCAACCATGCTTTTAAAGTCCAACATTTACCAACATTGTCACGTGGTTGCAAACCAAGAATTGAATGAAAAGAGGGAAAATATAGTCGAACAAAATTAATCGTAGTAGCACAACAAAGTTTTTTTATTGTCACAAAAATAAAAAAATTAGGTCCCACCGAGATTTGAACTCGGATCGCTGGATTCAAAGTCCAGAGTGCTAACCATTACACCATGGGGCCGTTCACAACACCACTCGTGAAACTAGAAATCAAAGACTCTGCAAAAGCAGCGTTTTACCATCGCTGATCTTTACATTTGTGGAGCTGAAGGGCTGGAAGGGTGTACTGATTTGGAGATGGAGCCGTCCACAGGATTTAATCTAGTAAGGTGTGTTCAGAAAATATTTATAACAACACAAACAATGTAATTAGTTTCAATCAGTTTACATTACGTTTCTGCAATCCACTTTGGATGCACCTTGTTCTCACTGATTCTTAATTATCATCTGAGGATAGAGATTTGAAGCCAGTCACCGTTTATTGGATTTTTGGGTGAGAGGAGATTGGATGAAACAGCATTTTTGCATCGTATTTTTTACAGAGCTGAATTGTGAACCGTTTTGCGAATCGACGCTTTTGGATTAGATACGAGTGAAGTCGAGGCGCATTGGGACTCGTTATCAGGCTCTTCGCTGCCAAAGTGATTAAATGAATAGCGACTGGGTACGAATTCGGTGAGGATGGACACTCGACTCATGCAAACTTCAATGAAAAGGAGGTAGGGTAGAGTACAGGACATTTGTAAGTCTAAAACGGAATGTCAGACTGCGAAAAATAAACAAAATTAACGACTGACGGCAACCTTGTGTTAAGCCATTTTCACTAATTAAAAGTTTTTGGGAAAAGATTTGTTTAAACATGAGTTCAAAATAAAATGCGTCGGCCGGGAATCGAACCCGGGTCAACTGCTTGGAAGGCAGCTATGCTCACCACTATACCACCGACGCGTGTTGTTGGCAGTAGGTAGTAAAAATATATGACTTAACAGTAGATATCATGTTATTTTCAACACAACAGACATTTCTATAACATTTTTTTACCAGGTTATTTACTGCTCTTCCCAGTAAACCGCGGCACCCACCATTTTTTAAAGTCCAACATTTACCAACATTGTTGGAGCGTTTATCCACTCGGCTTAACGAGCATGAAACCGTGAGTCTATTCCAGCGGGAAGACTAGTTATTTCAAACAAAACGTTCATATTTGGCTTGTCGCCATTAGTTAATTTCAATGGCCAAAACGTTTGGATAACGTTATATGAACTCATCCAAGAAAAATTAGACAAGTGAGACAGTCTTTTAGAATAATTGTAAGTTTGAGTTTTGCGAACTGAGTCAGGCTCTGGGTTTCAACGGTTCTCAGCCAATTTCTTTTACAGGCTCACCAATTGTAACGTTACATCGTTCTAAAATATAGCGATTTGTGTAATTATGAAGCCATTGAATGAAAACAGGGAAAATATAGTCGAAAAAAATTATTCGCAGTCAGTAGAACATCAAAGAGTTTTTTATTGTCAGAAAAATAAAAAAATAGGTCCCACCGAGATTTGAACTCGGATCGCTGGATTCAAAGTCCAGAGTGCTAACCATTACACCATGGGGCCCTTTACAACACCTCGTGTGAAACTAGTAATCAAAGACTCCGAAAAATCAGCGTTTTACCATCGCCGATCTTTACCTTTGTGGAGCTGAAGTGTGTACTGATTTGGAGATGGAGCCGTCCACAGCTGTTTAATCTATAGTAAGGTGTGTTCGGAATTAAACAACACAAACAATCTAATCAGTTTCAATCAGTTTACATTACGTTTTTGCATCGTGCTTTTTGCAGAGCTGAGTAGGCCATTTGCACGATGGCGTCATTTGACTACAACTACCAGAATTCATTTCGTTTTTCCTTTCTTATTTCAATTTTGTAATCCCAGTGCGGTTTAAATAACAATAGCCCTAATTTGCACTACAAAACAAAAAACTGAAGGATTCTGGTAGTTGTAGTCAAATGACGTCATCGTGAAAATTCCTTAGTTGACAGCTTCATTGGGCACTCTTCAAATCTTAGTAACACACAAAAAAAAACAAACAAACAAACATAGATAAATAAATATATTTCATTTTATTGAAACAAGATAAGTAACAGAGTGTAGGTCCCACCGAGATTTGAACTCGGATCGCTGGATTCAGACTCCAGAGTGCTAACCATTACACCATGGGACCCTACCTAGGAAGTTCTATGGAATTAAGAAATTTCTCCCTGGTACTCTGGGAAGAAACGACATTTTTTCATTGTATTTTTTGCAGAGCTGAAATGTGAACCGTTTTAATTGGGAACCGACGCTTTTGCAGCATTTATGAAAGCTGACATCTGTTTTACTTGGATTGGATACGAGTGAAGCCGAGGCACGCGGGGGCTTGTTACCAGTCTCTTCACGGCCAAACTGATAGAATGAATAGCGACTGGGTACGAATTCGGTGAAGATGGACACTCGATTCCGACGAACCTCAGTGAAAAGGAGGTAGGGTAGAGCACCGGACATTTGTAGTAAGTCTAAAACGGTAAGTCAGACAGCAAAAAGTAAACGACATTAACAACTGACGGCAACCTTGTGTCAGGCCATTTTCACTTATTAAACGTTCTGGTTGAAAGATTTGTTAACCAACGTGAGTACAAAATAAAATGCGTCGGCCGGGAATCGAACCCGGGTCAACTGCTTGGAAGGCAGCTATGCTCACCACTATACCACCGACGCGTGTTGTTGACAGGTAGTAAAAATATATTCATTTTAAAATGATTTTACAACAGAAATTTCTATAACATCTTTTTCCATGTTATTTACTGCTCTTCCCAGTAAAACGCGGCACCCAATGCACCATGCTTTTTAAGTCCAACATTTACCAACATTGTCACGTGGTTGCAAACCAAGAATTGAATGAAAAGAGGGAAAATATAGTCGAACAAAATTAATCGTAGTTGCAGATCAAAGTTTTTTTATTGTCATAAAAATAAAAACCATAGGTCCCACCGAGATTTGAACTCGGATCGCTGGATACAAAGTCCAGAGTGCTAACCATTACACCATGGGGCCGTTCACAACACCACTCGTGAAACTAGAAATCAAAGACTCCGAAAAAGCAGCGTTTTACCATCGCTGATCTTTACCTTTGTGGAGCTGAAGGGCTGGAAGGGTGTACTGATTTGGAGATGGAGCCGTCCACAGAGGTTCAATAGGTGTGTTCGGAAAATATTTATAACAACACAAACAATCTAATCAGTTTCAATCAGTTTACAGTACGATTTTGCAATTCATTTTGAATGCACCTTGTTCTCACTGATTCTTAGTTTTCATCTGAGGATAGAGATTTGAAGCCAGACACCATTTCTTGGATTTTGGGGTGAGAGGAGATTGGATACGGGTGAGACGCACTGGGATGAAACAGCATTTTTGCATCGTATTTTTTACAGAGCTGAATTGTGAACCGTTTTGCGAATCGACGCTTTTGGATTAGATACGAGGTGCATTGGGACTCGTTATCAGGCTCTTCACTGCCAAAGTGATTAAATGAATAGCGACTGGGTACGAATTCGGTGAAGATGGACACTCCACTCAGGCAAACTTCAGTCAAAAGGAGGTAGGGTAGAGTACAGGACATTTTTATGTCTAAAACGGAATGTCAGACAGCGAAAAATAAACAACATTAAAAACTGACGGCAACCTTGTGTTAAGCCATTTTTTACTCATAAAAAGTTTTGCGGAAAAGATTTGTTACCCACCATCAGTTCAAAATAAAATGCGTCGGCCGGGAATCGAACCCGGGTCAACTGCTTGGAAGGCAGCTATGCTCACCACTATACCACCGACGCGTGTTGTTGACAGGTAGTAAAAATATATTCATTTTAAAATGATTTTACAACAGAAATTTCTATAACATCTTTTTCCATGTTATTTACTGCTCTTCCCAGTAAAACGCGGCACCCAATGCACCATGCTTTTTAAGTCCAACATTTACCAACATTGTCACGTGGTTGCAAACCAAGCATTGAATGAAAAGAGGGAAAATATATAATAGTCGAACAAAATTAATCGTAGTTGCACATCAAGGTTTTTTTATTGTCACAAAAATAAAAAATATAGGTCCCACCGAGATTTGAACTCGGATCGCTGGATTCAAAGTCCAGAGTGCTAACCATTACACCATGGGGCCGTTCACAACACCACTCGTGAAACTAGAAATCAAAAACTCCGAAAAAGCAGCGTTTTACCATCGCTGATCTTTACCTTTGTGGAGCTGAAGGGCTGGAAGGGTGTACTGATTTGGAGATGGAGCCGTCCACAGAGGTTTAATAGGTGTGTTCGGAAAATATTTATAACAACACAAACAATCTAATCAGTTTCAATCAGTTTACAGTACGATTTTGCAATTCATTTTGGATGCACCTTGTTCTCACTGATTCTTAGTTTTCATCTGAGGATAGAGATTTGAAGCCAGACACCATTTCTTGGATTTTGGGGTGAGAGGAGATTGGATACGGGTGAGACGCACTGGAATGAAACAGCATTTTTGCATCGTATTTTTTACAGAGCTGAATTGTGAACCGTTTTGCGAATCGACGCTTTTGGATTAGATACGAGGCGCATTGGGACTCGTTATCAGGCTCTTCACTGCCAAAGTGATTAAATGAATAGCGACTGGGTACGAATTCGGTGAAGATGGACACTCCACTCAGGCAAACTTCAGTCAAAAGGAGGTAGGGTAGAGTACAGGACATTTTTATGTCTAAAACGGAATGTCAGACAGCGAAAAATAAACAACATTAACAACTGACGGCAACCTTGTGTTAAGCCATTTTTTACTCATAAAAAGTTTTGGGGAAAAGATTTGTTACCCACCATCAGTTCAAAATAAAATGCGTCGGCCGGGAATCGAACCCGGGTCAACTGCTTGGAAGGCAGCTATGCTCACCACTATACCACCGACGCGTGTTGTTGACAGATAGTAAAAATATATCCGTTATACGAAAGACATTTCTATAATATTTTTTTGACCAGGTTATTTACTGCTCTTCCCAATAAACCGCGGCACCCACCATTTTATTTCTAAAGTCCACCATTTACCAACAATATGGAACGTTTTTCCGATAGGCTTAACGAGCATGGCACCGTGAGTCTATTCCAACAGGAAGACTAGTTATTTCAAACAAAACGTTCATATTTGGCTTGTCGCCATTAGTTAATTTCAATGGCCAAAACGTTTGGATAACGTTATATGAACTCTTCCAAGAAAAATTAGACACGTGAGACAGTCTTTTAAAATAATTGTAAGTTTGAGTTTTGCGAAGTGAGTCAGGCTCTGGGTTTCGACGGTTCTCAGCCATTTATTTCCAGGCTCACCAAGGTTACCGTCTTCGCTCTAAAATTTAGCGATTTGAGTAATTATGAAGACATTGAATGAAAAGAGGGCAAATATAGTCGAAAAAAATTAGTCGTAGTAGCACATCAAAGAGTTTTTTGATTGTCACAAAAATATAAAAAAAATTAGGATTGAACTCGGATCGCTGGATCAGTTCAAAGTCCAGAGTGCTAACCATTACACCGTGGAGCCCTTCACAACACCACGCGTGAAACAAGTAATCAAAGACTCCGAAAAATCAGCGTTTTACCATCGCCGATCTTTACCTTTGTGGAGCTGAAGTGTGTACTGATTTGGAGATGGAGCCGTCCACAGCTGTTTAATCTATAGTAACGTGTGTTCGGAATTAAACAACACAAACAATCTAATCAGTTTCAATCAGTTTACATTACGTTTTTGCATCGTGTTTTTTGCAGAGCTGAGTAGGCCATTTGCACGATGGCGTCATTTGACTACAACTACCAGAATTCATTTCGTTTTTCCTTTCTTATTTAAATTTTGTAGTCCCAGTGCGATTAAAATAACAATAGCCCTAATTTGCACTACAAAACAAAAAGCTGAAGGATTCTGGTATTTGTAATCAAATGACGTCATCGTGCAAATGGCCTATTCCTTAGTTGACAGCTTCATTGGGCAGTCTTCAAATCTTAGTAACACAAACATAACAAACAAACAAACCATAAAAGAGACAAAAAGAAATGTAAATAAATATGTTTCATTTTATTGAAACAAGATAAGTAACAGAGTGTAGGTCCCACCGAGATTTGAACTCGGATCGCTGGATTCAGAGTCCAGAGTGCTAACCATTACACCATGGGACCCTACATAGGATGATTTATGGGATTAAGAAATTTCTCTCTGGTACTGTGGGAAGAAACGACATTTTTCATTGTATTTTTTGCAGAGCTGAAATGTGAACCGTTTTAATTGGGAACCGACGCTTTTGCAGCATTTATAAAAGCTGACATCTGTTTTACTTGGATTGGATACGAGTGAAGCCGAGGCACGCGGGGGCTTGTTACCAGTCTCTTCACGGCCAAACTGATAGAATGAATATCGACTGGGTACGAATTCGGTGAAGATGGACACTCCATTCCGACGAACCTCAGTGAAAAGGAGGTAGGGTAGAGCACCGGACATTTGTAAGTCTAAAACGGTAAGTCAGACAGCAAAAAGTAAACAACATTAACAACTGACGGCAACCTTGTGTCAGGCCATTTTCACTTATTAAACGTTTTGGGGAAAAGATTTGTTAACCAACATGAGTTACATAATAGAATGCGTCGGCCGGGAATCGAACCCGGGTCAACTGCTTGGAAGGCAGCTATGCTCACCACTATACCACCGACGCGTGTTGTTGACAGGTAGTAAAAATATATTCATTTTAAAATGATTTTACAACAGAAATTTCTATAACATCTTTTTCCATGTTATTTACTGCTCTTCCCAGTAAAACGCGGCACCCAATGCACCATGCTTTTTAAGTCCAACATTTACCAACATTGTCACGTGGTTGCAAACCAAGCATTGAATGAAAAGAGGGAAAATATATAATAGTCGAACAAAATTAATCGTAGTTGCACATCAAGGTTTTTTTATTGTTACAAAAATAAAAAAATATAGGTCCCACCGAGATTTGAACCCTGATCTCTGGATTCAAAGTCCAGAGTGCTAACCATTACACCATGGGGCCGTTCACAACACCACTCGTGAAACTAGAAATCAAAAACTCCGAAAAAGCAGCGTTTTACCATCGCTGATCTTTACCTTTGTGGAGCTGAAGGGCTGGAAGGGTGTACTGATTTGGAGATGGAGCCGTCCACAGAGGTTTAATAGGTGTGTTCGGAAAATATTTATAACAACACAAACAATCTAATCAGTTTCAATCAGTTTACAGTACGATTTTGCAATTCATTTTGGATGCACCTTGTTCTCACTGATTCTTAGTTTTCATCTGAGGATAGAGATTTGAAGCCAGACACCATTTCTTGGATTTTGGGGTGAGAGGAGATTGGATACGGGTGAGACGCACTGGAATGAAACAGCATTTTTGCATCGTATTTTTTACAGAGCTGAATTGTGAACCGTTTTGCGAATCGACGCTTTTGGATTAGATACGAGGCGCATTGGGACTCGTTATCAGGCTCTTCACTGCCAAAGTGATTAAATGAATAGCGACTGGGTACGAATTCGGTGAAGATGGACACTCCACTCAGGCAAACTTCAGTCAAAAGGAGGTAGGGTAGAGTACAGGACATTTTTATGTCTAAAACGGAATGTCAGACAGCGAAAAATAAACAACATTAACAACTGACGGCAACCTTGTGTTAAGCCATGTGTTACTCATAAAAAGTTTTGGGGAAAAGATTTGTTACCCACCATCAGTTCAAAATAAAATGCGTCGGCCGGGAATCGAACCCGGGTCAACTGCTTGGAAGGCAGCTATGCTCACCACTATACCACCGACGCGTGTTGTTGACAGATGGTAAAAATATATCCGTTATACGAAAGACATTTCTATAATATTTTTTTGACCAGGTTATTTACTGCTCTTCCCGATAAACCGCGGCACCCACCATTTTATTTCTAAAGTCCACCATTTACCAACAATATGGAACGTTTTTTCCGATAGGCTTAACGAGCATGGCACCGTGAGTCTATTCCAACAGGAAGACTAGTTATTTCAAACAAAACGTTCATATTTGGCTTGTCGCCATTAGTTAATTTCAATGGCCAAAACGTTTGGATAACGTTATATGAACTCTTCCAAGAAAAATTAGACACGTGAGACAGTCTTTTAAAATAATTGTAAGTTTGCGTTTTGCGAAGTGAGTCAGGCTCTGGGTTTCGACGGTTCTCAGCCATTTATTTCCAGGCTCACCAAGGTTACCGTCTTCGCTCTAAAATTTAGCGATTTGAGTAATTATGAAGACATTGAATGAAAAGAGGGCAAATATAGTCGAAAAAAATTAGTCGTAGTAGCACATCAAAGAGTTTTTTGATTGTCACAAAAATATAAAAAAAAATTAGGATTGAACTCGGATCGCTGGATCAGTTCAAAGTCCAGAGTGCTAACCATTACACCGTGGAGCCCTTCACACTGAACACCACGCGTGAAACAAGAAATCAAAGACTCCGAAAAATCAGCGTTTTACCATCGCCGATCTTTACCTTTGTGGAGCTGAAGTGTGTACTAATTTGGAGATGGAGCCGTCCACAGCTGTTTAATCTATAGTAAGGTGTGTTCGGAATTAAACAACACAAACAATCTAATCAGTTTCAATCAGTTTACATTACGTTTTTGCATCGTGTTGTTTGCAGAGCTGAGTAGGCCATTTGCACGATGGCGTCATTTGACTACAACTACCAGAATTCATTTCGTTTTTCCTTTCTTATTTAAATTTTGTAGTCCCAGTGCGATTAAAATAACAATAGCCCTAATTTGCACTACAAAACAAAAAGCTGAAGGATTCTGGTATTTGTAATCAAATGACGTCATCGTGCAAATGGCCTATTCCTTAGTTGACAGCTTCATTAAGCACTCTTCAAATCTTAGTACACAAACAAAACAAACAAACAAACCATAAAAGAGACAAAAAGAAATGTAAATAAATATGTTTCATTTTATTGAAACAAGATAAGTAACAGAGTGTAGGTCCCACCGAGATTTGAACTCGGATCGCTGGATTCAGAGTCCAGAGTGCTAACCATTACACCATGGGACCCTACCTAGGATGATTTATGGGATTAAGAAATTTCTCTCTGGTACTGTGGGAAGAAACGACATTTTTTCATTGTATTTTTTGCAGAGCTGAAATGTGAACCGTTTTAATTGGGAACCGACGCTTTTGCAGCATTTATAAAAGCTGACATCTGTTTTACTTGGATTGGATACGAGTGAAGCCGAGGCACGCGGGGGCTTGTTACCAGTCTCTTCACGGCCAAACTGATAGAATGAATATCGACTGGGTACGAATTCGGTGAAGATGGACACTCCATTCCGACGAACCTCAGTGAAAAGGAGGTAGGGTAGAGCACCGGACATTTGTAAGTCTAAAACGGTAAGTCAGACAGCAAAAAGTAAACAACATTAACAACTGACGGCAACCTTGTGTCAGGCCATTTTCACTTATTAAACGTTTTGGGGAAAAGATTTGTTAACCAACATGAGTTACATAATAGAATGCGTCGGCCGGGAATCGAACCCGGGTCAACTGCTTGGAAGGCAGCTATGCTCACCACTATACCACCGACGCGTGTTGTTGACAGGTAGTAAAAATATATTCATTTTAAAATGATTTTACAACAGAAATTTCTATAACATCTTTTTCCATGTTATTTACTGCTCTTCCCAGTAAAACGCGGCACCCAATGCACCATGCTTTTTAAGTCCAACATTTACCAACATTGTCACGTGGTTGCAAACCAAGCATTGAATGAAAAGAGGGAAAATATATAATAGTCGAACAAAATTAATCGTAGTTGCACATCAAGGTTTTTTTATTGTTACAAAAATAAAAAAATATAGGTCCCACCGAGATTTGAACCCTGATCTCTGGATTCAAAGTCCAGAGTGCTAACCATTACACCATGGGGCCGTTCACAACACCACTCGTGAAACTAGAAATCAAAAACTCCGAAAAAGCAGCGTTTTACCATCGCTGATCTTTACCTTTGTGGAGCTGAAGGGCTGGAAGGGTGTACTGATTTGGAGATGGAGCCGTCCACAGAGGTTTAATAGGTGTGTTCGGAAAATATTTATAACAACACAAACAATCTAATCAGTTTCAATCAGTTTACAGTACGATTTTGCAATTCATTTTGGATGCACCTTGTTCTCACTGATTCTTAGTTTTCATCTGGGGATAGAGATTTGAAGCCAGACACCATTTCTTGGATTTTGGGGTGAGAGGAGATTGGATACGGGTGAGACGCACTGGAATGAAACAGCATTTTTGCATCGTATTTTTTACAGAGCTGAATTGTGAACCGTTTTGCGAATCGACGCTTTTGGATTAGATACGAGGCGCATTGGGACTCGTTATCAGGCTCTTCACTGCCAAAGTGATTAAATGAATAGCGACTGGGTACGAATTCGGTGAAGATGGACACTCCACTCAGGCAAACTTCAGTCAAAAGGAGGTAGGGTAGAGTACAGGACATTTTTATGTCTAAAACGGAATGTCAGACAGCGAAAAATAAACAACATTAACAACTGACGGCAACCTTGTGTTAAGCCATGTGTTACTCATAAAAAGTTTTGGGGAAAAGATTTGTTACCCACCATCAGTTCAAAATAAAATGCGTCGGCCGGGAATCGAACCCGGGTCAACTGCTTGGAAGGCAGCTATGCTCACCACTATACCACCGACGCGTGTTGTTGACAGATGGTAAAAATATATCCGTTATACGAAAGACATTTCTATAATATTTTTTTGACCAGGTTATTTACTGCTCTTCCCGATAAACCGCGGCACCCACCATTTTATTTCTAAAGTCCACCATTTACCAACAATATGGAACGTTTTTTTCCGATAGGCTTAACGAGCATGGCACCGTGAGTCTATTCCAACAGGAAGACTAGTTATTTCAAACAAAACGTTCATATTTGGCTTGTCGCCATTAGTTAATTTCAATGGCCAAAACGTTTGGATAACGTTATATGAACTCTTCCAAGAAAAATTAGACACGTGAGACAGTCTTTTAAAATAATTGTAAGTTTGCGTTTTGCGAAGTGAGTCAGGCTCTGGGTTTCGACGGTTCTCAGCCATTTATTTCCAGGCTCACCAAGGTTACCGTCTTCGCTCTAAAATTTAGCGATTTGAGTAATTATGAAGACATTGAATGAAAAGAGGGCAAATATAGTCGAAAAAAATTAGTCGTAGTAGCACATCAAAGAGTTTTTTGATTGTCACAAAAATATAAAAAAAAATTAGGATTGAACTCGGATCGCTGGATCAGTTCAAAGTCCAGAGTGCTAACCATTACACCGTGGAGCCCTTCACACTGAACACCACGCGTGAAACAAGAAATCAAAGACTCCGAAAAATCAGCGTTTTACCATCGCCGATCTTTACCTTTGTGGAAGTAATATATAAGGAGTCAGTCAAACACCATTTTTTCTGAAGGCCCAAAATAAGCCTCCAAACGCCGGAGTTACCGGCCCCCAGGGCTCATGCATTCACCCTGGGGGCCCGGTAACTCGGGCGTTTGGAGGCTTATTTTGGGCCTTCAGAAAAAATGGTGTTTGAGCTGACTCCTTATATACTACTCCGGGGTCGGGGGTTCTCTTATATTTTTAAGCTGTTACAGACCCTAATAAACCGTTATTTGAACAACTGGTGCCGCGTTATTACCAATTGAACAAAGGGGTCCCCTGTGTATCTAAAACCCATATATATATGGCGAGACCCATGAACAACGAGCGTGACGTTTTCGATAATATCCCTCAGCGCGAGCTTATCGCTTGGCTTGATTCTCAAGAAAGAAAACCCCTTTTGAAGGTCCCTCGCAACGAGAACCTCGCAGGGTTTGACCCTTTAGATCGAGAGCGTATGGGTGACTTTTTGATGCCTAGTCGGGTTGTTGAACTATATGATCGCGGTGAACAGGGTGAACAAGGCAGACCGGGACGAAGACAGAGAACCATAAACTGGCGCTTTACTCAGGGTCTAACATGACCTCTTGTACCCCAAATGATGAACAGAATCAAACAAGCTGTTCGCAGAAGGCATAAAGTTAAACTTACCTGGGCCTACAAGCTGCGAAACATCGAAACTGGTGAATCCATTGTTTACTATACAAACACCAGCAGCCCTTGGTTTTCTAAACTATCGCAAACGAAACGATGGTTGCAACAACAAGAAGAGCTTCGTCTTCAAGGTGAAAAAATCAACAGACCTGATACGAAATGGGTTTTCGAAAGCACTGTCTTTGTTGAGGTCAAAGCGATTTTAGATCGACAACCTTTGCAAATCGGTCTTGGCGAGTTGCCCGACTGGCTTCGTAACAAAAGAGAAGTCATCTCTCTTGACATCTACAACGACGATCTTTGCCTCTTTCGGTGTTTGGCTGTTCATCAAGGTACCCGTATAGACAGGAGTACTCGCAGAGCCAGAGCATTAGCGCAAAGCTTCTTTGCTCTTCACCGTAGAGGTCGCCCTAATGGCAATGTTGTTACTTTACAAAAGTTTCACTTGCTTGAAAGGCACTTTAGACAAGGGATTGCCGCTTACACTGTTACAGATGACGGCAACTTTGTTTTGAGTTACACACCTTCGCGCTACGACAAAGTCGGCACCCCTACGATGACTATCGGTATCTACAACGCTCATGCCTTCTTAATTACTGACATAAACAAAGTCACAAACAATTACACTTGTGGCGATTGTTTGGCAAGGTTCACAAAAGCCTGTAACCTAGCGCGCCACGCCAAGACGTGCACTCGCGGGCAAACTAATATTGCCTGTCCGGGAAATCAGATCCTTGCTCCTGAGTCAGCTTTTGAAAAGGCGTTTTATCCAGAAGGCAGTTTCGGCATTAAAGCCACATGCTGGCTAGAGTATGAGGCCCGACAGCGTGGCATCCACATCCACCACCACAGATGTGGCCATGGAGGCGAGCGCTCCATTTGGCGCTACAAAGTTGATGGCTATCACCCAGAAAGCAAAACTGTGTTTCAGTATCACGGCTGCCACTGGCACGGTTGTCGAGAGTGCTTTCCTGCACCTGAACAAAGAAACGAAGTGATCACGACTGACCGTAAAGGCAACACAATCACAAGGGAGCAAGCCTTCGTAAGAACTGTGCATATAAATCAGATCTTCACGACACTTGGCTACAACTTGGTTGAAAGGTGGGAGCACGAGATGCCCCGACCCTGGTGGCACGATCGAATCCCCCCTAAAAGAAACGAAACATATCCACACGCTATCGTCTACGACTTTGAAGCCTATCAAGACAAGACCAAGGCAAGTCAGCCGACCAGGGATCTCTCTTACGAAAGCGAGCACGTGCCTATCTCAGTCTCAATTGCAGACACGTTGGAGCCTGAGCCAGAGTACATTTGCTCTAAAGATCCCCAAGAGCTTATCCGACTGTTTTATCAATCTCTGGAGCGCCGTGGCAACGCGATCCGAGATGATATAGCTCAAAAATACATGCCGCAGGATCTTGAGTGGTTAACGGAAGATCAACAAAAACTCATCAAACAATGGTGTGACCAGGTCCCAGTGGTCGGCTTCAATTCAGGCCGATACGATCTGCACCTTATCAGAAAACACTTTGTTTCTTATCTCGGACAAGAACACGGTGTCTTTGCAGGGGAGAAACAGAGACAAATCATGTTCATCAATACGCCCTCCTTCAAGTTCCTCGACGTCACAAACTATCTGTCCCCAGGCATCAATTACGACAAATGGGTAAAGACGTATGGGGCGAAGCAGACAAAGTCCTGGCTCCCATACGAATGGTTTGACAGCGCTGACAAACTTGACTACAAGGGGCTTCCGCCATACTGGTGCTGGTACTCACAACTCCGAAACTCCTTTGTTCTTTCTCCAGAGGAGTACAAACAATGCGAGCAGGTTTTCAAAGAGCGCGGCATGAAGACCTTCGGAGACTGGCTGGAGTATTACAACAACCTCGATGTTACTCCCTTTCTCGAAACCCTCGAGAAAATGAAAGCGTTTTACACCGAGCTCGGGGTTGACATTTTCAAAGACGCTGTTTCGTTGCCTGGGGTTTCGATGCAATACATCCTGAGAGGAACCCTGAGAGGTCGTAACCGACCCCAACTATTCGCCCCAAGTGCCGAAGCCTATGCAATGCTGAAAGAGGCTGTGGTTGGTGGACCTAGCTTGGTGTTCACACGTAAACACGTGCGTGGCGAAACCCGCATCCGCTCACACAAATACGACCTAGCTCGCATCGTCAAGCGTATTCTAGGGTTCGATGCGAACTCCCTTTACCCTAGCACCATGTTGCAGGAAATGCCCTGTGGTAAAGAGAAAGTCGTGCAGTACGAAGATCCAGTAGAGGCCGCAAGAGACTTCTGGATCAAGTTGATTACGAAGCAGTGGTTCGGCTTTGCCGAGGTCGATATCGAAGTCCCTCAGGGGTTGTGGGAGCACTTCGAAGAGTTTTCTCCGCTCTTTGTAAACCGCAGCGTGGGCGAAGAGGACGTCCCACAGCACATGACGGACTACCTCGTGAAAAGCAACAGAACCCACTTGCCCGGGCAAAAGAAGCTGCTAGGTGTGCTTCAAGCAAAAAAGGTTCTGCTTTACGCCCCAGTGCTAGAGTGGCTTTACAATCACGGACTTCACATAACTGCTGTTTACCGCACGATCGACTATACACCCATCAAGATCTTCGACTGGTTCGTCCATGAGGTTGCAAACAACCGAAGGAAAGGCGATGCTCACAAAGAAAAAGCCTTGCTCGCAGAAGTGTTCAAGCTTTTGGGCAACAGCGCTTACGGCAAGTTCATCGAAGCTGTTGAGCGACAGACAAGAGTTGTGTACACCAACGACGAAGACACTGTCGACAAACACCTGCGCTCAGCCTGGTTCGAAGATCTCGAGGAGATCGGGGGATCATACAAGATCGAGTTACGCAAAAACAAGGTCACCATAAACCGGCCTTTTCAAGTCGGCATCGTTGTCTATCAACTTGCTAAGTTGCGCATGCTGCAGTTCTACTACGATTTCCTCGATCACTATCTCGACAGGCGTGACTTCGAGCTTATCCAGATGGACACGGACAGCATGTACTTCGCCCTTTCATACGACACTCTCGAAGAAGCAGTTCGACCAGAACTTCGCACCCAGTTCGAAAGGGAGAAAAAGAACTGGCTCTCCTGGGACCAGTGGAGCAGCAGAGAACCCGGTTTGTTCAAGCTTGAAAAGGAAGGCACTCGAGCCATCGCTCTATGCAGCAAGTGTTATTACGTAGAAGACGAGGAAAGCGGCGAAGCCAAGATGTCCTCCAAGGGCGTCAACAAGAATCAGAACGAGCTTCGGTGGGAAAGATACGAGCGGGCCCTTGAAGGCTACAAGGACATGGCAACAAACAGAGGCTTTCGAATGCACAACGGGGCCATGTACACGTACGAACAGCGCAAGCTGGGCCTCAGCGCCTACTACGACAAGCGCTGGGTGTTGCCCGACGGCATTCACACAGAGCCAATCGAGTTTCACAACCCAGCGGGTGGCAACTGAGTACCCAGCGGCACAACCATCAACTCTTCCCGCACAAACCCGCGCTTGGGTCCGTCGTACAGATAATACACGACAGGTGCATCTGGCTTGGTGACAGCCTTCTCGATGTTGTAGACTTTCAAAGACCAGATCGGATCAGTTGCCCGTCGACTACCGCCCTCAAGTTCGCCAGGCTGATACAAATATCTCACGTGGACTCCATGAGGGAGCTTCTTTTCGGAGAAGCCCACAGGCCTAGCATATGGGGTTGCGGGCTTGGCTGAGGTTGCTTTCTCTTTGATTGCTAGTGCAGGCTTCTTGCCAGTTAATCTTGTTACTTCATTGTTCAAGGCAGAGACAACATCTGGCAATCTTTTAACCCAAGCAGTCGAACGGCCAGAGGGCAGATTCATTTCAACTGCGTACTGGTAACCAAACAATCGTTCAGCCAGGGTTCTGTTGAATCTTTCAACAATCCCTTGGTCTCTGTGGATATCAACGCGCCCACGACGAATGGTTGTTTTATGGGTCCCAGTCTCTTTAGTCACAGCCCCCATAAACTCTGTCCCCGGATCGACTTGCAATAGTTGTGGCCATTTCAAAGGCCCACGCCTGTAAATACGTGTAAGCGCCTTCGAAACTTCATCAGACTCTTTCGAAGTCAAGGGCTCTGCTGCTTTGTAACGGCTAGCCACATCAACAACTGTCAAAGCATATTTGTAAATCTTTCGCCCGTGGGGCAGTTTGTCGTGTGGCAAAAAAAGTAGATCTGCTTGATGCACAGCATTAGGAGTCTGGACATCAAACTTGGGCCGAGGGATATGGCGTGGTGCGGGGAGGTAAACTTGCCAAAGGGCTTGTTTGACGAGCCACTTTTTAACCACCTCTTCAGAGACCTTGGCTGCTGCAGCTAGCTTTTTGACAGCGGCAAGTCCTTTCCAGTAGCCTTTGGGGCTGTAATAGATCTTTGAGAGTTTCGCATCCATATATTATACATTAAGCAGTTATTGTTCTTGTTCATTAGCTTCCTCCTGCTGTTCAGAGAGTAGGCGGTTACGCCTTTCACGTATTTCATCAAGCCTCCGGTTACTCCTTTCACGTATTTCATCAAGCCTCCGGTTACGCCTTTCACGTCTTTCATCAAGCCGCCGGTTACGACTTTCATCATGCGGCTGGTTACGCCTTTCATCATGCAGAAGCTGGGAAAAAGATCCAAGTAATACGGACATGCCTTCAAACCAAAACCAAGTGAGACTTATAGCTGCAGTGCCTATGATGGCTCCATTGAATGCAAAGCTTTCGTGACCCATGTTTGTATATATATATTTTTTTTTTACAGAAAGCGAAACGCCGCATAGCCAAGGGCGAGTGCGCCAGTGCCGATAAACAAGAGTTCGCCTTGTTTCTGCTGTGGGCCTGGTTTATAGAAGTCAGAGAACTCGGGCTCTTTGGGGAGTGTTTGAATTCGTTCCTCTGTAGGATGTGTTTGGTTGTAGAGCACTAGAGCTTGGTCAGTGTCTTGAAAGTTGTGTTTCGCTTGATCTTTGATCCGATCATTGCTGGCAATCCAGTCGAGGAGCTTTGTGCGGTCTTTCTGATATTTAGCGTAGGCCGCTTGATAGGCCTCTAACGCCTTGTCGTGTCTGATCTTCTCATCCAGAGCGGCTTTCCCACTGTCGCCGGAAAGATATTTTGCGAGATAGTTGCCTCCAGTGAAAGCAGCGGCATTCAAAATTGCCCCACCAACCATAATAGCGATTGAGGCCATCCCTGTATATACATATATGATTTACATTGAGGCAGGGAGGATCTTCTGGTCCTCGAGGTATTTCTTGAGAGCTATGCTCCCAGCCATGGCAGCAGTGAACTTCACGTAGTTCATGAGACTCGAGCTGGGGTCGGCCGTGAGATTTTCCTTGACGACCTTTTTGCCAACCCAGCCAATACCAGCGACAAGGCCAGTTATTGTTGCGGCGTCGAGGATAGACTTCACAAGCTTATTGTCAGCCATAGTTTGTGTGCAGTATACATATGTGTTTATTTTTTATTCCATTTTTTTGATTCCTTGTCTTGGGGGTTGTTCTGGTGGTGGTGGGGTCGGTGTGTTTGCTGGTGGTGGGGTCAGTGTGTTTGATTTGTGGCCAAGCTTTTGCATTATGGCCTCGCGTTGGTAATACACACCCATAACAGAGACAATCAACCCTCCAACCCCCAGAATATAAAAGATTGAGTTGCTGTTGGTGTCAGTTGTTGTGTCACTTGTTGAGGGTTCACTTGTTGTGACACTTGTTGTGACACTTGTTGAGGGTGCGGCCTTTTGTGCTTCGGCCTTTTTGTTTGCTTCACGGGCCAAACGGTTGCGCTCTGCTAGCATAAGGCCAGATTTAACACGGCCGGGGTTCTTTTCTTTTGCGGGCTTTGTTTTCGGGACCTCAGAGGTAACGCGTGCAGGTGTTGGAGTTGGCGTTGGAGTTTGAGTTTCTTCAGGGATCGTCTCAAGTGGTGTGTTCATAGTGGGTATATATATGATTTTTGAAAATTTGGCCAGGTGTGCTGACAGGTTCCACCTAGGTTCCGCCCAGGTTCCGCACAGGTTCCGCACAGGTTCCGCCCAGGTTCCTTCAAGGTCCCACCCCAACTTCATCAAAGCCCTCGAGTGGATAACCTTCACTGTCTCTGCTTGGATGTGTGGGTTGTGGTTCCAATTCTATTAAGTCAGGCTTGTGATCAGGCTCTCGTTCAAACTTGACATGTTTTGTTGTGATGAGAGCAGCATTGGCAAGTGCCAGCCACCGTCCGCATCTCAGGGCAAGACCTCCAGCAAGATTTGACAGCTCCTGGTAGATGATGTAATCATTTTTGAGTTCTTTCTGTAATTCCTTGACATCATCAAGGTCGACCACCATGCCAACTCCTTTGGACAAGAGCATTATGGCTGAATCAACTAGAGATTCTGTTGTCTTGTTGCCGACATAGGCCTCGTACCTTTTGATGTACTTGTCAACGTCCTTGTCTGAAAGGCGCTTTACATGATCGTGTGTAAGCTGCACGCCGATAGATTCTTTGGCCTTGCCGGTTGAAACAAGGATTGCCAGCTTCTCACGTTTGGCAGGAATGCCATCGTCACACACGAGACCTGTGGGAGGTGCGGTATCAGGGGCAGCCTCCAGCATCTGCATTACTTCGCTCAAGTCGACCTGGTCTTCAGCTGCTTGTGCCATCATCAGGGGTATATAATGTGTGTGTATTTTTTTAATTTTCTATAATTCTCTTGATTGCTGGTAAAAGAGTTTCAATCTCACGTATAAGCCCCGCCATGGTGTCTGGCATAGAATTCAACCGCAGGGGATATCTGTTGAGAAGCATAAGGCGCAGATTTTCCTCACTAGCGGCTTTGATAATTTTGTTTTGTGTATCAAGTGTGTGTTTGTGCAATTCATCCAAAAGCTGTGAAAGCACAGTGAGCTTGTGTAGGCTGGTTGGTGCATCCATGGTATATATTTGTGTGTGTGTATTTTAAATCTTGTACTCAATTCCATACGGGTACCTAAGAGAGAAAACCAGGTGGGAGAACTTGCGGGATTTGAGTCTTGCGATAAACTCTTTGTACTCCTCGTGGGAGAGCTCGCCGGCATAGTCTTCGAAGATTGCCTTAGTTGTCTTGCTGGAGGGTGTGTAAAAGAGCACGATCGCTGCAATGTTATCACGATATGGTTTGGCAATGCTGGTGATCTGCTGCGTCAAGACCCACACGGATATGCCGTCATGCCTTGCGCTGAACCCCAGATTGACCAGCTGGCTTGTGCGGCCTTTGACATCTTTGGAGGCGGCGCAGTCATCTAGAATGAATAAAGTGTTGGTGCATGTGAAAAAGAAGCTCGCCAGCTTCAACCAGTCTTCGATTTCATGCTGTTGACAGATAATCACAAAGATGTGCGGATCTCGGTCCACGAAACCATCGTATGTCTTGTTCTTGACAAATGTGGGGCAGAATAAAACAATGTAATCAAAGCAACCCCTAAAGGGGCCTCGCAGTTGGTTTAGAAGATACTGTGTCTTGCCAGAGTTAGTGGGGCCCACGATTAGTGCATTGAATGGCAACTTTCTTGGGTCCATAGCCAGCGCCTATATTAGTTGGTTTGCAAACAATTGGTTCATGTGTGGGTGGGGAGGGCGCCTTTGCCAGAAGTCTTTCTATTTCATTGTATGTTAAGGGTCTGGTAGATGGCAGGGGAGCCGGCTTATCATAGAAGTTGATGTTGCTTGTAGCCATGGTATATATATATGTGTATTTTAGTACTGTACAGATTCCAGCTGCCTGCTAATGATGTTCAACTGTGAGTCTGAGATGGTGAAGATGTGGCAGTTTGCATTTCCCGAGCCTGTGCCGTTTCGTTCAATCTCGAGTTGCACACCATCCTGTGTGTTGACGAGTCGTTGGCCGTTGCCGTGCAGAGCTGGGTCAGCCATGGACCGCAGGTCAATCCAGAGACCAAACTTGTTGTCTGTGAGATATTTGGTCAGGTTCATGTTGGGCCTGCCGCGCGTGTGAAAGTGTCGGGAGATTTCACTCCACATGTCAGTGCCGGCGATACCCTCGTTGTAGACCCTGTTTGGAACCCCATTTACGGTTACCTTAACTTTGGTGATGTCTGGATTGAAATAGTTCTCAGAGTCCCTTGCACCCGCAGCATAGGGGCTGATGAACAGCAAGAGGATGCCCTTGAGAGACCTGCGCTGTGGTTTTACCCGAAGATTCATCCGAGTGTCCCCGCTTTTTGAGAAGGGATGCACCCGATCTCGCATTACGAAGTCATAGGCGAACCCCTTGCCGCTAGTATAAGTGCTTGTTGCTTCATCAGCCAGCTCCTTACTTCTGATTGTCTCGTACTCCAGCTGGATGTTTTCCAACTTGTACACAAGCTTGCTTGTGTCTGAGCCTCGGACAACTTGGTTTGCGGGGGCTAGGGTTAGTTCGAAGACCAGATCATTGAATAGGGCCTGGGGGTACATGATTCCGTGATCAGTTAAGATTTGGTGATCCAGTTTGATGCGATACTTATTCTTGTATATTGTCTCCAGCTTCTTCTCTGCATCCACGCCGGAAGACTTCTTGTCGCCGGCATTAGAGCGGATCTTGCACAAATCCTCACTCTGGATGCCCTCCATAAGCATGTTGTCCCGCTCATCGGTTGATTTGAATAGGTCTTCGAAGATCTTATAGATGTCGTACCCAACTGTGTCCTCGACGGTGGTGGCGCCAAACTTTACAACGAGCCTGTCCACCAGGGCCCTAGAAACATTTTGCACGAGAAAGTTGTTAGCGTGGCCCCCGGCTAGGTTGATGTTAAACACAAGTGCAAGCGAGCCGGACACAAGGACATCATGCTCGCCCAGCTTGGGCACCGAGACGTACAGTGTCTCGCCGGGATTGGCCTCAGATGGGTTGAATGTGATGCGCTTAACGGTTCGCTCTGCCTTCATGGCACCCACTGTCTTTTCGCTGTGAGATGGAAGTAGATTCGGTTGCACAGCCATGGTATATATTTGTGTTTTAAAACTTATATTTATATATCATCATGGCAGAAGGCGGATATGATATACCTGACGCGGCAAAGGACACAGACCCTCTCATCCCAGACAAAGGGAATGACGATGATGGCGGTGACAACCCATTGGATCCATATCCTCCTCTGACAGAAGAAGACTACAATCAGTGGGCACAGTCCTTAAAAGACACCGACACCGACACCTCGCAATCCTTTAAACCAGGTGGCACCACGCAACCTTTTGAACCAGGGGCTGCTTCCACACCATATGGCGAACAAGTGCCTATGATCCCAAGAACAAGGTTGCCCCCAGAACAACAAGGCTCCCACACTGAAGAAACCTCTTTCATTACAGGGGATACTCAAGGTCGGCGATTGATAACAATGAATGATATGGCCTTTGACGAGGTTAAGAACGAGTTTCCCAGCATAGACAGAAGTCAACTTAATTTTCGGTACGAGCCGAAACCAAAATCAGGTGGAGCCATCATCGAGGTAAAATATCATACCAGAGACAAATGGTATCCTCTTTACACAAAAAGCCGTGGGGATTCCGAAAAGACTTTCAACGCTTCTCTTCCCAAAGAGATCAAAGCTGCTCTCGGAAAGTCTTTGACTGAAGAGTTCAATGAGACAAATGCTGCATTTGAAGCAACTCAAAAAGAACTGGAAGCAAAACAAAAGGAACTACAACAAATGGAACAAAGGGATGCGGATGCGGATGCACAAAAACTTCGCCGCGACACGGATGCCCTAATAAATAGAATCAAAGATATTGATGACCAGATTCAAGAGAAGGAAGATGCACATGGCCCACTGGATACGGAGACAATACAAAGACTAAAAAATGAAAAGCGAGCTGTTGAAGCTGAGCATCAAGCTAAACGAAAACAACTGGACAATGCGCAAAAAGCTGCTCAACAAGCAGACAAACTAAAAAAACAAATCGACAAACTAAAACTTGACAGTAGGGGATTAGACAGACGCCGAGAGGAGCTTAGAGGAAAACAGGACGCTGTGAAACCACTGGACGAACTGAAACAGAACAAAGAAGAGCTTGAACGGCAGAACGCTGAAGACAAGCGCGTCATAGAGGATGAGAACACTTCTCCCTCTGAAAGAGAAGCCGCGGAAGCCCGGGTTGCTGAACGTGAAGAAGAGCTAGCAAGGGTCAACACAGAAATTGAGGTGCGTGAAAGGGGCATGTCTTTGAGAGAGAGGGTTAGAGAAATCTTCAAGAAATACGGATGGACCCTGCAAGCGATTGTTCTAGCAGCTGGCATAACCATCAGCGCTGTGGTACTCGCCACCTTAAATGGCCTGGCAAAAGCCACCAAGGCTATTGGAAATGGGCTTAAAGAGCTTGGCAAAAAGGCAGCCAACGCCCTGCCTGGCTTGATTGGCTCAATTGTGAGTTTTCTCTTCAAAGCTGCTGGGTCGGTCATCTCCTTTCTGGGTGAACACGCCTGGCTGCTGATCCTTGCCGTTGTAGGCTTTATGATTGAAAGGATCACCAAGCGCAGGAGATAATTATCTCATCCAGGCAAGAAAGCCTGCTAAAGCAAGCGCGCCCACACCAATGAGCGCCTTGTTTACGTGATGCGGCTCGATCTTAGTCTCTTGCGTTGGGGGTGGTGTTGGTGTTGGTGTTGGTGTGGGGGCTGGTTGTGGTGTAGGTGTGACCTTTGGTTTTGGCGCTATACCCTGTGCCTGTGTGGCCTGTTTATGTATCGGGTTTGATGGATGACTGTTTGGTGGATTTATTTTTGTTGGTCCCCCATCCATGTGGCGAAGGGAGGCTTTTTTTGTACCAAGGTTAACATCGTTGTTCACACCCAGCTTCATACCTTGCGTTGCCTCCTTGAGATTGTTGTTGTACCCAACCACGCTCTCTGTGTTGATAATCATGCGTGATGGCATGAGCCAACTTCCGGGCGCTGTCGCAAAGTCTAAGCGCACTTTCGTTGCTTGGATGGCAAGTTGATATCGCTGTACGCTTGTTGCGATGTCGTTCAGTATTATGGCCTCCTCTAGATGGGTGAGGAATACTCTCTGCGTTTCGAACGCCCGGCCTCCTCTTCCAATGATGCTGCTGCGAGTGTTTGCTTGTGCACCCAGGATGCAGTACACAAAGGCCTCGATTGACTGATTCATACGCGCGAGCCCTGGCTGTGTTAACCCTTGTGCATAATTCGGCACAAAGTGCTCGAACTGACTAACAGCGCCCTGGTCGTTACGAACGAAGTATATGCCGTTTGCTCGATAGTTTGGGTCTTTTCTGTCTGTGACGCGCTCGTCATCAAACAGGGCTAGATCGGGATCAGGATAGTCGTAATCAGTAGAACTGGGCCCATCATATGCAACCCAAATGTACACATTGCCAAGACCGTGGTTTTTGCCGTATGTGAAACGGAAGTCAGAATTGGGGTCGACACCAAACTCTTGGCAAATCTTCTTGTACGCGTCGATGTTGAACTTGTTGTCTTTCTGGTTGAATGTGGGGTCGTCTGGCAAAGCACTCACGCTCTGTTCCCCACCCAGCTTGTAGAGTATTCGTCTTGTTGTGAAGTAGACGTGAAATCTGTAAAATGACCTTAACTGTGGTGTTAGGGAGAGAGTCGAGTTCTTATCAAACAGAAGGTCGCGCGAGATCCCGCAGCCGGTTGTTGCACACCACAGAGCAAAGTTTAGTTGTTGTGGCCAGAAACTCATATGCGGACCGCCTAGCCACTTTCTCCCATATTTCGCGGTTGTGAACGAAATTTGTGTGTCTCTGAAAATGTTTCTGTATTTCGTTGTGAAATAATCAGTTGGCGTGACATAGATCTTTTGCGCTTCATCGTTCAAGACAGAGCCAATCATCATGTCTTTATCGATTGAGGTGGCGAATTCAACAGCCGGGATTGGTTTTTGTGTGTTTCGGTTTAACGTTAACTGATAAGGGAAACCGCCAATATACTCTAAGCCAAGGGCGTCTTTCAGGACTTGTGTCCAATTCTTGTGCGGTATGTCTGAGGGCATAGCCCAGGAGCCATGCCCCTCTGAAAAAAGAACTACTGCTGTGGCTTTGTGCTTTTCGTCGAAAGAAACTTCTGTTGTAAATCTTGACATATCAGCGTGCGGGAAACGCCTTTTGAAGTCTGAAATAGCCTTAGCCTTGGCGGTTGTAGAGAGTTTTTCAGCCTCCGGAGAACTCAGCCAAGCAAGTTGCGGATTTACTGTGGGTGGTGTTGGCTGTTTTTTGCTAATATACCTGCTCTGTTGGGGATAGAGGGGATTTTGGGGACGAGGAAAAAACGGGGGCGGAGGTCCGTAATCGTGGCCGCCAATGTCTAGACCGAGATTTGAACCAGGATTAAAACCACCAGGGCGTCTGCCAAACATGATTGAATATATATATTTAAATTTAAATATATATACAATGGTTGTGTTAACAATCGTCGCACCTTCGAACCCTCACACCATCTACTTCGACCACCCGCTTCAGAAACCGAGCTACATAAGGCTAGTCTCTTGTTCAATTTTCAATTCGTGGCATAATTTGAAAGAAAATGCAACTATTTCAACAACAATAGATAGCTCCAATGGATCAACCCCAAACGTGACATTACTTCAAGGGCATTACACCATTGATAGTCTAGCGAAACAATTTAACGACTTAGCCACCAAACATAGAATAAAATTACAATTATCAACTACTATAAATACACCAGTCGGCTCGATGGTCATTCACAATGGAAGTAATGTAAAGTTTAGTGACAATCTGGCAAATTTACTTGGCATAAGAGCTGTATTGTTTCTAGTAACATACGTCAAAAGATTAACATCACCAAGCACTTACTTTATCCACTGCGATCTGGTTGATAAAGAACAGAACCTGTTCAACGGTAAGCCTTCGACTGTCTTGGCTAAATTTGATCTTCGAGGTGAGCCATATGAGAAAGTTTTCTATGAATCAACACAGCAGAACATGCGTGACGTATCGTCTGGTGATTATGTAAACAGCATAACACTGTCTGTAAGGGATGAACACAATGCCCTTTTTGACTTCAATAACATGCCCCTTGAATTTGAACTTGAGATCAATTAAAAAATATATTATATATATACCCCCTGATGATGAGCTCGACTAACGTGTTGCCATCAGCTCCTGAATACAGCGAAACTCCATCTCTTTACCCAGACTTATCCAACGGTGAAGGCTTCAGACTCAAAAAAATCTCTGACTTGCAAAAGGAGCTTGAGTCGGAGGCGAATCATTACAGACAAGTTGCTAAGAAATACAAGCGAACACATACAATTGTTCACGGAACAGCAGTAAGTTTTGGTTTTATTTCTACAGGCTTGTCTACAGCCACAATCGCCACAGCTCTGAGCGGAGTTGGGCTCATCGCCAGCCCGGTTATTGCCGGCGTGGCAGCTATTACAGGTTTTTCAGCGGCCAGCCTAACTATGCTTAACAGGCGGCTTCAGAGAAAAATTACTAAACACGAGAAAATATACACACTCGCCCTTGCAAAACGAAACTATGTCTTTGAGCTGGTTTCAAAAGCTTTAACTGACAAGCGTATCAGCGATTCAGAATTCAAAATAATCCTCCGTGAAGTTGAGAGCTATTATGAACTTAAGAACGAAATACGCTCTGGTGAAGCAAAACCCTCACAAAACAAACAAACTCAAACTCAAACGCCAGATCTTGACAAGATCAGAAAAGAAATCCGCAAGGAAGAACAAGAAAAGATTAAAAAAAAACTCAATCGTCTTACCGCTGTGTCCAAGTCAGATTTGAAAGACTAAATTCGGGTTTCTCGCTTTATCTAACAAAAGAACGCAATTGCGTGACAAAGCGTGACACATGACGTGACATTGTGCGTGACTGTCACGCGTGACATTGCGTGACACATAACAAAAAGGGACAAAACCCTCGTCAGGGGGTGCTCTGGTGGCTGTTTCGTTTTGCCTAGCCTAGGCTAGGACTTAACTCCGGACAAGGGAGTTGTCTCTTCCCATTTAGCCTCTGGGAGCGAGGTTGAGTTCTCCTAGGAGATCTCTGTTCGAGCACCCCCCTGTATCAGTTGGGCCGGGGCTGGTTCACCAGGGGGTCACTGACTGACGCAGCAACCCCACTACCCCTGGTCTGACATCGCATTAGCCGTAAGCAGGATTCAGTGGGGGCCAGCCACACCTCCCTGAGCTATACCGAATTACAGACTTACTATAATATATGGTGCGAACAGGTCTTTTATATTCGACCGAATTGCCGTGCTTTCACATGTGGTAACTCATAAAGAACTACGCATGCGCAAATATAACCGAAAAGTTGTATTTTTCTAAATATAGGCTTTACATAATAAATACCGGAAGTCACGATCGCCAAATTGAAAAAATAATTATAATGTTTAAGCATGACTGACTTCACCGCACGGCTCAGTGAACTTGACAAACAACACAATTTTGCCATCCTTCGCTCGCTATATGGCAGCGATTATAGGAAAGAAATACACCGCTTGGGTCTGCCGGAAAAACTTTGTCATATCTACGAAGATATGGGGTTGGCAGAAATGGGGAAACAATATCTACAAGAACATTATAACGCCTTGCAGCGTGAACGTTGGGCCCGAAGATTTCTATCTTGTTATTCTTGCGACGGCCCATTTTTACAATCAAGCGATTCTTGTGAACTTTATTGCAAAAAATGCGGTCGTGTGGAAGTGCTAGAGGATTATGCTCCGGCATATACAGATCAAAACATTTTGTACAAACCAAGACAAAGGCAGTCGGCACGGTGTTATGCGTTTGGGTACGCTTTAACACGAATTAACAAAAGGATTGGATTGACTATCGACCAAATAAATGAGGTGAAACGTATTTTCAAACATATACAAGCTCGGCTTCCGAGAATCTCTTATACGTTTGTGATCTACAAAATCCTGGACATTACAACGCCGCTTGAAGACCCACAACGAGCGATTGTAAATTGCCTTAGACAACAGATGTCGAACAATATGATAATTAAAAACGACCGTTTGTGGAGCAACGCTTTCAAAGATCTGGAGTAAAAGTTGCTGCTTTCTCAATAAGAAAGGCTTCTAACATAGCGCTGTCATCACCGATGTTGTCTTCAAAAGTTTCACCAGGTATGGTTTTCTCAAGGTGTTTTTGATTTGATAAATTTTCATGTATTTTTCTGCGAAGCCTTGCCAAGTTCTCGTGAAATCGTTCGACCTTCGGTTGAATACTGTTCAAAAATCCCTCATGCTTGACAATTTCAAGCTCTGTGACTTTCAACAATTTCCATGAAAAGAAAGCAACCGGCTTCGGCCCCTCATCTGGAGCAAGGAAAGCCTTTTTCATTCTGAAGTAACGCAAATACTCTTCATCTATGTATTCTTTGCTGAACGACATTCTGACTGCGCCGTAAGAACACCATAGGTCTTTCTCGGCTATTGAAGTCATTATTTGCTCAAATGTCTGAGTTTGTTTAAGAGAACCAATATCAATCATTTTAGTTTGCTTGCGTGTAAACTTTTGTTTTGAAAACAGATAACATATGCCCCAGGCAAGCGCTGTGTGATCTTTTGTCTGGTAAATATTTCCGCCGTTTAAAAGATTATTATGATTCGAACTTGGCTCTATCTGGTTTATAGAACACATTCTGAAGTAAGAATCAATGAAAAGGGCTTTATTAACCATAGATCCGCTAAAATAAAGGCCCGTTTGTATCTGGGGTGTATAATAACTAGGAACTCGAGTCATAGCTATTTTCCGCTTGAAAGGACATTTGAACTCCAAAAGAATTACATTGTTTTCTTTGTCTACATAATAGCCGTCAGGGCTACATATAATCTTTCTATATAATGAGTGATCTGTTGCCAGATTGAGGGATATAGAATGGGAAAAAATTCTAGCAGAGTGCTTCTGTTCAAAGCATTTGCGAGCGATCGGTTCGAACAGATTGCCCCAGGTACAGGCCGTATTGCTGTGCATGTCGGCTGGCTGTAATTTCTTTAAAAGCAAGCTCTGTGGTGTTTCAAACGGCGAAACTCCGATCAAGGCTGCAATTTCGGAGGCCCCAAGAGTATTTTGTCGATAACTCACCCAGTCGGCGCTCTTTTGTTTTAGACCAGTGTTCCTCGATTTGAGAAAGTTCAAGAACACTTGTGTTGTCGTCGTCGTCATCATTGATATACGAAGGGAAAGTGTTTTTTCAATTGGTGATAACGGCGACAAGTTGTTGTGGAGTCAGTCTTTGTGCGGCTTCAAGAATATATTTCGATACAAAGGATGGAGGAGATGTTTGCCCTAGAATTTCTTCAACGCATTTACAGAGTTCGCCTTTTTTTCCTTTTCTGCATCCATAGCAAAGAAGACTTCCATGTCTTGAGTGATTAAAGGCCGTTCGTTTAATTGATTGTGTCAGCGCGCTCATTCTTCCTCTCCCCATCGTCACTTAGGTACCCAGGAGAGGGATTTCTCCAATTGGTTATGTAAAGCTTGCCATGTTCAAATAACGGTTTATTAGGGTCTGTAACAGCTTAAAAATATAAGAGAACCCCCGACCCCCGAGTAGTATATAAGGAGTCAGCTCAAACACCATTTTTTCTGAAGGCCCAAAATAAGCCTCCAAACGCCCGAGTTACCGGGCCCCCAGGGTGAATGCATGAGCCCTGGGGGCCGGTAACTCCGGCGTTTAGAGGCTTATTTTGGGCCTTCAGAAAAAATGGTGTTTGACTGACTCCTTATATACTACTGTGGAGCTGAAGTGTGTACTAATTTGGAGATGGAGCCGTCCACAGCTGTTTAATCTATAGTAAGGTGTGTTCGGAATTAAACAACACAAACAATCTAATCAGTTTCAATCAGTTTACATTACGTTTTTGCATCGCGTTTTTTGCAGAGCTGAGTAGGCCATTTGCACGATGGCGTCATTTGACTACAACTACCAGAATTCATTTCGTTTTTCCTTTCTTATTTAAATTTTGTAGTCCCAGTGCGATTAAAATAACAATAGCCCTAATTTGCACTACAAAACAAAAAGCTGAAGGATTCTGGTATTTGTAATCAAATGACGTCATCGTGCAAATGGCCTATTCCTTAGTTGACAGCTTCATTGGGCACTCTTCAAATCTTAGTACACAAACAAAACAAACAAACAAACCATAAAAGAGACAAAAAAATGTAAATAAATATGTTTCATTTTATTGAAACAAGATAAGTAACAGAGTGTAGGTCCCACCGAGATTTGAACTCGGATCGCTGGATTCAGAGTCCAGAGTGCTAACCATTACACCATGGGACCCTACCTAGGATGATTTATGGGATTAAGAAATTTCTCTCTGGTACTGTGGGAAGAAACGACATTTTTTCATTGTATTTTTTGCAGAGCTGAAATGTGAACCGTTTTAATTGGGAACCGACGCTTTTGCAGCATTTATAAAAGCTGACATCTGTTTTACTTGGATTGGATACGAGTGAAGCCGAGGCACGCGGGGGCTTGTTACCAGTCTCTTCACGGCCAAACTGATAGAATGAATATCGACTGGGTACGAATTCGGTGAAGATGGACACTCCATTCCGACGAACCTCAGTGAAAAGGAGGTAGGGTAGAGCACCGGACATTTGTAAGTCTAAAACGGTAAGTCAGACAGCAAAAAGTAAACAACATTAACAACTGACGGCAACCTTGTGTCAGGCCATTTTCACTTATTAAACGTTTTGGGGAAAAGATTTGTTAACCAACATGAGTACAAAATAGAATGCGACCACCGACACGTGTTGTTGACAGGTAGTAAAAATATATTCATTTTAAAATGATTTTACAACAGAAATTTCTATAACATCTTTTTCCATGTTATTTACTGCTCTTCCCAGTAAAACGCGGCACCCAATGCACCATGCTTTTTAAGTCCAACATTTACCAACATTGTCACGTGGTTGCAAACCAAGCATTGAATGAAAAGAGGGAAAATATAGTCGAACAAAATTAATCGTAGTTGCACATCAAGGTTTTTTTATTGTCACAAAAATAAAAAATATAGGTCCCACCGAGATTTGAACTCGGATCGCTGGATTCAAAGTCCAGAGTGCTAACCATTACACCATGGGGTCGTTCACAACACCACTCGTGAAACTAGAAATCAAAAACTCCGAAAAAGCAGCGTTTTTTACCTTTGTGGAGCTGAAGGGCTGGAAGGGTGTACTGATTTGGAGATGGAGCCGTCCACAGAGGTTTAATAGGTGTGTTCGGAAAATATTTATAACAACACAAACAATCTAATCAGTTTCAATCAGTTTACAGTACGATTTTGCAATTCATTTTAGATGCACCTTGTTCTCACTGATTCTTAGTTTTCATCTGAGGATAGAGATTTGAAGCCAGACACCATTTCTTGGATTTTGGGGTGAGAGGAGATTGGATACGGGTGAGACGCACTGGAATGAAACAGCATTTTTGCATCGTATTTTTTACAGAGCTGAATTGTGAACCGTTTTGCGAATCGACGCTTTTGGATTAGATACGAGGCGCATTGGGACTCGTTATCAGGCTCTTCACTGCCAAAGTGATTAAATGAATAGCGACTGGGTACGAATTCGGTGAAGATGGACACTCCACTCAGGCAAACTTCAGTCAAAAGGAGGTAGGGTAAAGTACAGGACATTTTTATGTCTAAAACGGAATGTCAGACAGCGAAAAATAAACAACATTAACAACTGACGGCAACCTTGTGTTAAGCCATTTTTTACTCATAAAAAGTTTTGGGGAAAAGATTTGTTACCCACCATCAGTTCAAAATAAAATGCGTCGGCCGGGAATCGAACCCGGGTCAACTGCTTGGAAGGCAGCTATGCTCACCACTATACCACCGACGCGTGTTGTTGACAGATAGTAAAAATATATCCGTTATACGAAAGACATTTCTATAATATTTTTTTGACCAGGTTATTTACTGCTCTTCCCAATAAACCGCGGCACCCACCATTTTATTTCTAAAGTCCACCATTTACCAACAATATGGAACGTTTTTCCGATAGGCTTAACGAGCATGGCACCGTGAGTCTATTCCAACAGGAAGACTAGTTATTTCAAACAAAACGTTCATATTTGGCTTGTCGCCATTAGTTAATTTCAATGGCCAAAACGTTTGGATAACGTTATATGAACTCTTCCAAGAAAAATTAGACACGTGAGACAGTCTTTTAAAATAATTGTAAGTTTGAGTTTTGCGAAGTGAGTCAGGCTCTGGGTTTCGACGGTTCTCAGCCATTTATTTCCAGGCTCACCAAGGTTACCGTCTTCGCTCTAAAATTTAGCGATTTGAGTAATTATGAAGACATTGAATGAAAAGAGGGCAAATATAGTCGAAAAAAATTAGTCGTAGTAGCACATCAAAGAGTTTTTTGATTGTCACAAAAATATAAAAAAAATTAGGATTGAACTCGGATCGCTGGATCAGTTCAAAGTCCAGAGTGCTAACCATTACACCGTGGAGCCCTTCACACTGAACACCACGCGTGAAACAAGTAATCAAAGACTCCGAAAAATCAGCGTTTTACCATCGCCGATCTTTACCTTTGTGGAGCTGAAGTGTGTACTGATTTGGAGATGGAGCCGTCCACAGCTGTTTAATCTATAGTAACGTGTGTTCGGAATTAAACAACACAAACAATCTAATCAGTTTCAATCAGTTTACATTACGTTTTTGCATCGTGTTTTTTGCAGAGCTGAGTAGGCCATTTGCACGATGGCGTCATTTGACTACAACTACCAGAATTCATTTCGTTTTTCCTTTCTTATTTAAATTTTGTAGTCCCAGTGCGATTAAAATAACAATAGCCCTAATTTGCACTACAAAACAAAAAGCTGAAGGATTCTGGTATTTGTAATCAAATGACGTCATCGTGCAAATGGCCTATTCCTTAGTTGACAGCTTCATTGGGCACTCTTCAAATCTTAGTAACACAAACAAAACAAACAAACAAACCATAAAAGAGACAAAAAGAAATGTAAATAAATATGTTTCATTTTATTGAAACAAGATAAGTAACAGAGTGTAGGTCCCACCGAGATTTGAACTCGGATCGCTGGATTCAGAGTCCAGAGTGCTAACCATTACACCATGGGACCCTACCTAGGATGATTTATGGGATTAAGAAATTTCTCTCTGGTACTGTGGGAAGAAACGACATTTTTTCATTGTATTTTTTGCAGAGCTGAAATGTGAACCGTTTTAATTGGAAACCGACGCTTTTGCAGCATTTATAAAAGCTGACATCTGTTTTACTTGGATTGGATACGAGTGAAGCCGAGGCACGCGGGGGCTTGTTACCAGTCTCTTCACGGCCAAACTGATAGAATGAATATCGACTGGGTACGAATTCGGTGAAGATGGACACTCCATTCCGACGAACCTCAGTGAAAAGGAGGTAGGGTAGAGCACCGGACATTTGTAAGTCTAAAACGGTAAGTCAGACAGCAAAAAGTAAACAACATTAACAACTGACGGCAACCTTGTGTCAGGCCATTTTCACTTATTAAACGTTTTGGGGAAAAGATTTGTTAACCAACATGAGTACAAAATAGAATGCGTCGGCCGGGAATCGAACCCGGGTCAACTGCTTGGAAGGCAGCTATGCTCACCACTATACCACCGACGCGTGTTGTTGACAGGTAGTAAAAATATATTCATTTTAAAATGATTTTACAACAGAAATTTCTATAACATCTTTTTCCATGTTATTTACTGCTCTTCCCAGTAAAACGCGGCACCCAATGCACCATGCTTTTTAAGTCCAACATTTACCAACATTGTCACGTGGTTGCAAACCAAGCATTGAATGAAAAGAGGGAAAATATATAATAGTCGAACAAAATTAATCGTAGTTGCACATCAAGGTTTTTTATTGTCACAAAAATAAAAAATATAGGTCCCACCGAGATTTGAACTCGGATCGCTGGATTCAAAGTCCAGAGTGCTAACCATTACACCATGGGGCCGTTCACAACACCACTCGTGAAACTAGAAATCAAAGACTCCGAAAAAGCAGCGTTTTACCATCGCTGATCTTTACCTTTGTGGAGCTGAAGGGCTGGAAGGGTGTACTGATTTGGAGATGGAGCCGTCCACAGAGGTTTAATAGGTGTGTTCGGAAAATATTTATAACAACACAAACAATCTAATCAGTTTCAATCAGTTTACAGTACGATTTTGCAATTCATTTTGGATGCACCTTGTTCTCACTGATTCTTAGTTTTCATCTGAGGATAGAGATTTGAAGCCAGACACCATTTCTTGGATTTTGGGGTGAGAGAAGATTGGATACGGGTGAGACGCACTGGAATGAAACAGCATTTTTGCATCGTATTTTTTACAGAGCTGAATTGTGAACCGTTTTGCGAATCGACGCTTTTGGATTAGATACGAGGGGCATTGGGACTCGTTATCAGGCTCTTCACTGCCAAAGTGATTAAATGAATAGCGACTGGGTACGAATTCGGTGAAGATGGACACTCCACTCAGGCAAACTTCAGTCAAAAGGAGGTAGGGTAGAGTACAGGACATTTTTATGTCTAAAACGGAATGTCAGACAGCGAAAAATAAACAACATTAACAACTGACGGCAACCTTGTGTTAAGCCATGTGTTACTCATAAAAAGTTTTGGGGAAAAGATTTGTTACCCACCATCAGTTCAAAATAAAATGCGTCGGCCGGGAATCGAACCCGGGTCAACTGCTTGGAAGGCAGCTATGCTCACCACTATACCACCGACGCGTGTTGTTGACAGATAGTAAAAATATATCCGTTATACGAAAGACATTTCTATAATATTTTTTTGACCAGGTTATTTATTGCTCTTCCCGATAAACCGCGGCACCCACCATTTTATTTCTAAAGTCCACCATTTACCAACAATATGGAACGTTTTTTCCGATAGGCTTAACGAGCATGGCACCGTGAATCTATTCCAACAGGAAGACTAGTTATTTCAAACAAAACGTTCATATTTGGCTTGTCGCCATTAGTTAATTTCAATGGCCAAAACGTTTGGATAACGTTATATGAACTCTTCCAAGAAAAATTAGACACGTGAGACAGTCTTTTAAAATAATTGTAAGTTTGAGTTTTGCGAAGTGAGTCAGGCTCTGGGTTTCGACGGTTCTCAGCCATTTATTTCCAGGCTCACCAAGGTTACCGTCTTCGCTCTAAAATTTAGCGATTTGAGTAATTATGAAGACATTGAATGAAAAGAGGGCAAATATAGTCGAAAAAAATTAGTCGTAGTAGCACATCAAAGAGTTTTTTGATTGTCACAAAAATATAAAAAAAAATTAGGATTGAACTCGGATCGCTGGATCAGTTCAAAGTCCAGAGTGCTAACCATTACACCGTGGAGCCCTTCACACTGAACACCACGCGTGAAACAAGTAATCAAAGACTCCGAAAAATCAGCGTTTTACCATCGCCGATCTTTACCTTTGTGGAGCTGAAGTGTGTACTGATTTGGAGATGGAGCCGTCCACAGCTGTTTAATCTATAGTAACGTGTGTTCGGAATTAAACAACACAAACAATCTAATCAGTTTCAATCAGTTTACATTACGTTTTTGCATCGTGTTTTTTGCAGAGCTGAGTAGGCCATTTGCACGATGGCGTCATTTGACTACAACTACCAGAATTCATTTCGTTTTTCCTTTCTTATTTAAATTTTGTAGTCCCAGTGCGATTAAAATAACAATAGCCCTAATTTGCACTACAAAACAAAAAGCTGAAGGATTCTGGTATTTGTAATCAAATGACGTCATCGTGCAAATGGCCTATTCCTTAGTTGACAGCTTCATTGGGCACTCTTCAAATCTTAGTAACACAAACAAAACAAACAAACAAACCATAAAAGAGACAAAAAGAAATGTAAATAAATATGTTTCATTTTATTGAAACAAGATAAGTAACAGAGTGTAGGTCCCACCGAGATTTGAACTCGGATCGCTGGATTCAGAGTCCAGAGTGCTAACCATTACACCATGGGACCCTACCTAGGATGATTTATGGGATTAAGAAATTTCTCTCTGGTACTGTGGGAAGAAACGACATTTTTTCATTGTATTTTTTGCAGAGCTGAAATGTGAACCGTTTTAATTGGGAACCGACGCTTTTGCAGCATTTATAAAAGCTGACATCTGTTTTACTTGGATTGGATACGAGTGAAGCCGAGGCACGCGGGGGCTTGTTACCAGTCTCTTCACGGCCAAACTGATAGAATGAATATCGACTGGGTACGAATTCGGTGAAGATGGACACTCCATTCCGACGAACCTCAGTGAAAAGGAGGTAGGGTAGAGCACCGGACATTTGTAAGTCTAAAACGGTAAGTCAGACAGCAAAAAGTAAACAACATTAACAACTGACGGCAACCTTGTGTCAGGCCATTTTCACTTATTAAACGTTTTGGGGAAAAGATTTGTTAACCAACATGAGTACAAAATAGAATGCGTCGGCCGGGAATCGAACCCGGGTCAACTGCTTGGAAGGCAGCTATGCTCACCACTTGCCACCGACGCGTGTTGTTGACAGGTAGTAAAAATATATTCATTTTAAAATGATTTTACAACAGAAATTTCTATAACATCTTTTTCCATGTTATTTACTGCTCTTCCCAGTAAAACGCGGCACCCAATGCACCATGCTTTTTAAGTCCAACATTTACCAACATTGTCACGTGGTTGCAAACCAAGCATTGAATGAAAAGAGGGAAAATATAGTCGAACAAAATTAATCGTAGTTGCACATCAAAGTTTTTTTATTGTCACAAAAATAAAAAATATAGGTCCCACCGAGATTTGAACTCGAATCGCTGGATTCAAAGTCCAGAGTGCTAACCATTACACCATGGGGCCGTTCACAACACCACTCGTGAAACTAGAAATCAAAGACTCCGAAAAAGCAGCGTTTTACCATCGCTGATCTTTACCTTTGTGGAGCTGAAGGGCTGGAAGGGTGTACTGATTTGGAGATGGAGCCGTCCACAGAGGTTTAATAGGTGTGTTCGGAAAATATTTATAACAACACAAACAATCTAATCAGTTTCAATCAGTTTACAGTACGATTTTGCAATTCATTTTGGATGCACCTTGTTCTCACTGATTCTTAGTTTTCATCTGAGGATGGAGATTTGAAGCCAGACACCATTTCTTGGATTTTGGGGTGAGAGGAGATTGGATACGGGTGAGACGCACTGGAATGAAACAGCATTTTTGCATCGTATTTTTTACAGAGCTGAATTGTGAACCGTTTTGCGAATCGACGCTTTTGGATTAGATACGAGGCGCATTGGGACTCGTTATCAGGCTCTTCACTGCCAAAGTGATTAAATGAATAGCGACTGGGTACGAATTCGGTGAAGATGGACACTCCACTCAGGCAAACTTCAGTCAAAAGGAGGTAGGGTAGGGTACAGGACATTTTAATGTCTAAAACGGAATGTCAGACAGTGAAAAATAAACAACATTAACAACTGACGGCAACCTTGTGTTAAGTCATTTTTTACTCATAAAAAGTTTTGGTTAAGAGATTTGTTACCCACCATCAGTTCAAAATAAAATGCGTCGGCCGGGAATCGAACCCGGGTCAACTGCTTGGAAGGCAGCTATGCTCACCACTATACCACCGACGCGTGTTGTTGACAGATAGTAAAAATATATCCGTTATACGAAAGACATTTCTATAATATTTTTTGACCAGGTTATTTACTGCTCTTCCCAATAAACCGCGGCACCCACCATTTTATTTCTAAAGTCCACCATTTACCAGCAATATGGAACGTTTTTTCCGATAGGCTTAACGAGCATGGCACCGTGAGTCTATTCCAACAGGAAGACTAGTTATTTCAAACAAAACGTTCATATTTGGCTTGTCGCCATTAGTTAATTTCAATGGCCAAAACGTTTGGATAACGTTATATGACCTCTTCCAAGAAAAATTAGACACGTGAGACAGTCTTTTAAAATAATTGTAAGTTTGAGTTTTGCGAAGTGAGTCAGGCTCTGGGTTTCGACGCCGGGTTGTCAGCCATTTATTTCCAGGCTCACCAAGGTTACCGTCTTCGCTCTAAAATTTAGCGATTTGTGTAATTATGAAGACATTGAATGAAAAGAGGGCAAATATAGTCGAAAAAAATTAGTCGTAGTAGCACATCAAAGAGTTTTTTGACTGTCACAAACATATATAAAAAAAAAATAGGATTGAACTCGGATCGCTGGATCAGTTCAAAGTCCAGAGTGCTAACCATTACACCGTGGAGCTCTTCACAACACCACGCGTGAAACTAGTATTCTCAAACTCATTAATAATTCATCAAGTTACAAGCCAATCAGGATACCCCAATTTGGTCAGGTGCATATGGTTTGAAACCCCGATGAAACACTGGACAGAGGCCTTTCCACGATAGTTTGATGAAATATCAAACTCTAGAGTTTCATAAAACGTCAAACCCATGTGGTACAGGGTTATCCTAATTTAAATATTAATGACACAAATACCGAATTGAATAGACAAGCTTTAGTAATCCCAAAAGGCAATTACAGAATATCCAAAACCAACTGAGCAAAATAAATATAAATTGCTTTCCTTACGTTCATTCAATGCGTCCATTTCTTCAATACGAGCAGAAAGCGACATAATCTTGGTAAATCATAGTCCTTAAACATTCCTCCCGAATCTCAGAGAACGGGAACTTGAACCGTCCGAGTAGTTTGCCATTCATTAAAAATGGATGTTGCCCATTTGTTTTTTTTTTATATTTCGTTGACGGGGGAATAGCTTTATCGACTAAATATTCTTCTTCGACAACCGTTTTGGCCTCGCTAAACCGAGACGCTTCTGCTTCGCACATGGTCTCATACCAAATGGCGAAACACAACAAGCTCAATAAAATTATGCATGTGACGGCATTTGAAAAGGACAAAGCCAAAAAAACTAACAGTGAATAATTCTGTATTGTTTCATTTGAGAAGCTATATCAAAAACTCGTGCTTCGGGTTTCATCAGGGGTTCCAAACACCTCGAAACAATAAAAGCACTCGGCCGAAGCGGCCTCGTGCTTTCATCTGTTTCTCGGTGTTTGGAACCCCTGATGAAACCCTCGCACTCGTTGTTGATATATTACATCAAAGACTCCGAAAAATCAGCGTTTTACCATCACCGATCTTTACCTTTGTGGAGCTGAAGTGTGTACTGATTTGGAGATGGAGCCGTCCACAGCTGTTTAACCTATAGTAAGGTGTGTTCGGAATTAAACAACACAAACAATCTAATCAGTTTCAATCAGTTTACATTACGTTTTTGCATCGTGTTTTTTGCAGAGCTGAGTAGGCCATTTGCACGATGGCGTCATTTGACTACAACTACCAGAATTCATTTCGTTTTTCCTTTCTTATTTAAATTTTGTAGTCCCAGTGCGATTTAAATAACAATAGCCCTAATTTGCACTACAAAACAAACAACTGAAGGATTCTGGTAGTTGTAATCAAATGACGTCATCGTGCAAATGGCCTATTCCTTAGTTGACAGCTTCATTGGGCACTCTTCAAATCTTAGCAAACAAACAAACCATAAAAGACTCGATCTCGGATCGCTGGGTTCAGAGTCCAGAGTGCTAACCATTACACCATGGGACCCTACCTAGCATGTTCTATGGAATTAAAAAATTTCTCACTGGTACTCTGGGAAGAAAAGACATTTTTTCATTGTATTTTTTGCAGAGCTGAAATGTGAACCGTTTTAATTGGGAACCGACGCTTTTGCAGCATTTATAAAAGCTGACATCTGTTTTACTTGGATTGGATACGAGTGAAGCCGAGGCACGCGGGGGCTTGTTACCAGTCTCTTGACGGCCAAACTGATAGAATGAATAGCGACTGGGTACGAATTCGGTGAAGATGGACACTCAATTCCGACGAACCTCAGTGAAAAGGAGGTAGGGTAGAGCACCGGACATTTGTAAGTCTAAAACGGTAAGTCAGACAGCAAAAAGTAAACAACATTAACAACTGACGGCAACCTTGTGTCAGGCCATTTTCACTTATTAATCGTTTTGGGGAAAAGATTTGTTAACCAACATGAGTACAAAATAAAATGCGTCGGCTGGGAATCGAACCCGGGTCAACTGCTTGGAAGGCAGCTATGCTCACCACTATACCACCGACGCGTGTTGTTGATAGGTAGTAAAAATATATTCATTTTAAAATGATTTTACAACAGAAATTTCTATAACATCTTTTTCCATGTTATTTACTGCTCTTCCCAGTAAAACGCGGCACCCAATGCACCATGCTTTTTAAGTCCAACATTTACCAACATTGTCACGTGGTTGCAAACCAAGAATTGAATGAAAAGAGGGAAAATATAGTCGAAAAAAAATAGTCGTAGTAGCACATCAAAGAGTTTTTTGATTGTCACAAAAATAAAAAAAAATTAGGATTTAACTCGGATCGCTTGATTCAAAGTCCAGAGTGCTAACCATTACACCGTGGAACCCTCTATGACACCACGCGTGAAACTAGTAATCAAAAACTCCGAAAAATCAGCGTTTTACCATCGCTGATCTTTACCTTTGTGGAGCTGAAGTGTGTACTGATTTGGAGATGGAGCCGTCCACGGGTGTTTAATCTATAATAAGGTGTGTTCGGAAATATTTATAACAACACAAACAATGTAATGAGTTTCGATCAGTTGATATTGCGTTTTTGCAATCCATTTTGGATGCCCCTTGTTCTCACTGATTCTTAGTTATCATCTGAGGATAGAGATTTGAAGCCAGTCACCATTTATTGGATATTTGGGTGAGAGGAGATTGGATACGGGTGGGACGCATTGGACTCGTATTCAATTTACTCTCGTTCGGAAATGGCATAAATTGCCGTGCGACTGGGTACGAGTGCCCTGATGCCCAGTGAAGACTAAGTCAAAAAATAGGTACGGTAAGATAATTAATTAATCCAAGCAATGAAAAAAGACAATCCAACGTCAGCTTGCTTAGATTGTCATTTTTACTTAACCGTTTTATTTTGAAAATGATTTGTTCAAAAGGAAAAGCCTATGCACAAGGATATGATCACAAAAACAAATGCATCGGCCGGGAATCGAACCCGGGTCAACTGCTTGGAAGGCAGCCATGCTCACCACTATACCACCAACGCACGCCATAAGTAATAAGAGATATTTCTTTTGTCGAATAACAATTAAAAATAGACCAATGAAGGCTCACGCGGAAGAATATCATTGAAAATATTGTTGGCACGTGAAAAGATTGCCGGGCATGAGCCTCGACTGCAAGCTAGTTCCAGTTCAATACCGAGAATATGTCTATTGAATAATTTTTAGATAGCTCTCTGAACAGAAAGCCGATGATAAGCTTAACTAAGGTGAAAGGTCGGAGTCACAAGAATTAAAATTGACGACCGAGCTACTTTTCAACTTTAGCAATTCTCAAAATCAGTATTACGCGACCGTCTGCACAATACATTTAGACCGTCCAAAAAGTCACAAAAACAACTTTTTCTCGGTCTAGAATAACTAGAAACATAGAATGCACGATCACTGCAACAAACCGATGAGAATGGCCGGATCTAGAATAACTAGTTTGACTAATTTTCGAAAAAAATACACCTGTTGCAAATCAAAAATTGCCTGGGAACTGATTTGAAAATCAAAATTGCAAAAAATCAGTACACAAACATATTTGTATAAGCCGAAGCGAGTGAAGATAGAACTATAAAATCCAAGTCTTGTTTTATTTACATAAAATCGCTTTCAACCTATGTAATGAATGAACAAACACACACAAAAAAATTTCATTTGAAAAAAAAGTCATTTGAACCACGCCAATGAAACGACATTCTGGTACCTTTTAGGGCGTTTATCAAACATTTGCGACAAGCACCCCGTTATTTTTATATGGGATTCCCCCTGGGTATTTTCCTGTGGTAAGTTTAAATAAAAGAAGCTGCCTGAGCGTACTTACCTGTACGTTAGCATTCTTCCTAATGACGCATTACAAGATTGAAATCCATTTTTGAACTATGTACAACACTTATTTTGGCCCTGTGGAGTCTTGGCTTGAAATTAAAATATATGTTTCAGATCAATTCCTTAGTTGACAGCTTCATTGGGCACTCAACAAATCTTAGTAAAACAAACAAAACAAACAAACCATAAAAGAGACACACACAGATAAATAAATATGAAATATAAATATAAATATAATAATATAATATAATGTAATAAATAATATAATATAATATAATATAATATAATATAATATAATATAATGTAATGTAATGTAATGTAATGTAATGTAATGTAATGTAATGTAATATAATATAATATTTTTTTATTCTTTTTTTTACCACTTATTTTATTTACAATATTCATACTGATAAATATTAAAAGTACAATCTCGATTCCAACAAGTAAATGCAGTGCAAGTGGTGTTAAGTATTTGAAATTTAAGTAAAAACAACAACAAAAAAAAAGAAAAAAAGAAAAAAGGAACTGGGAACTAGGAACTAGATTATTACAGAAATTATAATATGAAAAGAGAGAAAAAATTGCAAGCGTAACTATGTAGAAGACAATTAATGTTAAATAAAATGTTTCCAATTCCTATTAAAATTGTCAATGGTTTTGTTTTTGTATGCTATTTGTTGTAAAATTTCGAGTTTGCTTTTAAGGAGAGAAGGGAAGCAGTCAAAGGGAACATCATCGCTGTCTTGGGTAGTACAAAAGATATAATACTTGGCCACCAGAGTGACATAGTTTAAAATGTCTTTTGATTCTGTGTTGTTATCATGCCAACCATATAGGATATTCCGTTCTGTGAGAGTTATTGCTTTCTTGTGTTTTCCTAGCCACCAATTTTGAAACGCGGACCAAAATTTGGTGGTAACAGGACAACGGTAGAATAGATGAGGCAGCGTTTGTGGTTGCATTTTGCATAGCTGACAGGTTTCAGAGTCACATATCTTCATGCGGAAAAGCGAATATCTAGTTGGAAGTATATTGTGAATAATTTTATATTGAAAAATTTCAAGTTTTGTTTCGAGCGTGGTAGCAAAGGGGAGGTTATAAACACTCTTTAAGCATTCTTTCGAGAAGCCATATCCACAGGGAGCAGAGGAGCCAAATTTGACCTTTACGCGTTCGATCTTCGATCTGTTGTTTACGAGTCTGTTTTTCGCCCCAGCGGGACCCCGAGCGTAATCGGAGCTTTCCGTTGGGTAACCGCAGACTGCTGACTGTTGTGTTCGAGTGTTTACCCCAGCGGGACCCCAAGCGTAACCGGCGCTTTCCGGTCGGGCAATGACCGGAAAGCGTAAGCTTTCCGAGCGAGGCACGAAAACGATCTGGTGGCGCCCACAGTCAGCAGTCTACGGTTACCCAACGGAAAGCTTCGATTACGCTCGGGGTCCCGCTGGGGCGAAAAACAGACTCGTAAACAACAGATCGAAGATCGAACGCGTTAAAGGTCAAATTTGGCTCCTCTGCTCCCTGTGGCATTGGACGTTGTTGTAACACATTGTCATTTTCGATCGGGATTTTTGTTCTTTTAATTTCGCGTCTCCAGTTTCGTGGAAAGGCGCTTATTAAACCGTAGTAAGTTATAAATGGCACGCGAAGTTGGAAGGCTGTTTGAAATTTGTCATATGTCAAAAAGTTAAGATTTTCGTCAAGCAGGTCTTTGATGTATGTGATTCCAAATTGATGCCATTGTTTAAAGTAGATCATGTGTTTGTTTATCAGAATGTCTTTATTATTCCAGATGATTTCACTTTGTTTATATTTATTTTCTTCTGAGATGATAAGTTTGTTTTCTTGCCAGTACTTTAGTATTTCAAGATAGAAGGGTGGTACATCATTCTGATCCAATAATTTAATGTTGTAGTTACAATTGAGTAAGAAAGAAAGACCGCTATATTCCTTAAAGAAATGTTCGATTAAAGTTCTCCAGGAGGAGTCGGAGTTTTGTCGTATTCTTTGAATCCAGGCAATTTTGAGCGCGGTGTTCATTATTTCAAAGTCGATCATTTTTAAGCCACCTTTATTTTTTTTCGCCAATCACCGTCGTTTTCTTAATTTTTGGGGATTTGCCTTCCCAAATAAAATTAAAAATCATGCTGTTGATAGCGTTTGAAAACTTTGTGGGTAAAGTAAGATTGGAGCTGTTGAAAATTAACTTAGATAAGGCTAGGGTTTCGACGATATTTCTGCCGATTAAAGTAAGTTTCCTATTTTTCCAGATATTTAAAATCTTTTCCATATTTCGCAATTTTTCGTCGAAATTGAGCTTATCGGCCTTACTGTTGTCGTATGAAAAGAAAAAACCTAATGTGTAGATGGGATCGATGGGCCAGTTGAAATTAAAAGGGATTTCACGTTTATCTTTCCACTTGCCAAGCCACATAGCTTCGGTTTTGGACGTGTTGACTTCTAAGCCAGAAACAACTTTGAATTTATTTAGCAGCTCAATTAAATAGCTGACAGATTCTGTGTCACTAAGAAACACTGTGGTGTCATCTGCATACATGGTCGTTTTAATTTAGAGATTTCCTATCGTTATTCCTTTAATGTGAGCGCGACTTTTAAAGGCTCTCGCGAGGAGGTCCAGGCCAATGACAAAAAGGAGACTTGATAGTGGACAACCTTGTCTCACACCACGCTTTAAGGAAAAGAAATGAGAAGCGTGGCCGTTGTTAAGAACACAGCTAGAAATATTGGAGTATATAGTCCTAAACCATTGTAGAAATTCCGGTCCAAAATTGAAGAGCAGGAGAGCTTTCTCTAAGAACTTCCACTCAATGGTATCAAAAGCTTTTCGGAAATCCGCGAAAACAGCGATGTCGGGCGAATTTTGTTTTTCCAAGTAGAACATTAGAGCTTGTATTAATCGAATGTTTTCTCCGATGTAACGTCCTTTTACGTAGCCGGTTTGGTCGGGATTTATTATTTTGGGTAATACTTTGTCTAAGCGATTTGCCAATACTTTAGTAAGAATTTTGTAGTCGACATTCAAAAGAGATATCGGTCTAAGGTTTTAAAGGATAGTATTATCTTTGTTCTTTTTTGGAATAAGAGAAATTATTCCTCGCCGCTGGGATATCGACATGGAACCGTTTGTGAACGCGTAATTAAAATTTTCAACGATTAGCGATTTTAGTTCTGGCCAGAAATATTTTAAAAATTCAGATGTCAAGCCGTCAGTCCCAGGGGTTTTGGCAACAGCAAAATCTTTTAAAGTTTTAAAAGCTTCAATCTCTGTAATTAAACCTTCGCACGAGGCTTGATCGTAGTCGGACAAAGTCGGGATGTTGTTTGGATTAAAGAATACACCGTTATCTGGGTTGTCGGCACAATTAGATTCTTGTGATTCGTATAAAGATTTGTAAAACTTACTTTGTTCTTCTAAAATATCGAACTGCGGTTAGTGATAACAGTACCATTTTTAAGCTTTAGTTTGGAAATAACTTTTTTAGAGTGGTTTCGTTTTTCAAGGTTTAAAAAGTATTTGTTGTTACGCTCTCCTTGTTCTTGCCATCTTGTCCGGCTTCTAAGAATGGTGCCACGAGTTTTGAGTGCCGTTAGTTTTTCGAGACGAGCTCGAAGGGAATTGATTTCGGATATTAATTTCTTGTTGTTTTTGCTTTTTTCGGCTATTAAAAATAGCTCGTTGAGCTTTTTTTTGTAGGAAGGTTTCTTCGTCTCGTCTTTTTCTTGCTTTAGTCTTGGAAAATTTGACAGTAAAACCTCGGATTTCCATTTTAACGAGGTCCCATTTTAAGCCTAAATCTTCAATGTTTTGGTATTTCTTTATAAAGTGCGTTAAGTTCCCACGCAGGTCAGAAATGTATTGTTTGTCTTCAAGAAGAGAGGAGTTAAATTTCCAGACGCCGGGCCCTCTTTGTTGTTTCAATTCTTCTATCAAGAGATGTAATTGCACAGCTGAGTGATCTGTATTTGGTGCGAATAAGATATCACAATTGGTAGTGATGTTACTTAGCTGCTTTGAAACTAGGAAATAATCAAGGCGGCACTGGACTTTAAATGACTTGTTTCTCCATGTAAATTGTTTAGCGGTGGAATTTAAAGATCGCAAAATATCGCACAAGCTGTAAAGGTGACATAAATTGTCAATTTCCTTTATGACGGCTAGCTTTTTTGAAGTAGGATTCCCGCCTTTCTTGTCACTTTGTGAAAGCGCACAGTTAAAATCGCCGCCAATAATGATTTTCTCTTGTGCGAAATTACAAAGAAGGTTTTGTATTTCTTTGAAGAATAGTACTTGTTGAGTTGTGTCATTTGGAGCATAAACATTGACTAAAACAATTTGAACGTCGTCAAGAGTTATCTTTGCACCAAGAAACCTACCGTTCTTGTCCCGTACTTCTTCGTCAATTTGGCAATCTAATTTGGGATTTAGCAAAATCATCACACCTTTACTGTGACACGTTCCGTGATTATAGAGAACTTTTCCGCCCCATTCAGTTTCCCAGATTTTGGCAGACGTTTGAGCTGTACGTTTCCTGAAGGAAATTACGTCTTTATTTTGTTTGTGGAGCCATCTGAAGATGGAACGCCTTTTTATCGATTTGTTGAGCCCTCTTACATTAGGAGAGAGGCATTTTTAGGTTAAGTGTGAAAGTTGACTAATAAAATAGTATCAAGAGCAATTAATGGGAGTTTGTAGGCAAACATTTTCTAATTTTAATGAATAGTTACAAACTACGCAATGTGTTGGAGAAAGTTTAGCATATTTTGTCTTTTGTTGAGGAGTGTGGAATAATTTGCATATGGTGTAGGGGCAAAAAAATAAACAAAACATCAAGAACCAAAATATAAAAATATTGTAACAAAATGTTTTAAGGCCAATAGTTTTTACAACAGAGTTAAGGGAGCAAAGTAAAATAAAATAGGCTCGAACGGCCTGAACGCAATATTGGACAACGGTGTGCGTATCGGTCATCGTACTATGGGAATATAATAAACTAACCTAACGGATACTCCGCGAAACATGATTAAGTCGATGAAATAGGAATCTAGTAAAGTAGCAAAGAGTTTTTTAACTGTTCGTCTCGTATAACTGTACTCACACATCTGTCGCGGGAGACGTCTGGAAAATCGTAGGTGTAACATTGCAGAAGGTAGATCAGTTCTTCGTTTTGTTCGTCCTCTTGATCTTCTACAGGGAGCCAACGGGCAGGAATATTGTAATGGAAATATGCCTTTCCATTGATGATAAGTTTGTCACCGCTTACGTGTGCTTTGTTTCTTGGGTCTATTCTCGCTTTCTTCATAGCAGGAACCAAAACATTTTTCCTCAGGTCGTGAACGCGCTTCGGGAGATCTTCTCCGACGTTGATTTCAGAATTCTTTAGGTTTCTTCGTAGCCTCCAGACTTTGTCTCTATCGGAGCGGCATGTGAAACGAGCTATTATGGGCCTTGTACGTCCGCGGCTACGCTTTCCTAGGCGATGAACCCCACAGAACATAAGGGCTTCAACTTCCGATGGAGCCAATTTAAGCTCGTTGATGAGAACTTGCTTAACTAACATTGTACAGTTTTCGTCGTGCTGTTCAGGTATTTTGTAGAAAATTAAATTCCACCTGCGGCTATAAATTTCCTGTTTTATAAGGCCATTGTCGTGCTCTGCTTGCTCACGTTCGCACTCTTTGATACGCTCAAAAGCGTTATCTTGTTCTTTCTGGGTGAATTCTAGCGAGGTTTCGAGCTCTCGGGATGCAGATTTAAGTCTTTTGATTTCATCTTTGGCCATTGCTAGCTCTCCTTCGATTTGTTGGATGCGAGCATCTCGGCTTTTTGCCTGCTTTTCAATATTTGCAATTTTGCTGATAATTCGTTGAAACTCGGAGGCGGTAAGTTCCACAATGGCGTCGTCTTCGTTATCTTCGGTTGACGTAGAGCTACTTACTCTTAACCTCTTCTTCTCGCTTCTGTTTTTTTCCGGATTTTGGACTTCAGTGTTAAACATACTTTTAGACATCAGACGAACGAATAGAGGTGGTCAAATATGTTATAAGATCCTAGATACTGTTTAAAAAAAAATTCGGTTTGGCGGAGCACCGAAGGATGCGTCCGTTCAGTTCAAAGTCATCACGTGACCAACATATAATATAATATAATATAATATAATATAATATAATATAATATAATATAATATAATATAATATAATATAATATAATATAATGTAATGTAATGTAATGTAATATTAATATAAATATAATAAATAAATAGTACCAGAGTGTAGGTCCCACCGAGATTTGAACTCGGATCGCTGGATTCAGAGTCCAGAGTGCTAACCATTACACCATGGGACCCTACCTAGGATGTTCTATGGAATTAAGAAATTTCTCTCTGGTACTCTGGGAAGAAACGACATATTTTCATTGTATTTTTTGCAGAGCTGAAATGTGAACCGTTTTAATTGAGAATCGACGCTTTTGCAGCATTTATAAAAGCTGACATCTGTTTTACTTGGATTGGATACGAGTGAAACGATAAATAAATATGTATCCTGCGCAGCGTTAATTGTAGTTACGTGAAAAAGTGTTAAGTTGAACGCTGTAAAAAGTGTTAAAAATGAAACAAGACGTTTCGGCAATGCTGCCTTCATCAGTAGTAAAAATGTGTTCGTTGCTAGCGTGTGCGAAAATTCAAAAAATTCAAATTCACGCGTGCCGAAGAAAAGCGCGCGCAAGGCTAGCATACATTATACGTGCATCACAAACCAATTGGTCTACTGCATTTCATGCCGTAAATGCCCTGCAATTGTCTACATTGGAGAGACGGGCCGTCGTCTTGGAGACCGCTTCCGTGAACACCGATTGGATGTGATCAAAAAGAAAGTTGCGCTGCCAGTGCCTGAACATTTTACGAGACCAAACCACAACCTCAGCGACATGATGGTAGCGGTGATTAAAGCGAATCTAGGTGACCAGATCAGGAGAAGACGCGAAGAAATGCGGTTCATTTTCAATTACAAGACTTTGGCGCCCAATGGCTTGAAGCAAGACTTTGGCTTTTCATAATTAACTCGTATGCTAGCCTTGCGCGCGCTTTTCCTCGGCACGCGTGAATTTGAATTTTTTGAATTTTCACACACGCTAGCAACGAACACATTTTTACTACTGATGGTGGCAGCATTGCCGAAACGTCTAGTTTCATTTTTGACACTTTTTACAGCGTTCAACTTAACACTTTTTCACGTTGGATACGAGTGAAGCCGAGGCACGCGGAGGCTTGTTACCAGTCTCTTCACGGCCAAACTGATGGGATGAATAGCGACTGGGTACGAATTCGGTGAAGATGGACACTCCGACGAACCTCGGTGAAAAGGAGGTAGGGTAGAGTACAGGACATTTGTAAGTCTAAAACGGTATGTCAGACAGCAAAAAATAAAACAACATTAACAACTGACGGCAAGTGTCAGGCCATTTTCTCTTAAAAGTTTTTAGGAAAAGATTTCTTAACCAACGTGGGTTCAAAATAAAATGCGTCGGCCGGGAATCGAACCCGGGTCAACTGCTTGGAAGGCAGCTATGCTCACCACTATACCACCGACGCGTGTTGCTGGTAACAATGATTTTACAGTAATTATCATGTTTTTTCAACACAACAGACATTTCTATAGTATGTACCGAGGGTGGGGAGCCTGGCGATTTGTTGAAGTTTGAACGAAAACGTTACGGAAATGCCTATGGCTCCCCACCCTCGGTACGAATTTTGAATCGTTTATTGTTTAACGGCGACCAATCAGAAAGAGGCAAATCAGAGGACGGTTTCTGGCTGGCACAATTGACATTGACATTGACATTGGTTTATTGGATTTCAACACTGTTACATTTATTAATTGATCTAAATTTAATGAAATAAAATTTAAATATCTACAAACCCGCTTATAGCATAGCTAATCTAGGCGGGTTGTACTAATTACAGTCATATTTACCAAAGATAAAATGATTTAAAAAACAGCTACTAAATAAATAAACATACACATTAATAATTAATCAAGCACAAAGGTAAAAAAGTAAAGCAAAACTAGTAAAACGCGGACTAGTAAAACGCGGACTTGTAAAACGCGGACTAGTAAAACGCGGACTAGTAAAACGCGGACTAGTAAAACGAGGACTAGTAAAACGCAGACTAGTAAAACGCGGACTAGGAAAATGCGTTAATACTTCTCTTTATTAAAACGATCGTTATAGAGATCTAATAATCAAAAACACAAAGGGTGTTTAACTTAAGGACGTTCGCGCCCATTGTTACTGCGCATTTTTTCGCGCATGTCACGCAAACGTAGTGTTAACGAAATATCAACAAGAACGTACCCAACGCGACCCAACGCAAACTTTTTTCAACTTTATAGAATGGAACGTAAAGAGTGTGTAGTATTATGGGATAGCTGTGGATCCAGGTCTTCTCGGAAATGTCACGCAATGACGTGACAGTGGGAATAGATAATAATAACAATCTTTTATTAGGAAACTCCATCACAAACTGTGGTTTTCATAGAGGTCCTAAATATAAATCATTATTACAAGATACAATTAAAATATAATGGTCAGATGGTCACTTTGAGAACTTCGCAGCGATTTTACTCTCTTGGATGCCCGGTGACGCCTATTTTTCTTTCCGTAGATCACTTTCCTTTCCTTATTTCCTCCATTTTAACAAAAAAACAGAAAAACTCTGTACGTGAGAAGTTACAAATATTTCGCCTTTTCTGCTCTCGTGCGACCAAAGTTTTCTTCGAATGTGGACGGGGTCAATACTAATATGTTTTCTTTTTCTACCTCAAGGAACGACATCAGATGCAAAAGTTTACGTAATAGACTTAGTTGTGTTGAATTGAGTACGTTTACCTGATCGAAATTTCACTAAGGTAGCTTCTTTTATTGCTAATAGTTGTAAGCTAAGATCGTCTTTAAATAACGAAAGCTTCTTAAAACGCAGTCTTCAATGCGCCTTATCTCGAAAACGAGCACGGTGACTGCATGGCAACTTTTAAAAAAATCTGTACGTGGGAACATTTTGGGCGCGAACGTCCTTAACATGACATTTAGTATATACCAAACCAGTAGTTTGGTGTTATTCGCGCGCTCTCAGTGGCTACTAAAATCCGGATAGTATTTGCTATTCACCTCTCGCCATTGTTCTTGGTTGCGCGCGAGTTTTTCTCTCATTTTGTCAGAGAAGAAGGATCTTATTGGGGCTGGCTTTCTACTGGTTTGGTATCGCGGCGAGGTAAATATCTACCACTATTCACCGAAACTGAAGTGAATAATTGTTAATTATACAATAATACTAAGAGGCAGTAACATCAAGATCCGACACGTGATCTTTCCCTATACAAAAGCATAACAGTAGTTACTACAAAGTAAAATTAGAATTTCTGGGGATTTGCTAGAAACAGCAATTGATCCTTCGACTACGGCTTAATTAAAAATTTTCAAAAACATGATCTCCAACTTGCCTAAAATATATAATGGTAATAGGACTGAGTGGTGTAATCATACGAGTGATTAACAAAATCGCGGGAGTCCTATATTTTAATCACGTGTATATGATTAGACAGCAGAATTGGACGACACGAAGTCCTGTTACCAATTAATCATAACTGTAACAAAATTCGAGGATATAACGTTAAATGGGTGCACGTTTTGGTGATTAAAAACATAACAATTGAGTGTGTTTTTGACCGAGATGCATGCACAGAAAAAGGATAGCGCGCGCAAATAACTGTTAATTGTCCAATTGCATCGTCCAATTACAAGCATGACGCGTAAACTGTCCCATTAATGCTCTAATCAGATTCGAAAATTGTGTTATAGTTTTGATTAAATTAATAATATTTAGTTGAAATTTGTGAATTTCAAGAGAACAAGAACCTCCAAAACAACGAGAAAAGAGGATACCCAAGTGATTACTTTACATCAATATTTGTAATGCCGGATGTGGTTCCGTAACCGGAAATAAACAACGGTTGGCAAGGAGACTATGGGACAGTTTTAAACGAATGCCATTTATCGCGTACTTAATTTATCTCTGCGAGAGAAATGTCCGAGATTTCGAGCCGAACCGAAAATGTTCATACTGATGACATACCGTAGTTATGAATTTTTTCAGGCAGATAACTGCCAATCTTTAAACACTACACAGATTTCTGTCTCCACAAACATCCACAGGAACACGATATATCGTCATGATCTTTAGAGATTACAGCCAGTCGAACTACAACATAACAGCAAGCCTTTGAACAATCATTCGCTTGTGTTCAGGGAGGAGAAACGGTTGTAGATCGGACGGTATTTGGCATAAGTTTGGTTGGAAGGAAGGGAAAGTTACTCTGACACAGTAAGGGCTTACATGGTAATAGACGGAGGAAATATCAGGTGATGTGTGCTGCCTGCCATCCTTGTAATACTTTCGGTGAAGTCTTGTGGTTAACACAAGGTCATCAGGCGGAAGTGGACTGGCGCCTCCTGGTTTCAATGAATCGCCACAGCCATAACATCGAAAAACCTTGTTGTCCAGAAATGCAAGTCTGGCGAAGACGAGGATTCCTGGTGCAGGCTTTGGACGCTGAGGGTACGTGGGTTGTGCGTTTTCCTTGTCTTGCTGGCTTTGCATGGGAACACTTGGCTGTGTATCAACAGGGGTACTTTGTGGACAAGGGTAATTGTAAATGAGATGTGGTGTTTCTGGAATGGGCAAACCATAACTAGGCTGGATCTGAGAATAGGGGGAGATAAACGGCGAAGATGTAGTGTTTTGGTCAGAGTCGGACGTCCCAGGAACAACATGACTCGATGGAATCGCGTTGGCCAAGACGGGAGTGAATGAAGGTTGCAATACTCGATTGCAACCCATAGGTATTCCCTCTGTGTTCTGGTCAGACGTTCCAGAAACAGCATGACTTGATGCAGTCGTATTGAAGTCGTATTTGATTTTAGTCCTAAAGGACTAAAATCAAAGCATGAATACTCCATCATGATAGAGTACGGGTCTTGACAGAATCTTAAGAACTCGGAAACATTTCTGTGACCCTTCACCGTGTTAAGGATTCCGGCTTCCTTCAGAAATCGTCGCTTTGATTCGGCCGACTCGCCTTTCATTTTCTTAATTACAACATTTCGGTCCTCGTTTTTGTATCTTGCCAGATAAACAGAACCAAAAGTTCCACCTCCAAGTTCCGCTTCTACTCTTACTTCTCTCCATTCGAATTCTGCAAATTTTGTCGGAAGCCTTGGCTTTTTAGCGAGAGATGGAAGCTTGAAACAAGCTGCCATCTTCGCGCGACAATTACAAATGTAAAATTATTTCTATGATTGGCGCGAATCTTTCGGTCAGAGGTCAACAATCCATTTCCGTTTCCGGTTGCGCAGCGTGCCTTAGTTGCTGTTTATAACTCATGCGCATAGCTGCATGAGTCAAGGTTTCGGTAAGGTCCTTGTTTCCATTTTTAGCTTTCGTCCCGCTTTTTCCTTGTTTTTTTAAAGTTTCCCGTATCCCGCGGGAGGACTTTCACTGGTCTGATTGGTTGACATGCGACCTCGTGATTTTCGGCGTGCCCGTAAGCCACTGGCATTTGGACTTCACCGGAAAAGAAATTACATTTTTCGATGGGAATTTATGTTGATATCAATTTGTGATTGAATTTTTCTTTCCGTTGTCGCTAATTTTAGAGAAATGCTTATAAAACGTGTTTAAGTTCAGTTGTAAATTCAGTCGTAATAAATGATATCTTATAATATGTAAACAAAACAAGACTTACATGTCACGCAAAATTCGTTGAGAGGGAAGGGGTGCGTGACCCAGTTAAAATAAACCATAAAACGTTCTTATGTAAGCGCATGAGTACAGGCTACCAGCTAGCCTCTTGTTTCTAACATAAAAATCCCGGTACATGAATTTTTGAAGCTGGAAAGAAATTGTTACATTTTCAGAATGTTTAAATTACGTACCGTAAAGTGCCGGTTATAAGACCACCACCCCCCCCCCCCCCCCCCCCCCAATCTAGCTGTAAACGAAAAATATTGCTGTTATAAGCCCCCTTCGTCGTTTCCTTGTTTACTTAATATAAACACTTTTAAAGAACACTTTACAACTTCGAATAGAAAATTAGGAAAGTATAAAGCATGTAGGGTGCGGAACAATAAGTTTAATTATAATAGCTTTATTACTGTTTTAACCAGCACTTTACGGTATTCAATGTATAGATAACGCTTCACACTAGAAATGTTACGTGACAGGCAAGCGACAAAGAATAAAACCAATGGCTAGTGTCTCAGCGAGTCAACGCATTTTACTAGTCCGCGTTTTACTAGTCCGCGTTTTACTAGTCCACGTTTTACAAGTCCGCGTTTTACTAGTCCGCGTTTTACTAGTCCGCGTTTTACTAGTCCGCATTTTACTAGTCCTCGTTTTACAAGTCCGCGTTTTACTAGTCCGCGTTTTACTAGTCCGCGTTTTACTAGTCCGCGTTTTATTAGTCCTCGTTTTACTAGTCCAGTCCAGTCTAGTCCAGTCCAGTCCAGTCCACTATTTACAGTATGCCCATACATTTGGCGATAAGTCGCTGTAATATGAAATTTAGGTAAATCCCATTCACTTCCTGTACTAGAAATACGTCTCTCGCAGAACCTCGCGAAGCACGGGGGAGGATGCACTGCAAAATTTTAGCGATGTGGGAGAGATGGAATTTTCTTTCCCATCGGAAAAATAATCTATTGTTCCTGCCATGCAACATGGCTGCCGTGCAAAACCTCTATAGGCAAAGAATGTCGTTGTTGCGACAAAGAACGTGAGGATAGACAGAACCATCCCTCGGCGAACACATGGTCAATACCAGAGGCTCCTCTGGGCCAATACCATGTAAAAAAATATATAAATAAACAGCATTTACCATCGCCGTTCTTTACCTCTTGTGGAACTGAAGTGTGTACTGTTTTGGCGATGGAGGTTTAGGTCGGAATTTTATAGCCCGGTCCACAGGGGTTTAAAGTGCCCATAACCTAAAATTTTTTATTTTATTATTTGAAACTAGACATTACTACAAGAGCTTCTGTGAAAAAATTTTGCGATTAAATTAAAACGTGATTTTTTTAGAATTTTTTGAAAACGCTCAAATTGGCCGCCATTTTGGTACACCATTCGCCTTAGTCTTCTCTCGGAGCTATGACGTAATATGACGTACTTTAAGGAACACGTGACTTCATCTCCAGGAAAGCATTGAAGAGTTTCTGTGAGTTTTCTTCGAGCGGAATTGTATAATAGAACGGAAAAAGGTTAAAAATGACAGAAAGATGCGTGGCAGCGAGATGCAATAACTTTGCTCATCCTGAGAAGGGGATAAGTATGCACCAAATCCCTTTTTTTGGGTCAAATAACCCGATCGCCAAGAGAAGGCGAAAGAGATGGATACTAAGTAGATGGATCGACTTTGTTCTTACAAAGAGGAAACTTTGGAAGCCGGGAAAGACGTCCTCCTTGTGTTCAGTTCACTTCAGAGAGGAGGACTTCAACTTTCGCCTTGATTCGAAGTTCAAGGGTTCACTTAAGATGGATGAAATCGGGGTTTGTGTATTCCCAACAATACACGCTAAAGACGAAGTGGACCCCGCGTACGGACCGGTTCTAATCTTTAAGTTTTCTTATATCATTGAATTTTCTCGTGAATTTTGGACCCAGGCGAAAATTACTAAAGCGAAAGTGAATTTTCTTTGGCCAGATAAAATATCTACGACGCAAACAAAGAAAAAAATCAAAGGCTCCTTAGAGCCAACCCGTGAATTTGAAATGCTAGCGTAACGCAATATTGCGGTAAGCTTATGTTTTCACTCTATTACGGTTCAATATTTTTTTTCAAATTAAACGTAAGGATTTTTGACAAACACAAAAAATAAAAATACAGTACATCGCTTTCATAATGTTCAGTCCGAAGAAGAAAGAAAAAACAAAGAAAAAAAAAAAGAACGGCCCGAGCGAGATTCGAACCTGGGCCTTTCGGCTTAAGTCTGCGGTTTACACCACTCGACCACCGTGACCACAGGCTTAAGGGATAAATTTTATTACTTGAGGGTAGATAATAATCAAAACACGTGTCTCAGTTGAAAATTCCTTTTAGATCGATTTTAACGTTGCATTAAAGACTCCAAATGCGAAACATCTTTAAGCTTATTGTTGTTTATATTCGTTTACACCAATTTAGTTGTTGTTATCGCTGGATTCACGCTGTTCTTGTTACAAAACGCATTCGTAACAAAGCATTACGTCACTAAGTTTACAGCTGATGGAAGGAGTGAGCGAGTGAGTGACTCATTTGCATATCTGTCGTCGTTACCGATAACCCGTTCATTACGCATGCGCGTATATTCACGGGTTAACAATGAAGAAAACCAACAAAGTTTCACCATGGTTGACATATTTCGGTTCGCAAACAAAGATACGAATTGAAACACGCTAAAGATCGCTTGAACGAGGTATCGAAAAGACTCGATGAAGAAAGAGAGCCGGATTAACTAAGTGGGAAGGATAATTCATCCGTAAAATTAAAGGCCAATGTTATTCCCCGAAAAGGCGAGTACAAGTTTGGATTTTATGATTTGTTGATTTTATAGTTTGTTGGGCGTTTGTTATTCTTTACAAAGTTGTTGTTTTTGTAAGTGGCTTAAAAATTACTGTAATTAGACAATGTAGCGCTTTTTACAAAGGTTTTGACTCCATTTCATTTAAGTGTTCTTATGTTTTGGTTTTTTTTTTCCTGTGAATTTTCATTAAAAAGTCTTGCTTAAATTTGTCATTCTAGTCGGCTTGTACTAGTTTGTTGTCAATATTAAAAATTTACACGCCGTTTCGCGATCGGATTTTACGATTTTACGATAATTCGTACTTCCACTACATTGCTCGGTTTGTATGCTTTTATTTCTCAGTTTTTACCCTCTTTTATCTAAATTCTATAAGTTTTCATTCACGAAAATATGATTTTTAAATTAGAATAGCTCAGTTAAAGCTTTCAACTCAACCTGCCATAAATAAAGCCTAATGCTCGACTTTCCTTTTAGCAAATGGAAGAATTTCAAAAGTTTTTAAATTTATATCTTTAGCTTTCCACGGCTTCGCTGTAGGCAAGAATATTTCTCTATTCACACTGCATACATTAAAATTATCACTTTGGCTCAACTGCAGTGCGGCGTGGTTGTACGCTGACGCGTCGAAGGATTTCTTTTGCCTCTTCGTTCCCTTCTTCTATTTTCTGATAGCAGACGTATAATATCCAGTACCTGGACAAGGAGGTCAAAGAGTTCAACATGCAGTGGGACAAGCAGTTCAGAGAGTTCAGCCACCAGCGGAACAAGGAGCTCGAGGAATTCAACCAGCCGTGTGACATGCGGCTCAGGTTGTTCAACCAGCCATGAGACAGATACCTCAAAGAGTTCTACCAGCCGCGGAACAAGGAGTTCAAGGAGTTCATCCTGCTGCGGGAAATGCAGCTCAGAGAGTTAAACCGGACGCTGGACAAGGAGTTCAACCAGCATCGGGACAAGGAGTCCAACATGCAGCGGGACAAGCTTAACCGCCAGGGAGAGCTAGATAAATCAATCTGTTAGCAAGGGCAGAATCCCGCACCACAAGGCCAGGGCTTGTCGACGGAGGAAAAACTTGAGCTAAATTTTCGCTTTAACACGTGTTAGTTCTGAAATTATTATTTTATTAAGTGTTGTTGGCCACGGGAGTAATACTTTCTTTTGAGAGTGATGCGCGATGGGAAATGTTATTGGCCCCGGAGTGGACTCGTAAGAGTTTTTTATTTGCGATGGCCATTGCGTAGGCCACAGAATTAGGACTCCTTGTGAGTTTGTTATCGCAAATAATGGTCATGTTTTATATTGACCACGGCACTCCTGAGATATGTGAAATGTATTGGCCGCGGAGTTGACTCGTAAGAGTCTATTGTTGGCGATAATGGCCATTGCGTCGGCCGCGGAGTAAGAACTCTTTGTGAGTTTGTTATAGAGCGTATGCACTCACGTGGCAAGCAGCTATGCAAATTTATTGGAACAAAAGAAAGTGTTAACATAAGAAAAGCGTTCAAATCCCACAGGATTGTTTTGGTACACCAACATGGCCGCCGTTCTATTGTTTTGGTACACCAATATGGCCGCCGTGACGTCATGTGCATACGCTCTATTGCAAATAATGGTCATATTTTCGGCTGACTACGGAACCCCTTGAGATATGTGAAATGGTATTGGCCACGGGGGTGAAACTTGTAAGAGTGTATTATATACAAATGTGAAATGTTATTGGCCACGGAACAAGAGTTTGTTGACGCCGATGTGATATGTTATTGGCCACGAAGTGAAACACGCAAGAGCTTGTTTATGCAGATGTGATATGTTATTGGCCACGAAGTGAAACGCGCAAGAGTCTGTTTATGCAGATGTGATAGGTTATTGGCCACGAAGTGAAACGCGCAAGAGCTGTTTATGCAGATGTGATATGTTTTTGGCCACGAAGTATAACGCGCAAGAGCTTGTTTATGCAGATGTGATATGTTATTGGCCTCGAAGTAAACTCGTAAGAGATTGTTATATGCAAATGTGAAATGTTATTGGCCACGGAGGTGAGACTCGTAATTGTTTGTTATGTTCTGGAAGATGTGAATATTATTGGCCACGGATTGAAACTCGTCAAAATTTGTTATGATTTCTTAAATGAGAATATTATTGGCTAAGGAAGTGAAACTCTATAAGCGTTGGTTATGATTTTTTCAAACGTGGTTAAGATTGGCCGCGGAAGGGGAACTCAAAAAGAGCTTGTTATTATTTTGCAAATGTGGATATTATTGGCGACGGAAGTGAAACCCTATAGGCGTTTGTTGTGATTTTCAAATGTGAATAATATTGGCCGCGGAAGTAAAAAAAAAAAATATATTGGCAATCGTGAGAGAATGTATTATGGGCGCAGATATGTTGAATACGTATGAACTAGTTCTACGATTATAAAGCGTCTGAGAGTATCTTGCCTTTTCCTTTTGGAATTATAGGCCTTACAGAAAAAGTACGATGAAATGAGAGCGGATATGGATATTTTCTCCAGTTCATCAGTGGACAGCCTCCTCAACAAAATTAAAAATCTCGCCTCCCGTCCCATTGTGGAGTTTAATAAGCACGAGGTCCAAGAGTTACTGGAAGCTCTAAAGAATACCGCTCGCGATGTACGCCACGAGAAGGAGGGCTACTTCCGTTTGACCTACGAAGCTTTGAGAACGAAATTGGACCAGCCTAACCATATCTTCCGGAGTTTTCTCTTGCCATTGCTAGGTGATAAAGACCATGAGAAGATATTGGGTATTATGGCAAAAGTTGAGAAGAGCAACAGGAGTCAGCCGCAACCAATGCCACTGTCACATGCGAGGAGGTCAAATGCCCCATATGTTCGCTGCTATAGTTGTGGGAAGCTTGGGCATATCGCTGTCAATTGTTTCAAAAGAAGGAGGGAACAGCGCGGACGCCCGTCTGAACCTGCTTCCCGACCTAGGAACATTAATAATAACAAATGAACATCGGTTATATCTAAGATCGCAAAGAACAGAATTTGTTTACTATTGCGTCAGAAATTGCTGACTATGTAATGCTGTATTTCAATAAATACTGTATAATGTGGCAATGAATCGCTATTCTACGTTTATTCACCCTTGCCTCTCGTTTTAGGAATTTTCTTCCTCCTTTTCCTCTAGTAGAGAAGTGGCAGTTGTGAAAAAGAGTATCTAAACACACTCCCCCAGTCTATTGCTGGGTCATGACTGTCACCCCTCTGCTAACCTCGGTTCCCCTTTTTTTTTTATTATTCCTTTGTTTTCATACCTAGATCACCACAAGTCTCCCCTGGGAATGGGAGTTTGACCCACAGTTCGATGAAAAAGTCGCACAATATGCAAAGATGCCGCAAAAGCCAATCACGTGGGTGGATTGGATGGGAACGTCACTGGAGGTTGGCTCAGGGGTGACAGTCCGGGTATTTTCAGAACAATACATACACAGAGTGATAAATGGAGAAGAATTAGCGGACCCAGCAAAATTATTATTTAGAGATCCAAACGCCTTTCGCGCAGGTGAACTCCACAAACACTACGATAAATGGTGCAGAATTGTGGGTGACAACCCTTCACCGGAACAAGTTAAGATATTAAGTTGGATCCGCGATGGAGTTTCCATTTTTGAATTTTTTCAGCCATTCTCTGGCAGCTTTAAAGGCCGTCACTATCAATCAGACCGCCCGCCATCAGAGTTTTTTAAAATAGCCCCGCCTGTAAGCCTTTTGCTCACTTTGTAAGGGAAACTTTGCTTGAACGTTTGCAAACAGGGGCAATAACGTTGATGGGAAAAACCAGTGAAGTTGAACTACCGCACCTAGTTTTGCCGCTGACCGTTGAACCAAGTAAGCCCAGATTATGTCATGACGCACGATTTTTAAATCTGTGGATGAGGGATGTTCCTTTTAAACTGGGGGCGTTCAACGGCAAACGTCACAATTCCGACCGGCCACCCACAGAATATTCACTGAGGAATAACGTATCCTGTAGACAATTTGGAAAATCTATCCGGAAAACGCTTTCACGTCGCCTGCAAACCGGTGCGATCTTGGTCGTGGGTAAGGTTGGTCACGTAAACCACCTAATTTAGTACTATCCGTAACGGTTGAACCCACGAAGCCGAGAGTGTGTCACGATGCGCGGTACTTAAACTTGTGGATGCTGAAGAAACCTTTCTCGTCAAACACGGTGACGGATTTGCCTCGGTATGTCTTCAAGGACTCTTACTAGTCTGTTCTCGCTGACAAGTCAGGTGACGACCACCTCTGGCGAAGGTTTGGAACTCAACTGGGGCTTCGGCGAGGCTGGCCTCGAATGCGGATGCACAGCCTACCAGTACTTGGCAAGACATTAATCAGTTGAAACGGTTTGTGTGTGCGTTCGGACAGCCCAGGGAGGAGACCTCATGAGAAGAAACGTCTGTGAGTCAAGGTGGACAGTCTCTCCCACCAGGGCTATCGGGTTAAGGTTTGGGTTTAGGTTTGGGGTTTAGTGTTGGGGAGTTACGACTACGTTGCAGGGTAGATATCTTGGGCAACCTATCGATGGCCTCCTGAGTTAGTTATTAGTATTGGGGAGGAGCCCATCGTTAGTATGGTAAACAGAAGGACACTGAATGGCACAAAGGGATGGGAGCCAAATTTATCCCCAATCTTATTGCGGTTCGACAATGGATGCAGTGTTGGATAGTTTACTATTCACACTGCATACATTAAAGTAACGCATATAAGATTAGTACATATGAATAAATTATCACTTTGTCTCAACTGCAGTGCGGCGGGGATTGTGCAAGTACGAGGCGATGCGGTTTACATACGGGCAAGTCCTGGGGGCTGACGGCAGAATTCATTTCCCCACCCACCCTCCCATACATTCGCACTGTGACCATTGTCGGGTCGCCAAATTTATCCCCAATCTTATTGCGGTTCGACAATGGATGCAGTGTTGGATGGTTTACTATCCTCACCGGAAGCAAACACAATAGCCGTTTATTCTATCGAGAATCATAAACTGGTAGAAATGAGTTCACTTTGCAAAGGAAGTTTTTTTGTTTATGAATGGAAAGTTGTGAGGGTTACCGAGTTAATTTAGATTTTGCCCGCGAGCTTACGCGGCGCCTAAGAAACATTTCCTGGAAAGCTGTACATGAATGATTTTCTCGGCGAATCGCAGAATTAAAGTAGGAAAAAGTAATAAAGTTATTTACCGGCCTTGGTCGGTCCGTATAGGAAAAAACTGTATCCTCGGTCTTGAGTAAGACCCTGTGGCCTCGGGCCGTACTCAAGACCTCGGGCACAGGTTTTTCCTATACGTCCCCCCCCCCCCCCCCCCCCCCCGCCGGCCGGTAAATAACATATGTAGTCGATTTATTCAATTCAGATGTAGCCTGACGTGTAAACTTTTCAAGCGGGAGCTCAGAGATCTTGCAAAATAAACTGACCAGTCACCCACAAGCACGCCGTTTTCAAGACGCTTTGTCAGCTCTTCCGCCTGTTCTCGCCTGTAGTTTTGCAGCCATTCCTCGTCAGTTAGAGGCTCATCCGCGTACGGTTCGAGGGAATCATCTCGTATACTGCTGTCAGTTTCTTCTATTACTACTTCTACCTCGATCGTTTCGTCCTCGGTACTTGATTTCTCGTTTTCTGATTCAGAAAAACTCTTCTTGCGAAGACATCGCGATTTCATGAGCTTTGTGTGTACAAAAGGTGAAGGCAAGGCAACGCGCGTTCCTGAATTTACGTCACAAGACGTCACATGCGAGCCTGTCAGTTTCAATGATCAGCGGAGCGGGCGTACCACAAAAATGTAGACTTAAAAAATTCGTAAAAAAAAAGTATTTTATTCAAATCGCAAAATTTTTTCGCAGAAGTTCTTATAGTAATGTCTAGTTTCAGATAAAAAAATAAAAAATTTTAGGTTATGGGCACTTTAATCTAGTAAGGTGTATTCGGAAAATATTTATAACAACAACACAAGACATGACATCAAGTTTATAACAAGACAAGACAAGACATCTATAACAACACAAGACATGAGACTAAACTTAGTAGCTTTAAAAGACGCTTGAAAAAAATTGACGTCACACAGTTATATTGATATGTAATAGTTTTATTATTATTATAATTCAACTGTACATAGTTTTATAAGGATAAGGATAAGGATTAGTTACTCATGCGCGAAGCGGCATGAGGTAAGGTTTGGGCTCCGATTTTCTTGTTATTATTTTTATTATTGTTATTTTTATTTTTTGTGTCACGATTTTGCATGCAAATTTATGCACGAATATTTTAAATTGTGCACTTCCGGTTCATGTCTTCGCCATTTACACTTCCTGTTTAGTGACTTCCGGCTACTGTCACTTCCGGTAAAAGAGCGTTACTTATGTTTCACGACAGCATCTCCTACAATCCTGCATACATTACTATGTTCACGTTTGGTATATATAAGACTTAGAAGAATCACTGGCTTCATTGTGGTACAGCCTACATTTCCAAAACATTCAATATTAAACAACGTGGTTTGCAGGAACGATAACTGAATGAAAGGAGTAACTTATCTCCATGTCGGACATCTTCTTATCATGTTTAAAATATATCATAAAATTTTCTTACGCATGCGCATGAGTAAAGGCTGCTTGGAGCCTCTTGTAAAAAAGGTACGGGAAGATAATTAATTAATCAAAGCAATGAACAAGACAATCAAACGTTAGCTTGCTTAGGTTATCATTTTGTTCAAAAGAAAAAGCCCACGCACAAGAATATCAGCACAGAAAAGGATGCGTCGGCCGGGAATCGAACCCGGGTCAACTGCTTGGAAGGCAGCTATGCTCACCACTATACCACCGACGCGCGATGTAAGAAAAGTGTACTAATTCTCCCGGCAGAATTATCGGATTATTATGACAGCGTTATATATACACCTTATTCCATGGTTAGCCGATAATACGCGCGGATATTTTACGAGTTGCGTAGTATTTTTTCGAGCTTCGCAGGGGCGAGAAAAAATGCGAGCAATGAGTAAATTGTCCGCACGTATTATCTGTTAAACTATCGAATAAGAGATTTATTATTCGACTAAATTCTTGTATTTATAATAGTTGTGCCTTTAACCGGGATGCTAAGGTGTAACCCGACAATCTACTGTGTAATACGCTCGGATATTTTGCGTGGCGCGTGTTCTCTTCCCGTTATAAAGTAAAATAACGTCACAGTCGAATAATAAAGGGAAGTATTTTCGAACAATTATTGGATTTGGTTTTCGCATGATAGCGAGGCCTTGATAGTTCAATAATTGTTCAGTTCTAACTGAAATAAACTTTTTTCGCGTTGCCTTTAATTTTGCGGGCGGTGCATGGCACGCTTGCATGACGTCATCGCTGCTTGAAAAATCTGACTGTCTGTGTAGATATGACGTCACATCTTCATGCACAAATTCTACTGTCTGTAGATATGACTTCACAATTCGATGTCATCGTGAAATAGATGTGTGCTCTTAGTCAATGAGAATAGAGATGGTCAGCAAAATGTATATTAATATATCTTAATAGCGTAGGCGCGAGCTATGTAGGAACAGTAAGTATACTCAGAAGCAGGATATTTTATTACAATGATATGATTAACAATACAGATCCACTTTATCATCAGTTTAAGTATTTGATCATCTAATACCGGACTTCAACAAAATGGAGCATTCCAACATAGACCCTGTAAAAGAGAAAGATGCACATGAAAAAAAATGTATGTGGAAAGCGGGGTGGAAACCCGGGGGGAGTACTCCCTATAATGGGCTATACGGGGATGCTCCGCCCGAAAGGGGTACCTTTTTTAGGCTGGAGGTATATGAAAGGGTCGTGATTTCACGAGTTGAAGTATATGAAAGGGTAGGGATTTCACAAAGAATAGGCAAGGGAACCGAAAACACGCCGTTGAAGCGTAAAAAAGGTAGGGAAAACTGCCATTTAAGTCTTATAAAAAGGGCCTTTCAAAATATATCAAACAGACGCAAGTAAAGGCTATATGAAAGGGGTACCATTTTCATTGAAAGGTATATGAAAGGGGTACCATTTTCAATGAAAGGTATATGAATGGGGTACCTTTTCTGCCAAAGACGGTATATGAAAGGGTAAGGGTTTGGACCTCGGGGCGGAGCATCCCCGTACAAAACGTTGTTGAGTACCCCCCCCCCCCCCCCGGGGGGTGGAAAGCTAAATTCTCGTCATGAAATACCTTTTTATCGATCACGAATCGTCTTCTTTTTCTTGCTGGCTGGCTCTTTCTGCTGTTCGTTTCGACTGAGGAATAAATATGCCAGATGTTAACAAGATAAATCTCTAAACTAGTAGTAATCATAGATTATAGTGCGTCTCCTTATCCCGTGGCACCTCGTCTTGACCTAGTACCTCAGTTTCATGAATTAATTCAGCCACTGTTTAAAGGGCTATGTCCGAGATATGTCACGCAGGCAAAAACGTCGGGCCGACATCCAACAAATTAATGCGATCGCCGTGGGATCGGGCAAAATCCTGTCGTGCTGTGTACTCCGAAAGGTCTCAGATTTTTCCGACATATAAATAGTATATTTGTCTTGATTTCATTTCGAACCCAACAACTTACTTGGTCCGGAGAAGAACCTTCGTCCAATTTTTCCACTGCGTACTTTTAGTAGGCATTGAAATATTGAGCCGTACGATTTCAAAATCGGGAAAGTATCCGAAACTAAATCAAGACAAATAGATTATTTCGATACCCCAGCTTTACAGGATCATGCCTGATTCCACGCGCTGGGAATGCTGGATACTATTGTGACGTTTCAAGATGGCGCAGATTTGGTACTGACACTTTTCTCGATTCGTTCCGCCTTGCCGACAAGATTAGGAAGCGTCTCCTTCGTCGACGCAAAAACACGATTTTGCTCTGTACAGAAACCTCGACAATCTTTTTTAAGATAAAAAATTCCCCCGTGTAGTGTGTCATCTGACCTGAAACAATGTCCAAGGGGCCTGGCAGTGCATGAGGACTAGAATCGGAGTTTATTAATCAGTACTCAATCTTAATTATAAAGCAAGAAAAGAAATTTTGACGAAGTATACTCAAGCTAAGGTTTGTGTTTTGTTGAAAGCCAAGGAATAAAAATTATTGATATTTTAAAATTATTAATATTGTATACAAGAAGAACTGTACCTATATGTTTATATATGTTTTTTGATGCTGACCCGGTAAATTTCCTTTCTATAATTATTGACCTTGTATTTGTAATCATTTCAATTTCAAACGGTTCTTGACAATAAAACATGTTTCAACAAACGGTCTTCTTCAGTTGTACTGAGAAGAACCAATGCAAACACAAGTATTACACGAATTATAAAAAAATCATTAATTGGGAAAGAAAAGAATTTAGGCGTATTACACAATTCACGTTTCCAATGAAACTTCAGAAAAGTTTGGCTTTGACTCTTTCTTGGGATATTAATTTCTATTTAGAAGACTGAAGGTAAGCTTAGCAAGATCCTCTCTCATTGGCACATCTGCTTGGTTTTTCGAACAAACATATTGACACATTGAAAAACATAATTCAGTTTGGTGAAGGAGTGAATGAGAATAAACCACACAATGATTGTACACTGAGCCCGGACAAGTTCCGTAGCTTTCAATAATAGTTGGGCAAATTGGTGGGAAGATATAACGTTAAAAACAGAAAGCATTTTGACGTTGCTTTAATGCCGAACAAAAAGCCAAAACCCCGAAAATTTCCACATCATTAAAAAATTAAGATTTCTGTTTTATTTTTTAATCTATTCAGTTGGGTAGAATAATGCAGTGCCAAGTTAGAAAAATCGTCAAAAAGCGGACTACGAACGAGAATATCAGTGTCGTGGTGTAGAGTTTGTTTGTCCAAAGATAAAAAAACAGAGGGGCAAGTAGTAAGGAGAATCAATGCTTTGATCATACCTTTTGGACGTTCCAGTTAAAATAGACAAGGGACAATTCGGTCCATCCGGACCACACAATCCATCCAAAACGCCAGAATAATTGTCACCCATTTTTTTCTTCCCGGAAAAGCAAGGAAAACAACAAAATGGGATTCCTAGAACGGATCTCAGAGCTGAAGACATCCTTCTTCATCAGAAGACTACACGAAAACTGCAACAAGTCGACCAATATATATATTTTAAAAAAAACATTTGTGGGGGTGTTAAAAAATTCATCCAAATCTCTTGAACTTTACGCCCCACAGACTTAAAAATATTAATTAAACTCGCGGCTATAGTTATCTTGCATGGTGGGAAACATGTCTTGAATAATTAAGGTGGAAAATATTGTGTAGTTTAGAGAAAATCACAGTCATAAATTCTAAGACTAGCCATAGCAACCACCCTCGGGAAACGTAAGATGGTAGTTTACGTACACGAGACAGTCGAGAGATCTAAACTCAGTGACAGCATTTAACTGAGACATGTCTCAAACGGGATTTCATAAATATGGCCGCTAAATAAACGGATGGTCACCTGAATGAGTACCCAACCTTACTGTAATGGCATGGATAGATAAATAGAGAGGATAAATTGCAATATAATGCTGATAAAAAGTATAAGTCGTTCCTCCTTTTCAATTTCGTTACCTTGTAATACAATTTTGCTTCCATGTTTACTTCAAGATGTACTTGTTTCTCTGTAAGCAAACACAGTTTTCATATCTGATAAAAATGCGGTTTACAAGCAAAAACCACAGAGCAGGCCAATATCTATATTTTTTGAAATATTTTGTTTGAAAAATTTTCACTGAGACGTAAACAAAATTCTCGGCTGCATGCGGATTGTTATTGAATCAGACAATCAAATTAATTAAACGCGGAAAACTATAAACTATCCACAAGAAATCGGTTCACGTGAAGGTAACCGCAGCTGCAGCTACTTTCAAAGACTTCAATTATAACCTCATTTCACTGTTTTTTGATTTCAGCAGAAGATATGTGAAGTTATAATATAATCATGTTATCAGGAAATATTAGGCGGCAATTAAATAATGGCAGTAGACAACTTGTAACAAAAGTTAACAGCTTGTATATTTACACGACTTAAAAGTGCAAGTGACGCGATTTTTCAAGAAATATTTTCATAGATGCATGTGTATCATAAAAATTATGAATAATTCTTTTCAAAATTGAGATGAGATTTAACCTTCGATCTTCATAGAAAAATAGTGAAGAGTTCACATATCTACGTAATTTATAAGATCACCAACACCAGTTTTTCCAAGTTGATTTGAGATGACAACACTACGATAAAGGAAATAAGGCAGCTGGACGATTTCCAAATAAGAATACGACGGAAATGTGCACATAACCCTTTCCCGACATTAAAAAAATCTCATCATCTCAGTTACTTTCATTTTCTCATGTTGGAATAACTCTTTTAAAAACACATTCCAAGAGGACACAATTGGTATTATTCATAAGCTGTCGAGGGGACAGATTTTCCTTCTAAACTGACAGTTGCACTTGAAAACTGAAGCGAAACCTTATGTAATTTCATACTTTTAGGTTCTAATGATTTTTATTGGCAGTGTACAACTTCCCGTTGTCCTATTTTGGGTTTTGGGCTCCAATCGGGATTTCGACTAACAGTTACACTTGAAAACTGAAGTAAAACCTTAATATATAATCTCATACTTTTAGGTTGCAATGACTTTTATTGGTGTACCGCTTCCCGTTCTCCTATTTTTGGTTTTGCTCTAATCGGGATTTCGACGTTTTTGGGTCATAACCACCCCAAATTAGTGCCCGTTTGTCAAACACGAAATACTTTACACTGAGGGCAAAATATCAAGTGAATTTTCAAAGAGAGAATCAACCATAATCGATCTGAATTTTAACAAGTTTTCCAAGACACAAGACGATAGACTAAAAAAAAACATTGGTCCAATATTTCCAAACATTGGCCCAATATTTCAAAACATTGGCCCAATATGTCCAAACATTGGCCCAATATGTCCAAACATTGGCCCAATATGTCCAAACATTGGCCCAATATTTCCAAGCTGCCATACTTTTCCATCCTGACCCGTCTGCAGCCCAAGAGTAATACTAAACAAAACTGATCATGAGTCATTAGTAGTTTTGGGCTTTTTAAAGATTGAAACTTAAAATGGCCTCTAAGTATTTTTATCGCAGTCGTAGGAAGGCCACATCTTTTTTCATTTTTCCTTGTCACGTGCGACACTCGGTAAGGTTTTATCGGCTCAATAAACCGGCACGCGGTATGTAAGAAGGAACACGAGAAGACATTGCTTGTCACCAGCCGAAGGCGAGTGAGTTCCAAGCTTTTCTAGTGTTATTCCAACATTCCAAGCGGTTTATTGAGCCGATAAACCAAATATAGAAATGTGTGGTCTATTGCTTTTTATGTAATAATTACATTTTCCACGTGGTTTAATGGTATAATAGAGCAGTTTTCAATTGAGTGTCGAAAGTAATTACACAATTGCTTTGGTTTTGCATTGCTACGCTTTGTGATTGGCTAAAAAATATCGCGCCACTTTCTCGACCAAGCAGAAGTAAAACCAAAACCAATCGTGACTTGCTCGCACGCGTTTTCCCGCGCTTGGCGCCAGCTACATGTAATTGCTTCGAGCTCTGATTGGTTCATTGGATTGTTTACGACTGCTGTGATTGGTCAGAGTAATTACTTTGGTTTTGGTTTTACGATACTCAACTGAAAACTGCTCTAGTCAATAGTTATGTACCAATCAGAGCGCACACGTTATCTTCTATTATTGTATAAAAACGTTGTTCAATCATGCAAAAACAAAGCGGTAGTTATGAGATAGCCAGTAAATTAGTGGAAATCGATTATTTTCGAGAAAGCAAGAGATGCGGGATACTGTCAGTGTTGGAAATTTCAGAATTCTACTTAATTTTAAAGCGCAGAAAAAAAAAACTGGGAAAATTTTAGAGAAAAAAAAAAGCTTTGGATCTCAACTTTAATTGTTTTATATATTTTTTGAAACTGCAGCAGAAAAAGACGTTATGCTATAACAATTTTGATTTCTACCAATTAATAATTGAACTTTACACCTGAAAAAATCCCGGTTTGGGCAATTTCACGTACCTGCTTCATCAAAAGATCACATATATATAGCAGGTATAATAAAATCTCATACATATTGTCGTTCAATTGCTTCTTCAGACAGCTGGTAAAAACAACGCCTACCTGCTATATTCAATTTTTTAAAAACAACTATTACTAAAGTAAGTTTGTTATGTAAAAGTAAAAGTTGTGGTGAATGTGGTTGAAATTTTTTAATTGGAATTCGAAAGATACATTTTCTTGGTTTTGTCGGTAAACAATAAACGCAAAAATTGTAACAGAGATATAGTGTAGGCCACGGTGCATGAAACGAAGTCCTCCGTATTTTCACGTTTTTATTCTGAACTTAATTACCATCCCAAAACAACGTAAGAATTAAATCATTGAAGGCGGAAAACAAGGAAATCTCACTTTAGCAGCTGTCCGTTATTACCTCTGCTATGGGATAACCAGTGGAGATAAACGTTTCCAGCTCCACATTTTTTTCCTTAATAGCAAATCAGAAATGTCAATTTTAGTCTACAAATCTCCTAGCGGCTTTTTGCTTGCCACATGGTGTAAAGTTAATTAACCGTTCGGATCCGCAAAATTTCCCTAGGCCAATACGGTAGCCGTGAAAGACTACCTTGCAATTGGGCATGTTGACTAGCAGAGATCTCCAGTTGCAGTCCTCGAGTTTGAGAATCCTGATATTCATTAGACGGCACTAAATCAGACCCGGATAGAGCCTTGCAATCACGTCCTATACTAGGCAAAATGAATAGAAGCTAAAATGAATGATTGACTCGGCGAAACAAGTCGATGCCGCTAGAACTTGCAATCAAAATCATATTCCATTTGGAGACATATCCAATTGAATAAGTCACAAAACACAGGCATCCAGTCCTTTTTCTGTTTGTCTTTATTATAGTTATTTTATAGCTTTCTATAGTCCTTTTCTATAAGTAAGTATCGGCGGTTAAAGAGGGTGTTGGAACTGGGGGAGGGAATTAATTATTCAAGATGGCCGCCAGTCAGACTTTTTTACTGACGGATAAAAAAGAGAAAAGAATTGCGAAGTGAAGTGATGAATATGGAAGTATTATGAAAATGAGTTCATAAAGTCCAAGAAATGCCAGTAAAGCGGGCATAGGTATATATCTTGTTTTTTTTTTTGCTCGTTACATCATAATATAATTTGAATTGTGGTACCGTTCAGTTATGAAAACATAAACAATATATGCCCAGTTGATTCGCGGAATCCTTTGTGGGCAACTAACTTGACCACTCGAGAGCTGAAGAACACAACATAGCTGAAGAATTGTAAGAACTGGAGACCAAAAGACCCCACTGAGAGAGAGGCTGTATTTGAAGTGGACCTTCAGGAGCTTATTCAGGCTCTTGGACCTTAAAATACAACCTTAATCAAATATAATCTTCGGTTTTGGTCTGAGTAGTGTAAAGATCATATTACGGCTCAGTGTGTTTTAAACATGACCGGACAAGCAACTTTTTCAAAATCAGGCAACAGCGGAGTTATTCACGGTTTCTCTTTATTTCCTTATCTGTTCGTTCTTTCGGTGGAATTTTAGCCAATTGAAGTTAATTCAGTAAACAACATCACAGGCATTGCCATTCATGGAAATCAACAAGAAATCTAGATTATGTACCTTATTATCACTTATTTTCGCGCGACTTCAATTTTGCGAATTTGGAATACAAATATTTCGCGGGACCTAAATATCGCGATTTTGACGAATCACCGTTTTTCAAGGTAATTAAATTTCGTGAATCAAGTAACTGGTGCTCGTTTTTTAAACTTTCATTTCTGCTTTTTTTAACATAACGGAATAGAAACGCAACAAGCAACTGGCTGAAATGTTTAACAATGTCAGCAACATAGTAACATCTTTTAAAAGTACACTGATATAAGCAACCGAGGCACTATTTAACTCAATGGCGCTGCCAATTAGCGTTAATTATTACATAAGGATCGCCTCAATGTTTTCATTTGGATCTCAATTCAGGCGATATGGTTGTCTTCCCTTGAACAAGTTCGGATATTCCCGCTTTGCTCCATCCTTTTGCAATGTGCCGCTTTCCTACACTGCCTGTCAAGTGGCTGTAAAAGCTCACCAGCCAGGTGGCTGGTGAAATTGATAGCGGAGATCGACGCTTTTGAAAAGAATGAAGCCATCATGAAGAGGCTGAAGCAGCTGATCACAGAGAACTATAGGGAGCCAGATGCCGATGGCAAATTTGAAGACTGTACTGAGGAAGTGTTACAGAAACTAATTCAGCAAGATGCATTCTCGACCCCAGAGCTCTTCTCTTTTGCGCACGGCCCAAAACAAAAAAAGACCGAGAGCTCTGGGGTCGAGAATGAGCAAGATGAGCCAGATGAAAAGGAATAACGGGACATGCGTCGAACTGAAATTTGAGCCCTCCTACTCCTATGTAAACTCCTAGCAGACGGAAAACTTAAATAAAGGATTTTATAAAGGTCACTAAATTTCGCGTCTTTAATTTTCGCGGCACCTTTTTTTCGCGGGACTTTAATTTCGCGATTTTTTTTAAATCGCGAAAAGCGCGAAAATAAGTGATCATAAGGTACTTTTTTAATATTGACTAAGTTATAAGGTTGGATAAGAAAATATCATTCCTTTCTTTCTAATCGCACGTCCTTAGTGATGTGTGCACATGTGTACAGTTCTCACAGCATTTTAAAAATCAAACTGAAATCAACTTGGTGAACATGATTATGATGATGATAACTTTATTAAGGCGGCTCCGTTATTATTTCGGGCGCACTCGTCTATGACAAACTTTGTCTCATAACTTTTCCGGCTCTAGATAGAATTCGGATTTTCGTGGGAAAAAATATATTTAGTGATAATCGGGCTTAAATGAACCCCACTTTTTGAACAAAATCGCACCGTGTGAACAATTTTGCTGTTATATTTTTGTTAAATTTCTGGAATCGGCTTACATTGACGTTTCAGCAAAATCGTTGGAGCAGAAATGCGGAAGAATTAACGCCATTGAAAATTTAGCCCTAAAATTCTCTTAAAATTTTAAATACTTCATGCTCTTTGACTAAACGATCTAGGAACCCAAATTTCTGGGAGAAGTCTTCCCAATGCTTCCTAAATCTGAATTATAAGCCGATTGCAAATCGTGCGAACCGTTAAAAAGTATTCACTAGTTCTGTAAATATTATAATATGCTTCAAAACCTGCTCAAATCTCCAATGCTGCGTTTTCCATCATTTTTCGAAAATTATCCTGCAGTTTGGTGTCAAACTTCTTCCACATGAATTTCAAGGTACTGCAATACTTTTACATCGATTGTTTTTTGCTTAGAAGGGATTACAATTGGAGAAATAGTTGTTTTTATAAGCTGCTTCGCATCTGAGCTCAGACGAAGCTGACAAGCAGTTTTCAGATACGAAGTGAGCACGTGTGGAATTTATTCTAAGAATTCGCACCTTTAAAAGGGGGGCGAACGAAGTATGCGCGCTAGTTCCCCCAGGAGGGGAGGGAGCATGTACGCTCCATTAGAAGTTTCCATGGTGTGCAATGTTGCGGGACTACGCTGACTACGCGCGCATATCACGTACGCCCCCCTAACTAAGGTGCGAATTCTTAGAAGTGCTCACTTCGTATTCATAAACAAAACTCTGAAAACTGTTTGTCAGCTTCGCCTGAGCTCAGATGCGGAGCAGCTTATAAAAAACAACTATTTCTCTAATTGCAAGCCCTTCTAAGCAAAAAAACAATCGACGTAAAAGTATTGCAGTACCTTGAAATTCATGTGGAAGGAGTTTGGCACCAAACTGCAGGATAATTTTCGAAAAATGATGGAAAACGCAGCATTGGAGATTTGAGCAGGTTTTGGAGCATTTTATAATATTTACAGAACTAGTGAATACTTTTTAACGGTTCGCACGATTTGCAATCGGCTTATAATTCAGATTTAGCAAGCATCGAGAAGGCTTCTCCCAGAAATTTGGGTTCGTGGATTGTTAAGTCAAAGAGCATGAAGCATTTACAATTTTAAGAGAATTTTAGGGCTAAATTTTGATGGCGTTAATTCTTCCGCATTTCTGCTCCAACGATTTTGCTGTAAGGGTAAGGGTATGTATTACATGTAAGTTCCAGAAATTTAACAAAAATATAACAGCAAAATTGTTCACAGGGTGCGATTTTGTTCAAAAAGTGGGGTTCATTTAAACCCGATTATCACTAAATATATTTTTTTCCCATGAAAATCGAATTATATCATATTATTGCTAAATAATAGCTGTAAGTTTTCGCAAAGTTTCAGAAGCATCGCTTTAGAGCCGGAAAAGTTATGAGACAAAGTTTGTCATAGACGAATGCGCCCAAAATAATAACGGAGTCACCTTAAAGTGGGGATATTATAACATATTCCTACAAAGTCAAACAAATATACTGATCTATCTAATGTATCTAAGAATTTTTTAATAGTAAAATGTGAATCCTGTGAATTTCTTCCATAAATATGTCATAAAATGCTACTGAAAGGGCTACCTGCCTACCTCATTTACTCTCAACTTCATCTAGTGTTCAGCCGGCAAGTCAGGGGTTAAAATTACTCATGAATGGGGCTAGCCCTGCCTCGTACCCAGACGTCTCTCTGCTGAAAAAAAAATCACCAGTCGCTTCGCGCCTTCGCGCTCGTCACGCGAAACGCCTGAGGAGGAGGCTGGGGCTAGCCCTTGTGGTCGGTGGGTACAAAGAGAAACAGGGTACACAAAATAACTGCTAAACGCTTCACTGCGGCTTGAAAGAAAAATACTCATGTGCAGAACCGAAACGATAACACGCTTTATTATAACAGGCTTTATTATAACAGGCTTTCAAGCAAGCGAAATGAAGAAGCTGCGAGAAGAGTGGGGCATGGGACGAGGTTGGAGGGGTCTTTCGCTCCTCTCGCCGCTTGCTTTTGGAAATGCGACCTGGCCGCGCGGTTTAAAAACGTTATACCAAAACAATAAATAGTATTGACAATGAAGAGTTTGACGGGTTATAAAAAAAGTGTAACGAAGGTCCAAACAAGAGACAGAATTAAAAAAAAAAAATTCTTGAAAATTCGGCCAATGAGATGTTTCATGTTTCAAAGTGCGAGCATGCCGGATAACTTTTCTCGAAGGTTTTTGCCCGCAATTATTCTTCTTGTTATCTGATAAAAAGATGGACTTTGAAATATTTGTAATGTACCTGAATTAGACATTTCCTGACTGGCTGGATACATTGTGGTCTTTTTTTTTTATGCAAGGCCGTTTTTCAACATGTTGCGTGACACCAGTCTGGTAGACACATTAGAACTCTTTGTTCGTCATATTTCCATGTCAATGAAGCATTGTCAATGACATGTCAATGAAGCATTGACATGGAAATTATATCGGAATGTTGTGAACAAAGAATCTTTATTCCCAAAAGGTTTTAATTGGGTACAACAATGCATTAGCCGAATTTGTCTATCAAATGAATTTATAATATTTTCGCTGGAATGTAACCGGAAGTGGACAAGTAAAGTCAATATTTATAATGGCGATCGGACGAAGCTAAAATATTCATCATATTTTTTTTTTCCGAGCTCTTACAGCTCTATGGAAAATAGAGAACAGGAGCAGCAAAAAGATTGAGGTGTGTTCGATCTTCGTTTTTCCGAGTTATCAAAAAAAGAAAAGAAACTTCGTCAGCTTCCGGTGATGACGGAGGACAATGAACTGCAAGGTAAATAACGTAGGAAGTCCTTCATCAGGTGACCGCTGACTAACTCATGTCTTCATGTTTGTTTCATAGAAGTTTGTTTGACTTGGAAATTGCGTTTAACTTCGTCTTGTTTTTACATTGTTAGACGCAAATCCAAGGTGAAATGGGTCAATTGGACAAATTGACTGAACAAACGCTGGAACAAGCGATCGTCGCAGCGATAAAGTTGAATAATGCAAGTAATTTGCAGCGTTGACAAGCAAGCGTCCGACCACTCCTCCAGCGACTTGCTAATATTTAAGCTTATAACTTTCGTTGCGACATGGATGTGGAGGATGGCTTTTTCAAGGAAGAAATTTGCACGTTGACGCCAGACGAGTTATTCGATGCCTTTCTTCAATCTGGTGATCTTATTGATACGCTAGGCGTTTTTCGAAAGCTTTGTCAGAGTGTCGATGTCAACCCTCGAAATCACAAGACGTTGTACTCTTCTCTCAAGTCCAAATTAACTTCTTGGAAGTGCAAATCGCTCTGGACAAAACTCGACAAAAGAGTCGAGCAAAAGGACTACAAAAACAGGCCTTGTGTCAAGAACAAAGTGCTTGTTATTGGTTCTGGCCCATGTGGTTTGCGTGTCGCCATCGAAGCCGCTCTTTTAGGGGCATACGTCGTCGTTATTGAAAAGCGAGATCGCTTCTCTCGCAACAATGTCTTGCACCTATGGCCATTTTTAATCGTGGACCTTAAAAATTTGGGAGCCAAGAAATTCTTTGGACAGTTCTGCGCCGGGGCTATCGATCATATTAGTAAGTACATGTACATATATCCTAAATTCCTAGTTCTATATTAGTTTAAGCTTACTTCCGGAAATAGAAATGGCTCGTCATGCAGACGAAATCGAATCTGATTTGGTGAGTCGTCTCAATTCAAAATTACCTTATTGAATGCAGCCCTTTTCTAGACGTAAAGACCGAAAATTGATCAGAAGTACGCTTTTTCAGCTACAAGGAAATTTTCTTTTGATGCACGACGATTTCGATGAAATCGCGCCGTTCGTGTTAAGCTGTGCGTCACAAATATATTTTCCCATTGGTCATTTTATTACAGCTGTCTTTCAATAAGGAAAATAAATATCCCTGTAAAAGCTAACTGTTTGCCGATTGCAAAAATTCTAAAAAACAGTGCAGCTGGTTTTTATTTTGTCAAAGCATCTTCTGTAAGACGCCAAAGCTTTCTTGGGATTGCATAACATACTTGGAATTTTAAAAGATGGTCGCCGCTCGCGGAAATAATAAGACATCCTTTAAATTAACTTTTTTTGCGCTCGAATGTAGAAAACGTGACATCAATATATCACACTGTTAAAACATGTTTCCCTGGTTAAAGGGGGATTATGTTCAACGGGTGGCTTCCATTTTGATGTTTGTTTGTATTAGTATTGATTTTATTTTGTGCCGAATTCGACTTGTGGAAAAATTGTAGAATTGTCTGTTCGTACTTTAAGTCCGGAAATATCGACACAAAATTTCAATTTCCACCACTTTTGTCTGTTTAAACAATGTTGATATTTCAGGAGACTTTTATATTTTTACTTTTCCGTGCGTCTCATGCTAATTTTATAATGTCAACGTAAGCTTATAAAATTATTAATTCATAACATTGTTGAACAAAATGTCGACTATTTCTACACCACCAAGTTTGCTGTTTTCCCATTGTTAACTCCATTCTGGCTCTCTTTGGGTATAATGTTCAAAAGTAAAAAAAAAGTAAATCAAATATAAACTGGGTGCTTCAACACTTGATTAAGAAATTCTTGGCACTCAACCTTAATATTTCCATTTTTGAAGGTGGTAATTATGAATTATATTAACTCCATTCTGGCTCTCTTTGGGTATAATGTTCAAAAGTAAAAAAAAGTAAATCAAACATAAACTGGGTGCTTCAACACTTGATTAAGAAATTCTTGGCACTCGACCTTAATATTTCCATTTTTGAAGGTGGAAATTATGAATTATATCAAATATGCATCTCACGTGTTTTTATCTCAATCACTGTTGCCATTATACACATCCAGGTACTGTTACACTGAGAATTCAAGAATGTCTTTAAGCAATTTTATGGATTTTATTGGTGGAAAATTTACTTTAATAGGAGATAATCTAGTTACAGAAAGCTTAGTATAATAAATGATAAAATAAACACCAAACACTAGTACTAACGTCCTTTCATTGTTTGAAGAATGTCCGTGCAAAAATCATTTACAGGACATTTTTTTTTTTCAAACTTTTGCCACTGCTAGATAATGAGTTAGCTATGTCAGCAATGCAAAAAAACAATTGGGGTCACCAATGTAATTTTAGAGATATTTATTACAGTGTATGTGCGTGGAAACAAACCCAAATTGAGTGACATGTCCTTAATGATATTTAGTTGAAAATATCAAAGATAAATCACTAGAGGCAAACTTTCTAAGTCAAATTTGATCTCCGTGGGTCTATTCAGTAAATGATTTTAACTGAAATGAAACTTAACTGAAATGAATACAGCTAATGCCATACAGCTTAAAGTAAGAGTGGAATTCTAGGTATATTGGTAAAAAAAAAAAAACAGAAAAAATAGGTATGTCGCAGACTGCATGTGGCTTAACTTTTGTAAATAATGAAAGGCTCCTGTGAGCCAACCTGTGAATAAGAACTGGTAATGCATAACACAATATTGCGGTAAGATTATGTTTTAATACTGACAGGATTCATTATATATTATGTTTTTTTTTTAATTATTATAAATGACTTTTGAAGAATGCAAAATAAAAATGCTCACCACAAGATTTGAACTTGTGCCGTCTGACTGCTGTCCGATTGAACCCGTGCCACTAGGCCACGAAAACCTACACTAATTTGTAAAATTTTATTATTTCAACATAGATATGTGGAAAAACGCATATTGAAATTCATTTCAGCATTTGACAAGACTCTGAATCAAAATAGTTGGGAAATTATTTGTGTCTTGAAAGACATTTTTCGTTCCCATAAGGAAATTATTTAAGTTTCAAAAGACAGTATTTGTCACCAGACGGCGCTGATGTATGGATGGAGCCATTGGAGGTCCTGGTTTGTTGCACAAATTAATCACTTGATGATCATGTACGCCAAACGAACTCTTTGGTGCGCAAATCGTTATTCCAGTTGAAAATCTCCACAAATTGTGAATAAACCAGAGAAAACCTATAGGAAAAAAAAACACTTGAGACATTGCTTGAGAGCTGTTTCTGGTTGTTGGTGCAAAAAAGTACAAAATAATAATATTAACACTACAGAGTGAAAGCTTACCTTCAACGCGAAGCTCATCAACACGTAAAAATATGATGAAGCACATGTAAAATACAGCTCTGAACATTGCAATCGATAATATGTTGGCCACAAGATAAGAGATCATGGAAATTCAAAACATGTGGCCGATTGCCGCCAATATAAACCATGATAGTCGATGATAAGTCCCGCATGATACTCACGAAAACATCAAACGTCAGTGTCAATCGAAGCCGGATCGTGCAATTCCGAACACTATCGGAAGATTAGGATTACTTACACACACTCTTACAATGCAGTGACATAGTGGCTACTCTCCTTTGGAGTAGTAGCCACAAAAATTCAAACTTCTACAGGACGAATTTTTTCATGTTTTCAGAAAGTGTAGAGAATTGATGAAGAAAGCGAAATATAAAGCAAAAAATGGGGGTCATTGACCATCCGTGTGAGTAAATTCCAGGGCAAAGCTAATGCAACGGTTACCAGCCCTTGACATGTTTAGATTTCTTCTTTAGTGCCATGCAGTGCAATAACATGATGTGGCGTAGCATTGCAAATACCACAATAATATTAGTTTTATAATAAATAACTTTGACTTTGTAGAAATCATTAACAAGACTTCAATGATTCAACAGCTTTCATGTTGTCTCTAATGATATTGACTGTGTTCAGAACGAAACATGCAATACTATAAACTTGGCCACCACAATCGTAATGATCACAAGACATTTTTCTTGATCTTTATACTGGGTGTTTAATCCCATACAACTCTTGGTGAAATTAAAAGATTTCCAGCTTCAAGAAAGGATATGTACATGTAAAATCATGGAACATCTCCACTTAAACGTCCATTACCATTGCAAAATTGATGATACTTTGGCCAATTCTACCTGGCCGCGATCGGCCGCGATGACAGCTCTAATCCAGCAGTTTAACAATCCAAAATATGAGCCTGCAATACATTTCAATAGAAAACTGCTGCAATTGTGGCCGTTGAGGGAATGGCATTGCGTACGTAACATCGAGGGTGAATTAGGTACAATTTCAATACCCTATGTCTCAAATTTGTACGATAATCAATTAAGGCACACAACAATATATCTTTTCATTTCTTTATTAAATTTTGGCAAAAATAGTGGCAAAGTAGCAACTACTAGCCTTTTTATTCCATTTTTGGCCAAGGCAAAAACTACTCGCAAATTTGCGACTCCTCTGGACGTTTTAGTCGCAAACACAAAAATTAAGTCGGAAATACAACTGTGTTGGTCGCAATTTCAAGCCGTTTGACAAAACTTTAATTTCTTGTTTATTTACATTTTAAGGTATTCGTCGGCTTCAGCTTATTCTTCTCAAGGTGTGTCTCTTGCTTGGTGTACAAGTTTATCCCAAGTGTGGGTTTATACACTTAGTAGAGCCAACTGATGGTAAGTCGTGAATGTACATACATGTATAAGATTACATAACATCCCCCACTCTTGCCTCCCTTCACTGATTAAAAGGAGATAATACAATGTATATGTGGTTGTGTGGAGATTATTACAATGTAAATGTCAAACAAGCTAAAAGTTGTTGGTCTCCGAACTAAACATCTTCAGATCTTCCTATGGTACACATGTATGTAATCTTTGGACACCTTTGGCAATATTCTGAAAATATTGGTTTTTCTAGTTTCTATAAGATACTTACTTTCAATTGTTAATGTGCTATATTCATATACCTGCCAACTTTTTCTGAGTGATAGGCGTGAGAATTTTTTCGTAGGAGTGCCAGGATTTCCGAAGGTGATCACCCGACCAAATCCGAAGACAACCCAATCTATTCCGAGATTTTCCGAAGTTGTCTGAAGATGTTCCAAAGAATTCCGAAGTTTCCATGGATGTTGGACCTCCGTTTAATAACATCCAGCTGTAATTGTAATGTTCAGAACGTGCCATATTTTCATGAACATAACTATAGCTTTAATCTGTAAGTCAGACATGAGAAATTGCTCCATAGGCGTGAGTAGGCATAAGAATGGAGTTTTGGACTCGCAGGCATGAGACTCACGCCTAAGGCGTGAGACTTGGCAGGTATGTAAATTCATAGTATTCAATTTTGATCGTTCTGTTTATAGCTCATGGTTGGAGAGGAACCTTTGATCCACCTTCACATCCACTCAATAAATTTGATTTTGACATTGTTGTGGGAGCAGATGGCCGACGAGCAGCATTAAAAGGCTTCAAAGGAAAAGAATTCCGTGGTAAACTTGCTATCGGAATTACTGTCAACTTTCAGAACAGAAATACAAAAGAGGAGGCTCGGGTGGAAGAGATTAGTGGTGTGGCATTTATCTTTAATCAGCAGTTTTTTCAAGATTTGAAGGATACCACTGGCATTGATTTGGAGAACATTGTGTACTATAAGGATGAAACGCATTACTTTGTTATGTGTGCCAAGAAAAAAAGCTTGCTTCAGAAGGGAGTCATTAAAAAGGTGAGAAATCTATGCCGTGGTTCCAATAATTAGTTTTATAATTATGTTAAAATTAATTATTAATTAATTAACTGATCGTAAAATTTTACTTTCAGCACAGGTACGTGTACAGGTACCCACTGGCATTTTCAATAAACAATGTATATTTTTCACACTTACACAATGATATTAATGAGTAAGGAATATTATGGTTTATCTAACACTTGACTATAAAAAATAAAATAAAAACTATAAAAATAAACAATTACATTTAATGGCAATGGTATTTTCATGAATGGAATTGACTATATCCCACTAGAGAGCCTGCTGTTCACAGGCTAACTATAAACTTAAGGTCACTCAGGTGTTACCAAGCCAAAGAAGTTTTATTGTAATTCCCTCAAAGTGCCGAGGTGGGCATTTGAAAAAAAACTGTGTGTCACACGGAAAATAAGCCGGATATTTTTAGGCATCTCATGGATATATGTGTGTTAATCCATGTCAGGCTATGCCTTTACTAAATATGAATCACTCATCCCCAGTTTTTGCCTACAAATAAACTGTGTTAAAGCCAAAAAATAAGCTATAAATACCATTGTGAGGATATTGTTTACATACATGTATAATTATATTCCATCAGTGATGGCCTTCATGACCCTGAAATGCACCTCTGTCAATAGTCTGGTACAGTCTAGTGAACTTACATTTGAGCCAAGTAACATTTTTTATTGATAGGATTTCCAAGATGCTTATGACCTTCTCCAAACAAACAATGTGAACCATGAGAAGCTATTGGCTTACTCTAGAGAAGCTGCAAACTTCTCCACTAACAACCAGCTTCCAAATCTGGATTTTGCTTTGAATCACTATAACAAGGAAGATGTAGCTATGTTTGATTTCACGTCCCTGTACCACTCTGAGCATGCAGCTAAAATCTATGAAAGAAGAGGACGGCGTCTTCTTGCATTAGTTGTGGGAGACAGTTTACTAGAGGTACAGATGAAAAATCACTGTTTTAATATTACGTGTACATGCACTCTGCATTCTTCTTAAGGAACCTTAGTAAATGTCAAAAGTGCTCATCATACATTGTATGTGATGATAACAAAGTCAGATGGTACACTGTAAGTGTCATGTGTCATGGTCATGTTATAAATCTACAGTATAATCCAATTTGGATTTGGACAACTCCAACATTGATGTAAATTTTTTGTTTACATATATGTAACCAGTATCAAGAAGGTTTATAGCAGAGACTAGAAAAAACATTTTAATGCCTAAATGACCCAGTTACATACATGTATGAATAGTATGGAGGTCAGTTTATTGTCTTATAAACCTTGGTCTAAGTTAGACTCTGCTTAAATGTAACCAGCCCTAAATGTTGTACGGAAATGTTGAATTGACACATGCAGGCCATTGTACAGATTTCATAAAATTATTCTGCGACATTTTTTTTTATTGCAGCCCTTTTGGCCAACAGGATCAGGCTGTGCAAGAGGGTTTCTGGGATGTTTGGATGCCGCATGGACAATGAAAGGCTGGGGGATGGGGCAAGAACCACTTGATCTTCTTGCTGAAAGAGACAGCATTTACAGGCTCCTTGCTCAGACAACCCCAGAGAACATTTCCAAGAACTTTGAAGAGTTCAGCTTAAATCCTGTCACAAGGTACCCCAACTTGAACAAGTCAAGTGTTTCTCAGAACAGAATAAAGCATTTGTTTGATAATAAGGATGGACCAATAGACCAGAAAGATGGACCTGAACCCATGGATACCAGCAAGGACAGCACTGCTATTGAGGAAGGAGGTAAAAACAGGAAGAATGGCATCTGCTACTTTTTAATTATTTTTAAAATGATTTAACAAACAGTCATGTAATTTTATGTTAACAATTCCTTCCTTACTCCTTTTACTCTCTAGCAAATTTAAAATAACAGAAACAAGCGATAGTTATATATTGTTACTATTTCAAATGTGTTTTATTTCAGTAAATGCACGGGTGCTGCTGAAATGGTGCCAGGAACAAACAAAGAAGTACAAGAATGTTAAGATCAACGACATGTCAACTTCCTGGAGAAATGGGCTTGGTTTCTGTGCCATTATTCATCGATACAGACCTGACCTCATGTAAGATGCTTGATTTGTCTTGGTCTCCACTAGCATGTAAAGTGCCATAGTAGTGCACTAATCCAGTTACCGTTAAATTATATCTGTTTATCAGATTACTTTTCCTGAACAATATGTTATCAAGGTTTTTTTTCTTGATGTGTAAGCTGTTTCTTTTCCCTCTTAGTATACGCTTTTCTCATTGCCATAGATTTTGCTGTGGAGTTATTGGTGAAGTTCTCATAAATCATTAGTCCCTTTAATCTCCTTTAGTTGCTCATATGACCCTGCAATAATTAGTTTCAGTACAAAAGCATAATTATGAAATTTCCCATGTATACATGTACATGTATGAGCTCCATACATGTTTAACTGCATGTTATAATTTTTTGAATAGTTTTCTATTTTCCTTGCCAAGTCCAAGCCCAAGCCAATATGTTTCACACCTTACCCTTCCGGTAATGACTTCACAGTCAGGATGGGGACTTCATGGTCAGGATGGGCAATTAAGGGTGCAGGATCCTGGAAGAACCTGGATACCAGTGGTCTATGGAATGTCAACATTTATTATTTTTTCTTTCAGTGATTATTTTTCGTTGTCACCTAAAGATCATTTAGCAAACCTGCAGTTGGTAAGTCATGTCTACTGGTTATCTTAGCAGTCTGTATGCCTTTTATAAAATTTAATTGAGCAGGAAATTAAGCAGTCATGGGCATTTTAAATCTTTTTGCAGGCATTTAATGTTGCTGAAGAGCATCTTGGCATTCCACCACAAATGTCTGCAAGTGAGATGGTTATGAAGGATGTTCCTGACACGCTCATGATAGTAAGCTATGTGTCACAGTACCATGAAGTCTTCAAGAACGAGACCCCAGGTAACATTGCTGTTAACTTTCCATTTGATTCTAGAACTGACAGTTCTACATTCAAACTGGTCTGAAAATAAATGAAACCCTTGGATATAAGTATGATAAATATTTGATGGTAAAATGCATAAGAAACTTCACTCATGTGGATGGCCAAATTGGTGAACACTGTAATGAATACCAGTTGGTTGAATGATGTGGCTCTCTATTTTGGATTTGAATTTTTAGTTTTAACTGTTGAGGAAGACAGTGGAGAACTGTAAAATTCTGGTTATTAAAGCACTGGGCTTAAATGTATAAAACTTTTCTTGTTGATTAACATTGATTGACTGATTAACAGTTGTCACTGAAGGGAAGAAAAATTTGGCTCCTGAGCAGCATGAGTTCAGAGCCAAGTCTCCACTGTCCAAGCTGTCTGTGTTAACAAGACTATCACGCCGCACTCACAAGGTTAGATATAATTTTGGTTATTTACCTTCTACAGTGTATATCCTGTGAGTCGCATAGAACTAATTTGAGCGATCAGTGTCCTATACAATTACAGTATCACTAGACAGTATCTTAGGATTTAAATGATTAATTATCATTCTTTGTCTAAAAATATAGAACCACCTTGTACAGCATAATAAACGGCACCACAGGAAAGTACTGCTCAGTAGCTTTCATTTGAATGGTCACACTTTAGGATTTCATCCACAGACTCAAAAGTTAGAACCACCTTGTTCAGCATAATAAACAGCACCACAGGAAAGTCCTGTTCAATAGCTTTCATTTGAATGGTCACACTTTGGGATTTCATCCACAGACCGAAAAGTTACAACCACCTTGTACAGCATAATAAACAGTACCACGGGAAAGTACTGCTCAATAGCTTTCATTTGAATGGTCACACTTTAGGATTTCATCCACACACTCAGAAGATAGAACCACCTTGTACAGCATAATAAACAGCACCACAGAAAAGTACTGCTTAATAGCTTTTATTTGAATGGTCACACTTTAGGATTTCATCCACACACTCAGAAGATAGAACCACCTTGTACAGCATAATAAACAGCACAATAAACAGCACCACAGAAAAGTACTGCTTAATAGCTTTTATTTGAATGGCCAAACTTCAGGATCTCAACTAAGCACAGACTGAAGATACTTTTTGTTTATTTTGTAGGAGAAAAGAAGAAGCGAGGAAGCTATTGACACTGTTACGAAAAGAAGAAGACCATCAGTGACTAAGGTAATTCAGTATTTCCAGCCAATTATTCACATTTTACTCTCAAGAATACCTGAGTAAGTTAACAATTCAAAGGGGACAGACCGCAAATAAATGTGGCTACTAAATATATCTAAATATATCTGAATTTCGTAACTTCTGTATTTTCTGTATTTTCTGTAACTTTTGTAATTTCGTAAAAAAAAAAAACAGTACCAAAGGAAAGTGCTATTCCACAGCTTTCGTTTAAGTTGTTTTACGTAAAGATTTCATCCGTAGACTTATTAAGATGGAATTACGTTTTGTGAACTGTGATTCATCATAGAGAGGGTAAGGTTAAAGAAGGGGTGTCTTCCACCCGAAATTTTTATTAACATTCAGTGGGTGTACAAACGTTAGTAACTTTGAACTTCTATTTTTTGCCGTAAATTCGGTTTATCTCTTTAGAGTGGTGTTCAATAGGCCATTTCCGAGTTGCCTTAGTCTCTCTATCAAAGCGAAGCTAGGTGCGAAACCTTTCATATGAAAATGAGTTTTCATTCACATGCAAACAAGTTTGTTTGAAAACTCATTTTCATATGAAAGGTTTCGCACCTGGCCTCGCTTTGATAGAGAGGCTAAAGGCAACTCGGAAATGGCCTATTGAGTGTCGAAAGTAATTTCGCGATTGCTACTGCATTGCTACGTTTTGTGATTGGCTAGAAAATCTCGCGCCACTTTCTCAGCCAATCAGAAGTAAAACCAAAACAAATCGTGACTTGTTTGACTTGCTCGCACGCGTTTTCCCGCGCTTGGCGCCCGCTACATGTATTTCCTTCGAGTTCTGATTGGTTCATTGGATTGTGTGCATCTGTTGTGATTGGGAAGGGTGATAACTGTGGTTTTACCACACTCAAGTGAAACTGCTCCCTTGAAACGTTTTGTTACAAACTTCAGTCTGTAAACGATTTCTACTAATAAAAGTTACAAGAATAAAAATTAGCGATAGTAGTTTCGAATGACGTTTCGATGACTCACTCGTCATTTTAAAATTCGTGTAACTAAAGTCAGGTTATTGTGAGTTCATTGTATAATAAATTGACACTGGACGTAGATCGCTGTTTATTTTCTTTCCAATATCGGAAAGCTGTCTTCGCACAACGTCAGCTGACGACGGCTGAATAATCCGAACGAGACGAACACAATCAGTGGAATAAAGATCTTCAGGAACAATTCACCATTCTTAAGAAATGCCGTGGGAAGCTGGAATGCTTAATTTCGAATTATGCTCTTTATCAAGGACAAGAAACCTAAACTGAACACTCAATCTGACCCAATCAAAGCAAAACTATTTACCTAATTAACACTGTACATTCCACGATGTATTTCTTTTTAATCGCATGCAACAAGCCTTTCACACGCAATTTATTATATAATGAACTCACAAGAACCTGACATCAGTTATACGAATTTGAAAATGATGAGCGAGTCATCGAAACGTCATTCGAAACTGCTTTCGCCAATTTTAATTTTTAATTGTTTATCCAAAACTTCTGTTATTAAAAGTTACAAGGCAGCAAAAAACGTGTGTCGTCGTCGTCGACTTATTGCGTCTGACCGCAGTGTTACAATGAGCGATAAACATGTATGAGAAAGATGTGATGTTCATGGTGTCGCGAGCGTAGGACAAAGGTGAAAATATCTGATTCCCCAACAGTAATGGAACCTACGACCTTCCGTACACCGATCAGATGCTCTGATCACTGAGCTATAAGAGACTCGTGGGATACTAAGCCATTTACTAGGTTCGTGTGTGACATGCGTACTGCGTACTGCTCGGGTCAGCAATGTCGAAAGTGTCCTGTGAGGTGGTAAATTTTAAGCTCGGTAATGAAATGAAATGGATATAATGTTTTATCATCCTTCTTTATTAATATCAAACTCCATTGATAAATTCAGGAGAATGAGGAGAATGAAGTTCCTATGGATACATCTCCTCCTGAGAAGGCCTTGGTCCAGTCCCCAGCTGTCACCACTGGTAAAGCCAGTAATCGGATCAGTGCACTGGCAGAACAAGTATTTGGACCGACAGGTGGAGCAGGAGGACAGAAGGTGAGTTATGCACATTTTAAAGAGGCTTGAAATGGATTTCAACTTGAAACATTTTGGCTACATTTTCAAGTTCTTCTCGCTTGACTTCGAAAATCAATAAAAATGGTTTTGTTTTCCTCCGCCTTTAAGAATTCTTTTTATATCTTCTTTTCGATGTTCAAATATAATTTTGGATAAAGTTACTAACCAATAATTTTACACCGTTTTTTTTTTTTAATAAACATCAAAATTCTCGTCATAGTCTGTTTAAGAACTGGCGTCCTTGCCAATAGAGAGATTTTTTCAGGTTGTGTAATATTTAAAAAACTTGTGCCCCTTTCTCAACCAACCAGAAGTAAAACCAGAGCCAATCCCGACGCGACGGTCGCACGCGTTTTCCCGCGCTTGGCGTCCATTAAATTTGCAGTGTATTTGTTTCGAGTTGTGATTGGCGTATTGGATTATCTGCGCCCGTAGTGATTTGTCAGAGTGATTACTGCTCAACAAAAATCAAATTCAGTCCCTATTGCGTTCGTATTAAATGCGTTTACCGCACGTGAATGCGTTAATTGTGGAAGTAATAGATCAAACACGAGGAAGAGTGTTTGATCAGGTTTTCCAAACACCAAGAAGTGGGTCGAAACAAAAAACAAGGCGCAGACAAGTTTTTTTTTTAACCCACTTGGACCTGATGAAACACTTTCGAGTGTTTGATGTAGCTTCGAAAAGGAAAAAATAAAATCCGCAAAATCCATGCTATTTAAGATCGAATTTCAAAAGCACCGTCACGCTTTAAACTTTCTTTGTCAAACTTGATGAATTGTTAACAAGAAACCGCTTATATTCACACGTCTTCGCTTATATTCACACGTACTGGTTTCGTTTTAGAACAATATTCCGTCAGTAAGGGATTCTAGTGAACAGTGTTTCTTCTGTGATCGCCGTGTTTACCTGATGGAGAGGTTATCAGCCGAGGGACATTTCTTCCATCGCGAGTGTTTCCTGTGTGAAAACTGTGGCTGTACCTTGAGGCTTGGTAACTACTCCTACATACCTCCCGCATCAGACCAAGACAAAGGTCACTTCCTGTGTCACCTGCATTATGATCAGCTGCTCTACACGATGCAAGAAGAACCTGCTGGTATGTAACATCAAAATGTGATTTTTATTTTAAATTTGTTTTATTGTAAAACGAAAATATGTACATTGAACAAAAATAATTACAAAATATGATTTTGTCATCTGAGTTAATAACGTGAGTTGGCCACTGTAAAAAAGCTGAGGTTTCGAGCGCTAGCCCGTGGCTCTGATGAAGGGCGAGCGACCGAACGGTCAGCTTTTGAATCTCTTTACGCTGGCCAATTTACCAACCTCGTTCCCAGGGTCTCTCTTCCAGCCCCCTGGAACGAGCACCCTAAATTACTGCATGCAAGCGGTAAAATAGGCCCTATTTACCTAACAGTAGTAGTCTTTATATTACTGACGTTAGACACAGAACTGAGAGAAAATAGCTTCAGTTTAGCACTGATCTGCAGTGTTTAGGGTTAAGCACTGATTTTAAAACGGTTAGCTTTCATTTATGGTTATGGGTAACTCTATAAATATGTTAAAAATTACAGTTCCTCTCAGCTAGCCCTCCTTGGTGTAGTGGATATGGGTATTAGTTATGAAGCAAACTGACTCAGGTTCGAGGCATACACCCTTCCGATCTTTTTCTTTCTTTTACTAAAATAAAGGAGTTTTACTTTATGTAAAATGTTCAAGTGAAAGACAAAAGCCAGTTTCAGATCAGCTCTATTTTCGTTATTTCTCAGTAGGTGAATAGGGCCTACTTTAACCGCTTGCATGCGGTAATTTGATGTTAATTAGACTCGCTTATATGCGGTTAATTATATGCGAATCGGCTGGAGCGAGGAGGCGGGAAGAAGAGAGACCCTGGGAACGAGGTTAGCCAATTTACCTTACCAACTGAGATTATAAAACCAATCGTCATGTTTCACTCCTCCATCGACGCAGAATCACAGTTTCTTTAGAATCTAACCCCTCTAAGTCACATGTTGGTATGTAGTTAGGATCAAACACCCACGTCGGGTGTAGTCATAGAACGTAAATAAAGTGGAGGGGATTTTGCAAAAGCAAATACAAAAAGCACTTCTTTCCCTTGAAAAGCATTATTGACCTATACAAAATGGCACAAAATTAAAATGTAAAAATTCTGAAAACTACACCTTAACACAGACCTGTCATTTGTTAAAGGAGTTTTTTTGTCAAAAGCAACCTATCATTGTTATTATTACATTGCTTTTGCATAAAACCGTTTAATTCCTAATGCACGTTGCTGGTTTGTGTATAAATGCTATAACACTGCGACGTGGCCCTTTTTTCAATCAAAATTACTGCGATTTGGTAGTTTTATAGACTCAAAACTAAATGAAAAACCTAACCAGTGACAGTGCGCTCTGGATTATTATAAACTTATTGTCATTCTCTTAATTTTCTTACAGATGAAGTGGAAGTACCAGCTAAAGGCAGACCAAGACTTATGAAATCTAAATCTGCCGCACCCGAGACCTTGTTTAAGAATGTCGAGCTAACAATCCAACCTGATGCGAAAGAAGCTATGAGATTTAAGCCCAGATCAGAGAGCGGCGGGGCAAAAATGAACGGTTACCATGACGATCATGCAGTTAGCGAGGAGTTAGATCGCCAGAGAGGAAAAGCTGAGCGGTCCAATTCTTTCGGGAAATATAAGCGACTCGAGGCACGCCCGCTACGGAGATCAAGCATAGCTTCTGTGCGAAAGTCAGACAGAACAGTGCGAGAAAAAGGAAAAGGCTACAATTTCAACGATGGACTGGGTGAAGATAGGGATGCAAAGAAAAGAGATCTTCCGCCGCTGAGGATGCCGTCACGTGATGTAATTTGTAGTGCAAGGGATGCGGAGCGACCCGTCACTCCTGGAGCCATTACAGGGATGCCAGCTAAAGCAGTGGCCGTGGATATCAACATGGAGAAGACGCCTCCTGGTGATAGGAAGACGAAGAGAGAAGAAGAGCGAAAGAGCGTCATCGATGCTGTCAAGACTGCTGCTGCTGGTAAATCATGGCTGAAGAAACAAGATGCCCAGGAGGGAGTGGTCCAAAAGCTTGGGACAATAGAGAGGAGGAAGGCGAAATCACGGAGGGCCATGTATCCGCCATTATCAACGTTTCTCAATCCTGAAGACAAGGAAACCAAGGAAGCGTTGGAAGGAATCAGTCAAATCGCTAACGGACAGGAACACATGCATATTAAAGTGGTGGACATTTCACTCGATGATGACACACCCGCGTCTTCTACGGGCAAAAAAACTGCTGACCAAGCTAAGGCTGAACCTAAGACGGTATCCATCGCAACCACTAACGAACCAACGTCTCCACCCAGATCTCCAACTTCACCGACGTCACCTTCGTCGTATTCATACTACAAGCCTGGAAAAGTTCCCGGCCGCTCACTTGTCGCAGCTCGCACAGCGAGATTAACAGATTTAATCAACAACGACTTCCGGCCTCCAGTAAAAGATAAGTGGAATGAAAGAGAGGAAATGAAAAGGGTATCTCCTGCTAAAAACGAACCATCTGAGAAACTTGGTAAGAAGGAAGAAGCTGCGCCCGCGGGGAGTCCAGGCGCTCAGCGGCGCTCTCTACCCAGAGTTCCAAAAGAAGAACCATTCCACTCGACCAAGGAGACCACGAAGATTGTTCAGCGAAAACAGACTGGGAAACCGCGGTTTCATTTTGGTAAAGGTAAAAAGGAAACTAAAAAGACAGCCAAAGATGCAGAAGATATGGGATTTGTTGTTGTGGACTTGCAGGATGGAATAAGCACGCCAGAGAGAGGTATGTAGTAAAATAATCATACCGTAATATGATAAAGTAAAGTGATGATCCTTATTAAGAGAGATTTAGTCAAACATACAATTGCAAATACTGACGATAAAAGGCAACTACGTTTGGGTGTCTTCATGACGCCATTATCAAGTTAAATTAATGGTTGAATTGTCCTTACGTGTATATGTCAATGTTCACTTACAATTAGCATAATAATTGACAAAAAAAAAAAACAGCTTAGCAAGAATTGAGTCTGATTGAATATTCAGAGAAGGTCTCAGTTCTCTAATTATCACATTTCAAACAAAAGACAATCAAACTTGTTTTTTGCACGTTTTCGAGACAAAAAAGCTGATTGCAAGGTCCAATCGAAGAATCAAGATGTTTCTTTGTTTCTTTCGTTTGAGAATTAACTAAACCCTCGATGTGTTATGGAGAAGTTACTTTGTAACATTTTTGATTGACGTAAAAATCGGGACGTTTTTAAGTACAACCAAACAAACAATAACGACAGTAAGAGAAACAAAAACAAGGTAACGGTACTTGCATCCTTCATTGTAGTTATTTTGTCCGAATCGCAGTCAATGTTTATGGGTGCTTCATGTTTATAATTATGTCGTGCTGTGTTAGCTGAGTCAGATTATTAGCATATAATACATGGCTCAACGCCTTCTGTTCCAGCTTTGTGGTAACCGTTGTTTCTATTTATAAATGTATACTTTGGTAACCCAGACCTGGTTGACAACGCCTTTTGTAGATCTTTTATACAACTTTTTTAATACTTTAAGAGTACACTATAATTACTTGGGCGAAGGCGGCCAAGCATAAAAATGCAGTTTCGTGGTGGTCAAATTTGCAATCGGGTTCTAATGCGTGTTCGTAACTCTGGGAACTCAGTTATAATATATAACTTGGTCCTGGTTGTTCAAATGATAGATAGTGCTATCCACCGGATAAATCACTGTCTAGTGGATAACACAAAGAATTTTCGTAATGCTTATTCACTGGATACTGATTTATCCGGTGGATAGGGTCATCCATCTTTTGAACAACCGGGGCCTGTTGTTTGTCAATGCGAGTGAAGGCGAACGTGACAAAGTGCGAGTTTTGTTTTCTCAAAAACACGGTGGTCAAATTTAATGCGAACCGTTTAACGTCGATAAATCAATCTGCACAAGACTCGATAAATTTTTAGTTGCCCAAGAATTAAGTGCGAATGCCCAAAAATGTGAAATTTGTTCATTTGTATTTCATATACCATGCTGTGTACCAGTTCTTTTTTCGTGGAGTGAAGTGAAAGTCGTCGAAATGAATAACTTTAAAATATACTGCATTGTAAAAAGGTGGTTTGCAACCATTCCCTGAGAATTTAAAAGACAAAAGCGCAGCGGCCATATTGGTGAACGGAACAAAGGAAAGTAATAGAAGCTAATGATAAATCCTTTGTTTTGCACCTCCAGCGTGACGTCAGGTGAAACGTCCTATATGTGAAAAACCTACAAATTGGAAGTTTAGCTTCCAGAGTATATGAAAATTTAAATCCACCAAATACGAGTTTTAACGGCTATAAAACTTGCTGCTGAATGCGCCGAATTACTTGGTTTATTCGGTGAACTACAACCGACTCTGTCCCTGGCGTGGCGTACAATTCCAATAACTGATGCCGACTCCATTTTCGACGGCATCTTTTATCGAGTTCCCTGTGAAGGATTATCTAGCGTTCGGCTGTAGTAAACATCTGTTGTTTGACAGTATTCATAGAGACACTTCTTTTGAACACGTTTTGGGTCCTAGACTCGGAAACAACTTCTCTGAGTTGATTTGTGGAGTTGGCTTGGCCAAACCTCAGTGGTACACAAGGAAAGGAGCTGAATTCCTTTGACTGACGCCGATACCATGTTCGATGGAATCTTTTATACTCCATTATCAATATGTGAAAAAACTTACAAATTGGATGCCGACTGTGACAATCCTAATACTAGCTATTCGAACTTTTTAAAGTAACGTGTGCGTCAAAATATTTTCTGTAAATAGATCTTTTTAAAATCTCAAATTCAATTTTAAGTTTGCGAACACAATGATGTCTGAAGACATGGTTTCACTTTATAATTATAGGTTTATAACATCGTCGTTAGTCACTTGCAGTTTCTTGTATAACTTTTATAAGGTGGACGTACTTTCAGTTAAAACCTTGCGAAGAATTGACGCCGATGTTTCAGTTATAGGCATTTTTATGGCACTATTTCACAGTCTACAAAATATGTAAATTCAAATACTAAAAGGTATCTGAGAAACAGTCGTCGGAAAGGTTTATCGATCTCTGCCCAGCTTCACGAAATATCCGAAGTTATTTTTCAGTTGGTTTGGTTTTCTTTGTTTTGTTTTTTTTTTTCTTTTCGGGTGCAATAACCCCTGGCATTACAAGAACTGGTGGCGGCTTTGATTATAACAGGGGTGTGCGATCATGTTGGAATCAAAAAGGTTGTTCTTAAAAATTTGCCGAAGTTTAGTTCAATTGCGGCAGGGGTAATTTGCCGAACGCCAAACGCCGATCGCCGATCGCCGATCATTGTTCTCACCCACAACAGTAAATAAAAGCTAACCAATTTGAATCAGTGCTTAACCCTAAATACTGTATAACTCTGATTTACAGTATTTAAGGTTAAGCACTGATTCAAATTGGAGGGCTTTTATTTACTGTTGTGGGCGAGAACAATGTTCGGCATTCGGCAAATTACCCCTGCCGGTTCAATTGTTAGTTATAAATCTACTAATGCGTCTATTGAGGTTAGCTCTCTCCGGTTATCGACAACTGCCATGATCGATACGGAAAGCGCGTTAAGATTTATAGATGCGCGATAAGAACTTTTTAAAATTCTGTTGTCGAAACCGGGGTTTCTTTCTAAAAGTTCACCGACATCCTCAAGTTGTCTAGTAAAAAAAAAAGAAAAGTAATATAAAAACTACATGGAACATTCTTATCAATTAAAACTAAATATTAACAAGGTCAACATTTCTAAAATACTTAGTTTTATGTAACAGTAAACGGTTGCTGTGGTTTTGGCTTTCTTTTTGGCCAAAACCCGAAAGGTTTGGCCAAACCTACTCCACAAATCAACTCAGAGAAGTTGTTTACGAGTCCAAGACCCAAAACGTGTTCAAAAGGAGTGTCTATGACACTATGAGTATCTCTCTGACGAACAAAAGATGTTTACTACAGCCGAGCACTACATGATCCTTCAAACTGACTTTGCTGGTAAAAACAAAAGATGAGTCAGTCATTTTAACTGTGTATAGGAATCCATCACCTTTCTTTTTATACCATTCAGCATTGAAAAGATCTCCCTCTTCGTTAATGGCCCTATTGTGAAAGCACCGCGCAATTGTTTTAAAAATCAATTATAATTTTTTTTATCCAAACTGCGGTCACATTTGTGAAAAGCGCCGGTGATTACAAGTTCTTCAGTCTCACCATTCCGATCAACTTCGCAAAGTTTTAACTGAAGGTACGTTCACTTTATGAAAGTTATGCAAAAAAGTGATTAAGGACGGTGTTATATAGAAGTCCTATAGTCGTAAAGTGCGGGCGATGTCTTTAGCCATCATTGTGTTTGCAAGCTTAAAATTAAATTTGAGATCTATTTACAGAAAATATTTTGATGCACAAGTTACTTTAAAAATTTCGAATAGCTGGTTATTGGAATTGTTAACCGCATCAGGGTCAGAGTCGGTTGCAGTTCACCGAATAACAGACCAAGGTAGTTCAGCGCATCCAACAACAAGTTTTATAGCCGTTAAAACTCTGATTTGGTGGATTTAAATTTTCATATACTCTAGAGACTAAACTTCCAATTTGTAATTTTTTTTCACATATTAACAATGGAGTATATTTTAAAGATATTCATTTCAACGACTTTAATTTTCTCCCCGAAAAAAGAACCGGTAGACAGCTTGGTAAAACTATTTACTATTTCATTACATTCAGCAAAGTAGCTTCTTGCTTTAAAGATGCAACGTTCTTGGCTGGCATATTAGAGATCTTTCGCATAACATATACAAATGATCCACTGTTGTGAAAACACGTACTAAATATGAAATACGCACGGGAAATACATTCGTAGTGTTTATTTTGTCAGTCAACCGTAGAGTGGAGCGTTTTATACAATGAATTGTAACTTAAGAGTGCGGAAAATTGGCCTCATTTTCCGCTAAATCGGAAAGCCCTAATACAACGACACCCAAGTATACGCTCCCACAGCGTCTTATTTTTAACGAATAAACCTTCTTTAATACCTTGCAGTCTTAATACGCTGTTACTATCCAATTCTTTGTAGAAGCGATTAAGCAGACTCAGGACGAGGAAGGATTATTCTCATCAAGTGAAGACGACCTTGCAGTTGACAACAGTCCTAAACTTCAACGGTCAAACGCCAAGCGATTCGGCAGGGTGAGTTTTCTTGTCGAGACACAACAATTCAAATAGACACAACCCTAAAACAAAGGCAGCTGACTGTTAAATGATAGAAGTGCCGGAGTATGAACGATATCGTTAGACAAGCTGTTTTCAATGATATGTTTATAGAAATAATACGTAAGAGCGTCAACTGATCGATACTACACTGTATGAATTGAATTCCTTACCTGGCCAAACTGCAGAATACCCCGCAACTTATTTGCATCATATTGAATAACAATAGTAAACACTTAATGACTGGTCCCGAGGGAACAGTGAATTTTGGGTCGAGGGAAACATCGAGATTCAAGGGAAACAAAATTCACTGTTTCCCGAGGGATCAGTCATTGAGGCCCAGTTCAAACGTCGAACTTCACATGTGCCGAACCTAATGCAAATGAGCAAAATCTATTGTTCTTGCTCATTTGCATTAGGTTCGGCACATGTGAAGTTCGACGTTTGAACTGGGCCTAAGTGATTTGTTATATAGCAACACAAAAAAGAACACAACACAACACAATTTGAAAAACGCGCCGAGCACTCGATCCATCATAATCATGCCACCTTTTGTCACGGTATTATCACGTTCGCTAGCGGGCAACAGTGCAATGTTACCCTCTGACGTCAAAATTGTTTCCCGCTTTCGCAAATGTTGCCCGCTTAGCACAATTGGCGGGAAACAGTTTGTTTGTTAGATGTCATGTGACGATGAATCAACCAATCAACGCCCGCGTTGTATGGAACAAAACTTCAGCTATATAACAATACCTATTGTTAAATAGCTAGAGTTTTTCTCAATACAACGCGCGCGTTGATTGGTTGATTCATCGTCACATGACAACTAACAAACAATGCGAAAGCGGGCAACAATTTTGACGTCATTTTGACGTCATTTTGACGTCATTGCATGACAAAAGGTGACATGATTATGATGGATTGAGTGCTCGGCGTGTTTTTCAAACTGTCTTGTGTTGTGTTTTTTTTTTTGTGTTGCCATATAACAAATCACTTAATGACTGATCCCTCGGGAAGCAGTGAATTTTGTTTCCCTCGAATCTTCTCGGGAAACAAAATTCGCTGTTTCCCTCGGGACCAGTCATTAAGTTTTTATTGTTTTATGCCTTGTTCTTCAAATAGTTCCGACACATATACATATTAAACAAGAATCTAATTTGCGGGGTATTCTGCAATTGCTCCCGTCGTTGCAAATCTCTGCATGGAGATCATCGAAGAATCAGCCATTACTGCTTCCACAACTCCACCAACAATTTGAAAACGCTGTGTTGACGACAGTTTTGTCATTATCAAGAAATACTCCATCTCAACCTTTCATGACACCCCCAACTAAATCCAAAAATCTCTTTCACCATTGAAACTGAGAACAATGAGCAACAATACTTTATTTACTCATTATATTTTACAACTATATTTTAAAAATGCCTACACACATTTTGAACTAAGTACTACTGGAACCGATTGCATGTAATCAGGATGAAATTTCAGCTCGGGCTGAAAAGCGAGGTCACCTGGGTTAAATGATTTGTTTTCAATGAAACAAGATGGCGGCGTGGGCTGTCAGCCCGGTCTGAAATTCGTCATGTAATCGCAACAAAATTCCAGCCCACCTATCGGGCTGAAATTCGCCATGTAATCGGCCTCTTAGACGGCTTTGTCACTGTTGATGTTTTTCGAAAGTCTACCCACACAGATAGATACTTGGACAGAATATTAGTACTGCCGCCACCCTTCTGAACCGCGCTTCAAACCTACTGAGCACCTCAAAAGGAAAATCCGAAAGAATTGCTTCACGTCACAAATGCTCTGAAATCGAATGGCTACCCCCAGTCGATCATATCGAACATCTTGAAGAAGAAACCTCCCCCTGAAATTATACCCTCCCCAGAAGAGTTAGTCGGGATGTTTTTTTAAGTGGGCTGATCCATCAGACTCATACCATGATTTCGCAGTCCTGCCATATATAAATCGGTCAGTGTAAAACGCAGACTGCAGACCGGGGATAAAATGCAAACTGAGGGTAAAATGAAGACTGCAGACTAGGGTTAGGGATAGGGTTAGGGTTAGGGTTATTAATATTTTATTTTACCCTCAGTCTGCATTTTACCCCTGGTCTGCAGTCTGCAGTCTGCATTTTACCCTCAGTCTGCATTTTACCCCCGGTCTGCAGTCTGCGTTTTACACTGACCGATATATAAATGGTTTAACTGAGCCATTTACAAGACTACTCAGAAATAACGGAATTCGAGCCACAAGTAAACCCCTCAACACCTTACAACAGGAATTTGTTCCTCCCAAGTCAAGACCCCAATTGATCTACAAACAAATGTTGTTTATAAGATTCCTTTTGCCGATTGTCCGTGAAGCTATATAGGAGAAACTGGAAGGTGTTTACAAACCGGGAAAAAAGAACATATCAGAAACACAAAAACCGCTAACAAAGGTTTAAACATTGCCACTCATGCATGGCTGAACGGCCATTCTACTGACTTTAACAACGCCCATGTAATCGACAAGGGAAATTTTCGCGTAAGAAAACACTGGAATCTTGGCATACCGCAATAACTCGAAACAATTACCTAGGCAATGATTCAATTCTTTTATGAACTTCGTATTAGCATTTTATTCCCTCAAAAGTATTTTTATTGTTTTTATTTTATTTTTCTACTTCACACTTTTTACCGTATATATTTCCACGTTCGCGCTTTTTATTTGTTATTTGTCAAAGATTGCAGACTGGCAATCGAAAGCTCGTAAGTTTAAACTTTTTAACCAGAGAACATTTTTAAAATTGTTAATATGAGAGCGGAATAGGTGTTGACCACTCACTGTTAACACTGTTTATTGCAGACGAGACAAAATTCCGAGACGCCTGATGATAAATTGAAACGACGCGAGCAAGCAAAGATCCGCAGCGCCATGAAACAACGGGAATCGAAGCGTCTGCGCATGGCACAATCAATCCAGAGAGAACTGGAAGAAGTGGCTGTAAAGCAAGCAGACCTTGAGAAAGAAGGTGTTGTTGTGGAAAAGGCACTCCGTAGTGGAAGCGGTGAGTTCATTCATTCTTATTTTCTATTTGCCTTTAGATAATTACAAGTAGCCCTCTTTTTTGTTAGTGATAGACAAGTAACCGAAGTGAAACTCACGTACGCGCGAAAGTCAGCTGCCAAACAAAGATGCGCATTGATTCTTAATTTCCAGCATTTGCCACCAATTTCATGTTTCCGTTCAAGTTTTGATAAGTGGAAGCGCGGTAGTGGAGTGGTTAGGACGTCAAACTTTCAACCTGAAGGTCGGTGGTTCGAGCCTGGTCTCTGCCGTCGTGTTGTTTCCTTAGACAAGAAACTTTACTCCACGTTGTCTCTCCCCACCCAGGTGTATAAATGGGTACCGGCGACATAATGCTGGGGTAACCTTGCGATGGACTAGCATCCCATCCAGGGGGGAGTCGTTATACTCTCAGTCGCTTCATGCTACAGAAACCGGGTTACGCTGCGGCAGTTGTGAGCCACTTTGAGGCTCATGAATACTTCACACTTCGAGTTTTCTAACGCTATATACAGGAACAGTAATTTGTTTGTTGCTACTTTGTTTCACAGCAGGCCGATAAATGCCGTACTAATGTGGTTATTTATTTATTTATTTATTTATTTATTTATATATTTTTACAGGAAGTGGATCAGAGGAGAATCAGTTGATGCTACAGTGGTTTAAACTTGTAAACAGGAAGAATGCGCTCATACGATACGAGTCTGAGCTGGTTATTCAGTAAGTATCAGCTTTACTCTTTCTCGTTTCTGTTGTGTTATATTGTGTGTCATAGTTGTATAGTGAGTAACAAGTCTGAGCTGGTTATTCAGTCAGTATCAATTTTACTTTTGCCAGTTCAGATTGTGTAGTGTTATGTTGTATAGAGACGATGTTCACTTTAAATCGCTTCACTAGCCGAATTTGTCATACAAGGCTACCCACTCTCTCTACCAACTTCAGTTCGTCTGAGAAAAGAAACTTTCTGTTCCAGACACCCACACGACCTAAATAAAATACAAGAATATATGAGTGGCTCAAATGGTGAGAAGATGGAAAAACTGCAACTGTGCTTTCTGTTTTTGTTTTCAGTGCCAACTCTATTCAACTTGAGGATCAGCAGGGAAGACTTGAGCAGGAAATTAGAGAACTTCTCATGAAGGAAGGTAAAGTTAACCATTAAATGGCTACGTCATTGGCCTTCATTGACTTCATCGTTCAGTTTTTAAAATGAAACAAAATCCAGCAAGCAAGAGCTTCTGTTTGTAAGGAGACACACTTACATGCCTTAAGGTTTGGTACTGGCAATAAATGGACTGAGCCGGTAATGTTAGTCTAGTATCCAAGCATCTCGTTTTGGTGTCTGCGCGCAGTGCGTCACCACTCTTCAAAGTAGAATCTGGGCTAAAAAAAAAAACGCCGAGCGCGCTTGGGGACTAGACTCCAGGCTTAACTGATAGTGAAATTTGCAAAGGACCGCAAACGATAATGCTGCTAAGGGTATACGTAGGATCTGCGAGAGACCTAACCAGCCAAAAAATGAACAAACAGACAATAAACTGCAGGGCTGATCTGACAACGTAAAAAATAGACTTTGCAAAACACCATCACGACAGAAACCGATAAAGTACAGAAAGTAGGATCGCAACCGTGGACAGCCGATTATTGCAACTCATCATCACGGTGTAGCGAACTAAATGTCGCCAGCAAGAAAGCCAGCGCAAATAGATTTCGCAATGGCCCGTTCACCATATCAGGTGATAGAGCCGAGAGCGCTTGGGGACTAGACTCTAGGCTTATCTGATAGAGCCGAGTGCGCTTGACTAGGGTGTTGTAAGGTGAGTGTGGTGTATGAAATGTTAAGGTTTTTTAATGAAATATCTCTTATCTTCGATCCGCCAGATCCAACAAAACACGACAATAGAATCATACAACAAAAGACGAAGCAGATGGTGGATATCGTGGAGCAGAGAAATGCTTTAGTGGAATTGTTGGACGAAGAAAGAAAAAGGTAAGTTAATATATAATATTAACGTGTGTTTCTACAATCAACTGTCAAGAGTAAAGGTAGTTTTCGAGAAAAGCGCGTCTTGTTTTAAAATGCTTCATTTTGGTTTCTTTCAGAGAACAAGAAGAAGACAGACTTTTTGATTCCATGATCGCAGCAAAAGGTTTGTATGCATAACATGAATGTGGTGTCGAAACCATATTACCCGAACGGTTGACCTTTTTTGTGTATAACCCATGTTCTTTAATAAACCTTTTTATAAAATATTTGGCTGCTCTATGTTCCGTTAAAACATTTGAGAGCGAAATAAAATCATTCAAATGGAACTAAATTTTCAGGAGAGTTCTCAAATTCTTGAGTGTGCCTTCCGAGAATGCCTTTCCCAGAAATTTGTAATACCGTAATTGTGTTTCTTTCGTCGTTCCTACTCGAGCTAAGTTTCTCAGGCCGTAAATGGAGCGTTATTTCAGTTGGAAGATGACACCTATTGGTTTTTATGACAAATGCAGTCTGATTCATTTACCTGCTGAAAATGTACGAAATTCAAATCGTTTTTTGTCGAATGGAAAGTGTCGCAGCTTCTTACTGTTGCAAATATTGTGATCACCAAGTGACGTAAAACAAAAGTCAAAAGATAATGAACAATACCCACAACATAACACAATAGCTAACCAACAATGGATTCCGCAACAGCAAGAAGAAATACCCGCGACGGTGCCCCATAATGACAATGGGGGAAAAAAGTATAGTTTAGGGAGTGCTATTTACGATGCCGCATATAAAGCTCTTGATTAATGTGATGCCCTTTAAAGTCATTGAGCTTCCTTTTGCCAAACCTGTATGAACCAAGGAGGCCCATGCCAGTTGAACACGGTCATTTTTGATAGTCAAGTTCACTATCGCGTGGGGCTGCTTTATATTACACTCTTCTTGACAACCAGAAACTATTACTTGAATTTGTTGCACAGGTTTTCTGAAACTACTAAGGGATAAAATAGGATTTTAAACCAATAAAGACTGTAAGATAAATTGACAATTTAAGATACACCGTAACACGTAAAGATTAAACCAATTATATGACCCAGAAGGGCAGAATTTGTGAATAAATCGTCGAGAGAACCACTTGTTCGGTTAAAACATTTTTCATATAAATAGATATAAGACTAACAGAATAACAATGTAGCCATGTATAATTACTAACTTCCTTTCACGTCCCCTGTGCAGCTTTGTACAAAAGGCGAACATCTTCCAGAATCAGTTAAGTAAAATAACTTCATACTAAAACATTTTGTTAAATAAATCATGAAACAAATAATGTGCATGTAACTACATCAAATGAACTTTGTAAAGAATGAACTAAGTTAAAAAAAAAACATAGAGGGGAATATAAACAGTTAATTAATAACTCAATAAACAACAAATAAATATAAATGCATGTAGATGGATAAATAAATAAGAGTAGTTAACCTAATTAAATATGAACCAGCAAATTAATAGACAGAAAGCCAAAAATGAAGGATTGACATTAAATTTGTAAGTAGGTAATTAAATCAATCAATCAATCAATCAATCAAATAATAAAAATTAGACAGTAGATAACGTAATAGGAACATAACATGCATATTTGGTATAATAAATTTGAAGTTAAGCAAATGTATATGGTAAAAATATAGTAAGTGAATAAACAAAATTAAAATAAAACAAACCAACACGCAGAGAAATAACGCGATAGAAACAAACAAGAAATAAACTTGTCTGTCTGATTGTTTGCCCTTGTTGTGACTGGCCGGAGTAATTACTTTGGTTTTGGTTTTACAACACCTTGAAAACCGCTCGAACAGTTCTGTTAGTTATCTTGCAAAGTAATATTCTAAACAGGCGCCTTAACATTGTTGTTTCATTTTTGACAGGTTTCATAACAACGGTATGAATTACTTATGGGCTCATTGACCGGACTTTTGGCGTGATGTTAAATGGATCTTTCTTCTCTGTTACCAAAATGCCCAGAGCTACAGAAGTTTACAATACTTGTTTCATTAATTTTGTAAACTGGTAAACTTTCCAAAGGCAATTGATATGATTGCGAAGAAAAGATAATAATGATAAGTTTTCGTTGTGAGTATAGCATGTACACTAGATAAGATCGTAAAGGTTAACAAGCGAAAACTTTGTAAAAACCGCCGGCTTTCGTATGATGCTTGAAAACTACTGTTCGTGAATAATTCAGTGCAGGTTTGTTGTCGTTAATAATACTTAAAAACTTATTCCTTTGCAACAGGAATATTAACGTTGAGTTAATGTTATTGGAAACAATATTATCTGTAATTTTCTGTTAAAATGAATTTTATTCTTCAAGAGAATCAAATGTTTATTTTCTTAAGTGGACTATATTATATACGTGCCATAAAATAGAGCAATTGGTTTATTTCATTTGCTTATAATATCGGTAAACGAATTTAGATTATAAATATACAATTAATGGACTGTTTAAGCTGTGTAGATGGAGTTTTCTTTTACTCTTTTGCGAGGCAAACCTGCGAACACTTACGAAGTAGGGGGTGATGATTTAAAATTTGCAAACAGTTGTTTTTGGCTATTGACTTGATCTAATTGAATTATTAAATACAAGCTATCGGTTATCGAATTTCTAACTTCATGATTGGCTAGTTTTGTATCTGTTTCTTACCAGAATCCTCTCAATATTCGAAGAAAGAGAAAATCTGTGCATGAGCTATGAGCGAGTGAGTGTGTGCTGGTTTAATTTGCACATTTACGGAGACTCAGGAGAATAAGAAAGGATATTTCAGGCTGCGAGCGTTCAGACTTCTTAAAGTCTGACAAGACCATGCCTCTTTTCAGCTTTTTTTTTCTTGATTGTTCTCCCACTGGGTCTACGTAATGTTGTCATAAAATATTTGCCCTCAAGTCAGGGGACCGTGGTGTTTTTATTTCTAGACTTGTATATAGAAAGTGGTGATCATCTGGTCACATAGAAGTAAAATAAATTTTGAGGATTTCAAAAGACCCTAGGCGCCGTTAATTTGTTTAGACTTATAAGTCAGTGAAGTTGGTAATTATTTGGGCACAAATAAACTAAACTGTATGGGGAATTTTACGCAGAAGTGTGGCTCTGAGTCAAATTGTGAAATAGTAAAAAAAAAATGCAAATTAATTATATTATAAAATAATGATAATAAAACGCGTTTTTATTTATTTGATTTGTGCATTTGTTGACCAGATTTAAAACTTAGGGCCGGTTATTAGAGCATGGTTGACCTGCACATCCGTTTATATGAGGATTTTTCTTTGAAGTTGATTGACGTTTTTCTAGTCTGTGTTATATGCCTTTTACAGTCGGTAAAGAACGTTAAAATATTACGGTTGCCAGATTGCAATAGGTTTAGACCGCGGTTTTCTTAATTGACTTACATAACCGGCCCTTAATTGGAAAACATTCACAACAGTGGAAGGGGAAAATAGTGTGAAGGGATTTCACAGGTATGAATTTGGTCGGCCCCCGCTGCCCCAGGCTACATGCCGCGCGGGCTTCGCTCATCTCGTCCTAGAGGATATAAATAATATTGTTCCAGAAAAAGGGTGCTTGAAGAAGAAAGTTTAAGGGAAATACACTTCTGCATACGACCTGCTTTCCTTTGAGTAAGACAGGAGATAACAATCGAATGATACCGCCTGGTCAATGCAGTAAGTTCACGTTTGTTATAGCTTGATGATCATTCTATACCAACATTGGCCAAATTATCAGACACTCCGAGATCGCGCGAAATCAACTCGCGCAACGGTCAGATGACGTCAATAACAAGCGCTCAAACAAAGAACTTCAGAGGGGGAGGGGGAGAGGAGTTTTGCAGAACGTTTGTCATTTGTCACAAATTTTCGTCAGATATTTGTAATTTTTGAACGAGAAATATCTCGTTGGTTGTTGCCTTGTGCTTTACTGATAAGGAGGTATAAAAAGCGGCCCATTAGAAATATGCACTGGGCCGCGAGAAGTCTTCCTCTTTTTCCCTCAAAACTGAGAGCGCGAGAGCTGATTTTAAAAATTATGCAAATTAACGTAAAAACGACAACTTTTTATGGTTTATCGGCCCAATAAACCACGCGGGATGTTGGAAGGACACGAAAAGAGATTTTAAGTCACGAGCCCAAGGCGGGCGATTATCAAGCGTTTTTAGTATTATCTTAAAATATTAAGCGCCCATTAATTTATGATTACCATAATTTTGTGGCACAACAGAAACCGAGAGGATCTGGGGTTAAAGTATTGGAATGCTCGACTAATCTCGACAAGATGGACGACGGTAATTCACGAAAACACTGGAGCAACTGTGTGAGCTGTCTCGGGTAAAATGAAAGATCATACTAATGACGAAACATAATTATTCTATTTTACAAAATAATACACTCTCCAGCCACGCTTGACCTTTGTTGTCGGTCGCGCGCCGTGATGCGATTTTGCCGAGTATTTTGTATTTTGCCGACATCGTTAGCCTGCGTAGCAAGCGTTCCCGTACGAACGAATTTTTTCCGCATTCTGGCCGCGCGAAAATTGGGACGAGAGCAAAAAATCGGAGGACGGGGGTTACGAGATCGTTGATTAGAACTAAGTCTTTCTTCGGTTTCTACTGTTGTGCCACAAAATTATGGTAATCATAAATTCATGGGCACTTAATATTTTATGATAATCATAATTCCGGCCTCGAGGATAAGTTGACGTGAAAGATGTTTAAAGACAAATAAGAATTTTATTGATTATTATCAGAGAGATTTTCAAGAGTTGACACAAAATTCATTTTCTGGCATTAAACTACTAAGTAGCTTCGTAAAGCTTTGCCTTCTTTAAACAATATAAACTTATACACCTTATTCATAAATGGCGGCCGATTTATTATTCTTTTGTATTTATTTTAATTAGCCTCACTAGCCTCATTTTAGAGTAAAAATTCTTTTGAATTTTGCACATGCTAACGAGGCTAATGAGGCTAATTAAAATAAATACAAAAGAATAATAAATCGGCCGCCATTTATGAATAAGGTGTATCCCCTTTAAATTTAGTTTGAATATTAAAAAGTTATAATCATGCTGAAATAAGTCGCTTTTCAGTCAGTCGAACGGACGAGCTAACCACGAAAACTACTTTCGCTCGCTCGATCACCGGCGTCATGCTCGCCTTCTCGACTATCCAGGACTCCTAGCAGTCAAATAATCAGGGGTAATAAGCCCTGAAAGCTATATTAGGGAGTTGCCAGAAAGACTACTTTGTTGTCGACCTTGCGATAAGAATGAACTGGTCGAACCAAATTGGACCTTGTGTAGGATCGCCGATTCGCCATTCCCAAAATCAGTCCATCCCTTAAGCATCACTTCTGACAAAGCAACGACTGCGAACGAGACTGACAGTTTTAACAGCAGAATATTGAAATTTAAAATCTCTCAAGACCGCTAATTACTGACATACAGGCCTACAACGTTCCTTTTATCACTTGCGCACGAGAATATCGTACAATTATGACAAAGTCTGCGCTTAAGTAATCTGCCAGTTGTCAATACTTAATATGTAAAGCACTTTGAATCTGTTGTGATCACAAAGATTTCGCCGTTTCCGCCGCCTCTTCTCCCACAGCCTCATATTGTTCGTCTTCATCATCAGCGTCTGCTGCCTCCGCTTCCTCAGCTTCGGCCTTCGCTTGGGCTTCCTGTGCATTAGCAATCCACAGGCCGGAGTCGATGCATTTTTTCAGGTAACCTCTGGCTTCCTCCTCTGGCATTTGACCGAGAACCTCTTGAAGCATTGGTATGTCTTTTTCCTCAAAGCACTTTTGAAGCTCCTGAAAAAATGACACCAAATGTCAATCTTGTATTGAACGAACCATTGGGCCGATGAAAAGTAGTGTTATATTGGGTTCAGTAGTTATTTGATTCGTTGGGTTGGTTATTTTTGTGCGTGTGTGTGTGCTCTTGGGGGAAAACATATTCGGTTTGTTTGGTTGATAAGCCCTTTTAACTGACAGAAAACTCGACAGCTGAAACAGTCGAATAGTCGTTCAGAAACGTCGTTAGCAACCGAGCTATAGTTTGTTACCAGCGTGAGTTTGTTAACCATTCTTGTCGTCTAGTAGCAAAAATCAAAGTTTGTTATGAGCGTCAAAGCTTTGTCAGTTGAAATGTAGTAAAGGCAAAAGCTTGGGAAATCAGTAACAAATCCACCGCTGTGGTCTATTTATCTTGTCAAGTCCATCTTAATTGCCTATTAGGACACCAAAAATTGTTAACGCAATAGCCGTTATGCATATTTACCTCACACGAGCTAATTTCACCCACAAGCCTCGCTTTCGACGTGATAAAAGAAACAAAGCTGGATATAATATCACTCAAAAACAACGTGAAGTTGTGTAAGGTTTGCAAAGAATTTCGTACAACTTCAACTTTCTTTTATTAGCGGAGCACTCGCGGGCCGAAGGCCCGCTGCGAAGCCCCATACTCATAGAACCTATGCCCGTCATTTTTCATGGTCATGGCCAGCGGAATGTTTCGCAGGCGGCGTCTGACACATGTGTGTCCGTCCGTCCGCGCGGCTACACACCCATCAGCTCGGTAAACACTTTTCTCATGTTTAGCGGAGAAGTAAAGTTATTTCCCTGCATTTTTTCGCGGTTTGCTACTTAAGACAGGGATACTAATTAAGGGATACTCAGAAGCCGCTTCAGTGGAAAAAGAAGACCTTTCAGGGATAAAATCTTGCTTCGACGAGCTTCAGTACGTTTTAATCAATGCCGGGAGATGTTTATTTTTATTACGGATTTCAGAACGGATTTCCAAGCATGCGAGGGACTTAAAGGTAAAACAGATTACATTTTTCGATGGGAATTTATGTTGATATCAATCTTTGATTGTCTTTTTGTTTGTGTTCTTGTGTAGTTTTTGAGAAATGTTTTTAAAACGTGCTTAAATTCAGTTCAACAGTGACTTATATAAACATATACAGGCAAATTCAAATTCAGTTGTATCGATTTATTGAATTTCATCGAGGACAGCTCGAATTCGTTATAAATGGTACGCGTTTTGCTTTTAAACATAAACTAATGGAGATTTGAATAAAATTTTTCGAAAGAAGATTGTGTCGTCCATTGTTTTGTGTTTGTTCACTCATTAAATAGATTGAAAAGCGATTTTATGTTAACAAAACAAGACTTGCATTTTATAATTATAATTCTATCCTCACTCGCGTCGCCTTATGCAAATATGTTTGTGTATTTTTTGCAATTTTGATTTCCAAATGAGTTTCTCGGGCAATTTTTGACAAGCAACAAGTGTGTTTTATTCGGAAAGTAGTCGTACTAGTTATTCTAGACGGAGAAAATTTTTTTTTTTGTGAACTTTTGTACTGTTTTTGAGAATTGTTGAAATTGAAAAATAGCCCGGTCGTCTTAATTCTTGTGCTTCCGACCTTTCACCTTAGTTACGCTTAATATTTATCATCGGCTTTCTGTTCAGAGTGCGACGCTGGGGGAGACTAAGCCTATCTATATATATAACTGCACTATTTACAAGTGATCAAACCTTAAATAATAGTATTTACACTTTTAACAGAAAATAAATATACTAGAACATTGCAAACAAGCGTTAATGAATGTGTGCGTGGCGACCAGAGTAGCCGCTGGCTTTCGAGCTGGCCACCGCCATGTTTAAAATAGATACGGATACAACAAAAGTACATAATTATCTATCGAGGCTGGTGGTGAGTTTTGAGCCGGTGACGTGACATGCATTTTTCGGGTATAAACTGCTTGGTGTTATTGATTTAGCACTAATAGTACTTACTGGTGGTAAGGATTCAAACACTTCCACAGGATCCAAGCCTCCAGGACCCAGTCTCTGCTGACGCTCCTCCTAAAAAACGACACGACACAAGTGTAAAATGACCTGTGTCCACATGACAGTGGTAATGATCAGTTGTCAAGGTCAGCGTCAAATTTACATCTTCCGGTAGGTACTTCATATATGGTTATTATAGTGTTTCTGCAGTGTTTTGCAGTTCAACATAACGGACGGTTACACCGTCTCATTTCGTTTAAAAATTGTTTTCCGCAGAAAAAATAACTTGTTTCCCTAAATTTAAAAAGCTAGCAAAACTATACCCGATCGCAAGGGCCAAACTGAGGTAGGTTGAAGAGATTGCAACCCCTGTGAGATGTTCAAAATACATGAAATACCTAATTTCGACATAATCCAGCAGAAATAGAGGATGGGCATGTACCATAAGGAAAGCAATGGTTACCAATGATGGCGGCATCAATCGTTTACCCAAGGGAAATGAGCCGCGTCACTGCTATGGAATCTTCAAACGTTCATTCACGGACTGGACAAACGAAGTAGTGTACAAAGAAATGGAGCTGACAAAAGTCCGCTTTTCAAGTAAGGAAAAATTTGCCTACAACCTAAAGACGAGAACAACTAGTACATAATACAGGGCCATGCACTTTTCAAGAAAAAGTGCTTAGGCAGCTCGGCGGCTCGACAATAAAGCAAAACGAGCCTGTAGTAACATAACACTACTTCCACTGCAAAAGTGGCCCTGCACAGTATTTTTCAAAGAGTTAAAATAACTCCTAAAGTGAAGTTAAATTAACTCCTTGCACTGGAGTTAATGTTTTCGGAGTTATTTCAACTCCAAAAAAGAGTTATTTTCCCCCCAAAGCAGTTACCTTGCTGTATAGTAGAGTTAAATTAACTCCATTAGTGGTTGGAGTTATTTTAACCCCAGATTCAGAGTTAAATTTGGAGTTAAAATGACCCCCAAAAAAAGGATTATCTTGTACTTAAAATTTTTACTCCACTTTTGGAGTTGGAGTTAAGAGTTGGAGTTAAAATAACTTTTTGAAAAATTGCAGTGTGTATTCTGTAGTTTAGCCTATGTGGAGCAAAATAAAACATGCAATTTGTTCTCCTCAGTCTGACCTCTTCTGCTTCCTTCATAGCTCTCTGAATCCTGGCCTCGGCTCTTTCCTTTACTCTCACCAAGAACGACTTCAGTTCATCATCAAAAGCTTCCATGTATTCCTTGAAGTCAGTTCTGGCTTTCTTCATTCTTTATAATACAAGAAAGATAACTGACAAATTTACAACACATTCATAACATGTTCACATCCAAGTTTTGACAAACACAAATTGGTCCCCAAATATTGTATTTTTTTTTTCTTTCAAATAAACGCCTGGGATATTCATTACACACTCCGCCGCTTTGTGGAGGCATTAATTCAAAAATCGAGGGATGCCCAAATGGCAAGCCAGGCGCAAAGAAATTGTAACAACTGAATGGTTTGAACAAACATTCCCTCCCCTGTTCGGCATTAGTTTCTTCTCTGACTGTTCAATAAGGAGTGTGTATTCTTAGGGAACGTCTAAATTGAGAGCAGTCGTTTATTTGAGTAAATAATTAGCATCTGTGTGTCTTTTGAAAAACTTTGGTTCAAATATATCAAGCTCATAACCAAATCAACAGTTTACTTCATAGATAGACTTGTTCTTAGTTGTTTGTTTCACTTCTCTGGATAAAGCGTTAAAATCATTCCTCCACTGATCAGGGAAAATGCTGTTTCTGCTTGTTCTGTGACCGCTCTCACCAAACACACGCATCCACAAATTTCTCAGACGCTTCTTACTTACGCAAGTATTGCCATCCTACAGCATTAAAACAACTCTTATAATTGCACAGTGATTGCAGAGAAACATCAGCAACTTGTAACAAGTGTTCCACTTTCAGTACAGGGCCAAACCTCGAGTCGTTTGTCATTTTTTAGTTTGTGAAAAAAAACCTTATAGTCTGACCATTCAAAGATATTTTAATAGCTATTTTAAAAGCAGTACTTTGCTGTGTTGCAGTAAAATTATTATGTTGTACTCACGCAGGGCTCGAAATTGCGACCAATACGGTCGCATTTGCGACTTAATTTTTGTGTTTGCGACTAAAACTTCCAGAGGAGTCGCAAATTTGCGAGTAGTTTTCGCCGTGGCCAATAACGGAATAAAAAGCCTAGCAGTCGCTACTTTGCCACTATTTTTGCCGAAATAAATAAAGAACTGAAAAAATATATTGTTGTGTGCCTTTATTATCGTAGACATTTGAAGATATGGGGTAAAATTGTACGTATTTTACCCGCAATGTTACGAGCAACGCTATTCCCTCGATCGCGGCCGCCATTGCATCGGTTTCTTATTCACATGTATTGCAGGCTCATATTTTTGTTTGTTACACCGCTGGATTAGAGCTGTCATCGCGGCCGATCGCGGCCTCATCAATTTCGCAACGGTGACGGACGTTTAAGTGGATATGTTCCAAGATTGTATCCTTTCTAGAAGCTAATTTCGCCAAAAAATATAATTTTGAGTTTTACACTAGTTTTAAGATCGAGAAAAATGTCTTGATCGTTACGATTGTGGCGGCCAAGTTTATAGTATTGCATGTTTCGTTCTGTACATGTACAGTCATCATTAGAGATAACGTGAAAGCTGTTGAAGTAATAAAATCAGTCTTGTTAATCATTTGTTAGTCAAAGTTATTTTTTAACTGATTGTTGCTACTTAATTTTGCGACTAAAATTTGTGAACTTGCGACTTGATTTTCGTATCTAGCCGCAAAATGGCGACTGAACTTTTTTTTTAATTTCGAGCCCTGTGTACAAGGTGGTTTTGAAACAACTTTTGAGTCTATGGATTAAATCCTAAAGTGTGACTATTCAAATGAAAGCTACTGAGCAGGACTTTCCTGTGGTGCTGTTTATTATGCTATACAAGGGCTTTCTAACTTTTGAGTCTGTAGATGAAATCCTAAAGTGTGACCATTTAAATGAAAGCTACTGAGCAGTACTTTCCTGTGGTGCTGTTTATTATGCTGTACAAGGGGTTTCTAACTTTTAAGTCTGTAGATGAAATCCTAAAGTGTGACCATTCAGGAGTGACTCACTTGGTAAAGAATGAGGGAACAGTGGCCTGAGGAGCAGCATCTAATGACTTGGCAAGCTCCAGTATATACTGCATGATAATAGTCTGGTGTGCTACTCTCTCCATCAGGGAGTGTTTCTAATGGAAGATATGAAAGCTATAAATAGGTAGTATACAGTGAACTCTGTTTAAGCCAGACACCTTCAGAACAACCTCTAGCTGTCCCCATTAAATAGATGTGTGTTTAGAGAGGTGACCTGCCTTAGAGAGAGTTTAGTTACAGAGAAACAAGTGAAATTCGGCCAGAGCCAGCCAATACTCAATTATCAAGTATTGATGTTGGTCTTAGAGAGATGTCCACCTTACAGGGGTGTCCGTCTTAGAGAGGTGTCCACCTTACAGGGGTGTCCATCTTAGAGAGATGTCCACCTTACAGGGGGTCTGTCCTAGAGAGGTGTCCACCTTACAGGGGTGTCCATCTTAGAGAGGTGTCCACCTTACAAGGGTGTCCATCTTTAGAGAGGTGTCCACCTTACAGGGGTGTCCATCTAAGAGAGGTGTCTGCCTTACAGGGGTGTCCATCTCAGAGGTGTCCACGTTACAGGGGTGTCCATCTTAGAGAGGTGTCCACCTTACAGGGGTGTCCATCTTAGAGAGGTGTTCACCTTACAGGGGTGTCCATCTTAGAAAGGTGTCCACCTTACAGGGGTGTCCATCTTAGAGAGGTGTCCACCTTACAGGGGTGTCCATCTTAGAGAGGTGTCCACCTTACAGGTGTGTCCATCTTAGAGAGGTGTCTACCTTACAGGGGTGTCCACCTTACAGGGGTGTCCATCTTAGAGAGGTGTCCACCTTACAGGGGTGTCCATCTTAGAGAGGTGTCCACCTTACAGGGATGTCCATCTTAGAGAGGTGTCTACCTTACAGGGATGTCCACCTTACAGGGGTGTCCATCTTAGAGAGGTGTTCACCTTACAGGGGTGTCCATCTTAGAGAGGTGTCCACCTTACAGGGGTGTCCATCTTAGAGAGGTGTCCACCTTACAGGGGTGTCCATCTTAGAGAGGTGTCCACCTTACAGGGATGTCCATCTTAGAGGGGTGTCTACCTTACAGGGGTGTCCACCTTACAGGGGTGTCCATCTTAGAGAGGTGTTCACCTTACAGGGATGTCCATCTTAGAGAGGTGTCTACCTTACAGGGGTGTCCATCTTAGAGAGGTGTTCACCTTACAGGGGTGTCCATCTTAGAGAGGTGTCCACCTTACAGGGATGTCCATCTTAGAGGGGTGTCTACCTTACAGGGGTGTCCACCTTACAGGGGTGTCCATCTTAGAGAGGTGTTCACCTTACAGGGATGTCCATCTTAGAGAGGTGTCTACCTTACAGGGGTGTCCATCTTAGAGAGGTGTTCACCTTACAGGGGTGTCCATCTTAGAGAGGTGTCCACCTTACAGGGATGTCCATCTTAGAGGGGTGTCTACCTTACAGGGGTGTCCACCTTACAGGGGTGTCCATCTTAGAGAGGTGTTCACCTTACAGGGATGTCCATCTTAGAGAGGTGTCCACCTTACAGGGGTGTCCATCTTAGAGAGGTGTTCACCTTACAGGGATGTCCATCTTAGAGAGGTGTCCACCTTACAGGGGTGTCCATCTTAGAGAGGTGTTCACCTTACAGGGGTGTCCATCTTAGAGAGGTGTCCACCTTACAGGGGTGTCCATCTTAGAGAGGTGTTCACCTTACAGGGATGTCCATCTTAGAGAGGTGTCTACCTTACAGGGGTGTCCACCTTACAGGGGTGTCCATCTTAGAGAGGTGTTCACCTTACAGGGGTGTCCATCTTAGAGAGGTGTCCACCTTACAGGGGTGTCCATCTTAGTGTATCCCATCTTTTCCAGCAAAATTAATATAAACGTTGTACAGATACAATGATTTTGGTAATTGTTGTCCTAAATTTGATTAAATATAAATCACCTCTTGGACTTCCAAACTGATGCACCATAAGGCAAGATAATTAGCAGTGTCATCACATGACAGGTGAGGATGCTTACGCAGAAAATCTTCACTGTCATTGTAATCACTCAGCATTCCAAACTGTTCAATTTCTTTTTTGTACTTATCCATGAAGGCTTGCTACAAAATAAAAAGCAAAACAAAGCACAATCATGGTAAAATTAAACTGTACGTAGGAACAGACAGTATACCCAGACAGGTAAATGTGTATTGATGAAAAGAAAGAAATATGCGTGAACATTCATGCAGGGATGTAGATTTAGTTTTTAACAGCTGGAAATATAGGACTGACAGCCGGTTAAACAACGAGAAAAATGTAGTTCTTATATAGCTGCACTTAGCTTTTATAGCCGGAAAAATGAAGTTCACAGCCGGGTAAATTTCCTTGGTTCCCGGCTATTATCTACATCCCTGTCATGTTGCCCATTTTTATCCTTTGTGCCTGTATTTGGTCTAAATGGCAATTTCCATTTGAAATACAAATGAGGGTTACACTTCATGCCATTCACATTGAGCAGCTAAAGGACCCAAGAACAAACTCAATAATTATGAATTGCCAAGTCAATTGAAACCTAATGGCCACATTTACAGTGTATAATAATAAGGATCTTAAATAAGTAACAACAAACTCAATAATTATGATGCCAAGTCAATTGAAATCTTGGTCACATTAATGATAATAAGGATCTTAAGTAACAAGAATGTTGATGTGACAGACAATGCAAATAGTACTAATTAATGAAGTAAACGAGTTACTTACAGATCTTTCTGCTTTCTCTTCTTCTGTCAAGTCTTCATCTTTTTTCTTTGGTTTATTGATAATCTAAAATAAATTAAAAGTAGGATTATTACACAAGTTTATATCTGTTAGAAGTGTGAATCTGATCTGTAAACACCTAGATATTGCACTACACAAGAATTAAAACATGATCATTATCTTACTGTTCTTGTGAATCCTGCATGACTTAGCGTGTCCACATTCTTGGGAGCTTTCTAACACACAAGTCAAATAAAATACCATTAAAATACATGCAGATACATGTACATTTTGTACAGAAAGTCAATTCACAAGATCGCTCAAAAGACTTTATGGTCATCAAGCATAAAACAACACTAAACTGAATTTTCTCAGCTCATGTTCATAAATCAATTTTTACTGCACAACAAAACAACATTGATAAAGGATCAGAGAGGGGTAATGATTTTTGAAATAAGAATAAATAGTATATCAAATTAAAAAAAAAATCACTAAGAACAGTTGCCTTTAACAGTTCTGTCTGAGGTTGTCAATATTTTTGAGAACCCCCATTAAACAACTGACCTGACATGTTGGATAAACGATTAATATTAAAGAAAGGTACATGTGCATTATCACAGGAGAGTAATTTTAGAACGTTTTCACTTGACGTCATTAAAATTCTAAAATCTAAACAGCTTATTCTACACAGACCTTCACTTAACAGATTCTTCATATCAGCAAGTAATTGTTGTGCTAAGTTTCATGTTAATACATTACATTTTTTGGAGATAAAGCATGTTAAACTTTTTCCTGGTGCAGCTGAGCACCAAATATTTTTCAATCAGTTGTAGACTTTTCTAAGTTACAACAGGATACAAATCAGAGGTCTTTTGAATCTTTGAACTGAAGAGAAACAATAAGAACATTATGTTGTAAAATTTTGTTGTATTTGCATGCGCATATATAAAAGTTCTCTACTTATATTTTTCCAAGTATTCTTTTCCCTGTACACCTGTAACTCAGTTATCAAAAATTCTTGGGCTTCAAAATTTTGCCAAGTCGTTTCATTTGTCATTCTCTGCAACATCTTATCTCTGGTGTTGTGCTCAAGGCCAGAAAAACAAACCATTTACGTACATGTTTCATGAAAATGACTTACGGAAACTTCATAATAATAATAATAATAATAATAATAATAATAATAATAATAATAATAATAATAATAATCACTTTATTTAAGTGTCAAGGTATTTAACGCGTGAGCACTAATTGGGGACACTAAATAAAGAAACAAATATTCAAATAGAACATAACATTTTAAAAATCCCAACTGGCAGGAGGCAAACCAGTTGGCTATTTTACAAGCGAGGTCGAGGAGTTGAACTCGGGTCTACCGTGAAACAACTCCAGCAAGTGGTCAGAGCGGGACTTGAACCCGGGACCTCCAGATTACAAGTCTGACGCCCTAACCACTCGACCACGCTGCCTCCCGTAAAGGAGAAGCAGGTCTGACAATGTCTTACCTTTTCCTTCTTGGTTAATTCATCATCTTCTTTTTTAAATTCTTTTTGCTGTAAATGCCAAATTTGTTACAACATTAGAATTTCTCTATGTCAATAACACAAAATTATAGACTGAATAAAGTATTTAAAAGCTTGTGTGTTGCCTTAAGTTACTAGATAAATTGATTGCTATCAGAACAGTTATATGCCGAACTGTAGCATGTGCATGAAATAAGTAACTTATCAATGATTAAAATTCCTAACCTTTTTCTCCAATTCAACTAACTTTTGCTTCAGTTGTCCTGCTTTGTCTTCTGTTACATTCACATCCTTGAGCTGTTCCCTTACTTGTTCAAGCCGCTTTTTATTTCTAGCAAGAAAACAAGCATAATTTATTGTATTGTTATTTCCATGATTTAACAGAGTGCCCTTGTGATTTCCAATTTTCCATTGGCAAGAGTCTGGAATAAGCAATTGTCCAATGCCATCAGGGTTGTCCCTAACAGCCGGCAGCCGGCAGAATTAACCGGCTACTTTGGTCGTTTGTGCCAGCTACTTTTGTGATAAATATATTTTTTTAAAGACAAATTATTTGTTTCTTTACTGGTGCTATCCGACTACTTAGAAATTTTTGCCAGCTACTTGAAAAGTTGTGGACAACCCTGTGCCGTTGCTTTTGTTGCATTGAAAAAGGTTGGAACTTTAATACATGAAGGAAGAAATATCTGCACTAAGTATTTTGCAGGATCAAGATTAAGGACAGAGAAAAAGTGAAACAAACATTGCACATTTAAGTTAAATCCACATACATAGGTTTCATGCTACACAGGAAACACAAGCTCCATCACTGGGGATAGGTCACTTACACACTGTTGAACAAACAACAGAATAACGTACCCAAGCCCTGAAAACAAATAGATCAGCTTCATTTACTCAGGTCCAATGAAATAACAGGTTCTTAAGAGCTCCATGGCTATATTAAAGTAAACTGTCTATTTTGATAATAACTTGATTCTGTCACTTTATATAATTAACATCTTAATGACTTACTCTGTGATCTTTGCATCCATCGCTTCTCTTTCTTTTCTTGATTCTTCCATTCTTTCCACTCTTGCTTGGTGCCGCCATCTAAATAAACTGGGTGTGTCGATATTAGGGTGAGTATCTTCTTCATCGTCACTGACCTACAGGACAATTTAAAGAGTAAATAGCATTATTATTTGCAATGCATCAAACACTTTCCTTGTGCGGGATTGGTCTAAATACATCACATGATCCAGCCAAAACTATAGGGAATAGCTGATGGCATTTCCCAAGTAATATCCCCCAGTTTTCAAAATTTGCATTTTAAGTTCGGACATTCAGTTTTTAAATTGAAAAGAAATGTTGTTTTTTGTCTTTGGACATTATCCGTTCCTTGAAGATTACAGCAAACTGTTTGCTTCTCGAAACCACAGGCATTGCCCAGCCCCACCCGGGCAAAACTAGTCAACTATTCAGGCACCACAGACACCGTAAAATTGCTGAATTATTTTGTGATTCAATGTCTTAAAATATCCATGCATATTTTTATGCCAAATGGTGGTTATTGTTTGTATTAACGTCAGTGAAGTACAAGGATTTCTCTCACTGTGGAAAATATATAATTATATTGAGTTGAACACAAGGGGAGAAATGTCACTTCTCTGGCAAGCATGTATTATTTTGTTTGTATATGTGTTGTGGTTTTAATTTTTTTCTTTGGTTTGAAAATTTCAAACCAGTTCAATTTATATTTTCCTTTGTCTCAGATTCAATTTACCGTAATCTGAGGCAAAAGAAAACAAAAATTAAACTGGTTTGAAAATTTTTAAACCAAAATAAAAATTATGGTACATGTACATGTAGCTGATGTAAAATATTGATATTTTATAAATAAACTTCAGTGAAATACAAGGACTTCTCCCACTACAGAAAAATCATATCTTGACACATGTGTTACAGCAATGATATCTTCACTGTGAAGAGTGAATTAAGATATCAATATCTTATGGTTGATTGATTAATTGATTGATTGACTGATTGATTGATTGATTGATTGATTGATTGATTGATTGATTGAATGTCACTGTGCACTTGAATGTGTTCCTTCTTTTATTCTTATTCTACAATTTTTTATCATTTATATTGAGCAATAAATTTGGCAATTTCACATAAATTGGCAAATTGTGTTCTAATTATCCCTACTATCATTATAAAGTGAAAATCTTATTTTAAACACTAAATTAATTAATTTGAAATGACAACCGTTTTTCTAAATATTTCCAGTCTCAAACGTCCTACGTTTCAAACATTTTTCTTCTCATAGGTCCAAGAATTTTTAAGGGTAAATAGCATACTATTAAAGGTCATAAATGCATATTTGGGGTGTTAAAAACTCTCTAAATATTTTGTTTAGTACATGTAAATAAGCTTACGTACTGTACAATCTATATTTTGAAAAGGTCTTACTCTTGGGAAAATTGTTTTTTTTTTTCCCCCTTAAAAACGTTTATAAGATATATCCGTAACATTTGCGCAAAATAACGGTAAGGCTGATCCATTGACCGTAAAATGGTATTTGATGTGTATGCTCGCTTTTTACACACCGAAAGATCGGATCTCTATATTTCAGACATACAGCTGAACTCCACATACGAGATCATATAATTATTGCAACAGAAATGGGTACACTGAAAATAAGAAAACTGGTAAAATGACTTACTTCAATATGATCCCATTTACTGTAATCCACCATCCTTTTGATTCGATTTATGAAGAAAACAGCAAGGACAAAAAGCAAACCTTCTCAAAATATGGCGAACCTCGCAAAATGGAGACGACGCGCGAAAATAGACTGGTAACTAATGTCATTTTCGGATAGAGCGTGGTTGCTAAGCGGAACACATGATCGAATCGAAGCATGAACGGATATGACAACATTACAACAACGAAGATGGGACAGGGAAAAGAGGTGACGAATTGGACTTGTAAAGACGTTAAATTGTGGCTAAAAGGAAAGGGTTTTACGGACTATGCGGATCTGTTTAGTAATCACCATAAGGTTGACGGCAAAGCTCTTCTCGCTATCAACGAAGATGACCTTAGAAATCCTCCGCTAGAGTTGAAAATTCTCGGAGATATCAAGCGCCTTTGGCTTGAGATAGACGCTCTTCAGCAGCGGTGCAACCGGCCGATCTCAGCGTTGTCCAACGGATTCATCAAACGAAAGGATGTCGATCAGATTGATAGCTTCCAAAGGACTGCGGGCAATTCAGGAGGATGGCTAATAGAGGAAGATATCGATTCTGATTTAGACGATAGACCCGACTTCATCCATGCGTTTTCTGACGTATCCGAAACAGCTCGGACTTTGATCAGTCTGGTGTATGCATTTGCTGTGTTCTTTGTCACTTCCTTTGTCATGGTTTTTGTTCATGATCGTGTTCCAGACATGAAGAAATACCCTCCATTGCCCGACATTGTTCTGGACAATGTTCCTCTAATACCTTGGGCTTTTAAAATGTGCGAGGTTACAGCTCTTATTTTGAGTGTCGTTTTAGCCATTACGTTGTTCTTCCATAAACATAGGGTTATTGTCGTTCGTCGAATGGCCGCTTTGTGTGGAACAGTCTTCCTTCTTCGATGTGTTACCATGTTTGTTACATCTCTTAGTGTTCCTGGAATCCATTTAGAATGCTCTGGAAAGGTGAGCTTCCATATTGTTGGAGTACCATAGCAAATTAATTTACCTAAGTTAACTTAATTTAGGCACAATCGTCATTTTGTTACACTGTAAATTGTTGCAGTTGGTATGATATCCTTTGAATTTTCATACCGACTTATATAATTTATATGTACTGTAGATGTAGAACTGCTTGAATTTTATTAGTACATATGTAGCTTTTACTTAAATGGTCACTAAAAATTCAGAACCATATAAACAGGTATAAACCTTAGGTAAACGCTTTTTTTTCGTTTGTCTCACGATGGAGTCACTTTAAGATGACACAGGGTTTGACTGTGCAGATAGAGAAATTACAAGGGCTTCATACAATCCATATAAAGAAAAAATATGTTTCATCTCAATAATTGAGTAAGAGTAATATTGCATGAAACTCCTCTGATGGCCAAACTTCACATTTTGAAGTCTAAGCAGAAAGTCCTGTTTCATTTCACTAAATTTTCATGAATTTGGAGAATTTGTTAAACATTTTTTCAAATAATATATATATGTATATTATATATATAACAGCAACTTTCTTATTTCATGACATGAATTTTTTCATTTTTAAAAAAGTCGTGAAAGTGTGCTGTTATAAGTTATGTGGTAACACCTGTGAAAGGAATACATGTGTGTCTGAAGCCATTTGACTGAACTCACAATACCAATACATTGTAAGATGTGTTAGAGCAGTTTTCAATTGACTGTCTAAAGTAATTTAGAAATTGCTTTGGTTTTGCATTGCTACGCTTTGTGATTGGCTAAAAAATCTCATGCCACTTTTTTAACCACTCAGATGTAAAACCAAAACCAATCGTGATTTACTCGCACGCGTTTTCCCGCGCTTGGCGCCGGCTACATGTATTTGCTTTGAGTTCTGATTGGTTCATTGGATTGTCTGCATCTGTTGTGATGATTGGCCAGAGTAATTACACATACACCTGTAATTGGGTTTGGGTTTTACAACACTCAAGTGAACACTGCTCTATTTGTAACTTAGTTAGATTTTAATTTGCAGGACCTGCGTTGATAGCAGTTTTTCTAAACTGACGCAGTCATCCTGGATAAATATGTTCTTTTATTATTATTATTATTATTATTATTATTATTATTATTATTATTATTATTATTATTAACATGCATTTAATTGATTTTTTTTATAAAAACTCAAATTTGGTGGCCATGGTGTTGACATTTTGTGTTATTGCAACACATTAATTATGAACACATTTAGATTTGAATATATTGCATTTGTGGTATATTTCATTCCTTCTTCAGTCAATAGCCTACATGTACCTTTTACAGTGAATAGCTATAATAGGCCACTCTGTATATAAATGATATAATTTTTTTTCTCAAAAGAAAAAAAGTAAAAGTTCTAATGGTAATTAACTATACAGTCACTGACAAGTCTTGTTTCATGAGTCACTAATGTGCTCGCGGTACATGTATTTTACACCAACCCATCACCTGGATCAAATTGTGTAGGTTTTTTTCCTTTGTCATACATTTGAGTTCAGTTTGGGAGGCACTTATCTTTTCTTTTAATTTTGCAGTCATTTTAAATTGTAGAAGCGCATCAACATGTACAGTTACATGCGGTTGTTATAAAGGATGTCTGCATCATTATTTGTGTTTACCCACAATGGTGGTGCTGTATGATTTAACTAATTAAGCAAGTGTCTTTAGAATTTACATTAAGTTTGTTGTACAGTACTGTACCTACAGAAGCAAAGATGAATACATTAGAGTCCTGACAACTTGAATCATTAATGGAAACAGAATACTATTAAAAACAAACAAATTGAGTTACACTGTAACAAGGGTTAAATTCTGTAATAAAATGATTAAAGCAGCTCTGTGGGGAACTGAATTTGGTTCAAGCATTGTAAAAAGAAGTAGTTAGTGTCAGTTTTTGGTGATAGCAATACCGTAAGTTTGAGACTTTGTGAGACAGCAAGACCAACCCTTTTTTTCTCTACGAGGCCTAGAGTTCCAAAACAGCTTAGCAAAAAATAGAGACTCCCAAGACAGAGAACCGCTCAAGACTCGGACACGTTAGACCCATATTTTTTGAAACACCATTACTACTCCTGTTATTATGGGGTGAAATTATCAAGCATGTGAAAAGATAGAAATTTCATGTTGTTTTTTCTTATTCTAGTTGTATGGTGACACTTGGGCAAAGATACAGAGAGCATTTGAGATCTTGTTTGGTTTTGGGCTGTCAGTGAATGGTGTAAGGACTTGTGGAGACTACATGTTCAGTGGCCATACAGTTACCATCACTCTGTTGAATTTCTTCATCACAGAATGTAAGTAATGCAGTACAGTACTTTGACTCTACATACTGTTTTATGTACTGACTAAAACTAATATCTTGTCTAAATGTATTTCGTCTTGTAATTTTCAGTTTCAACACAAAAGATATACAACAAGTTGAGGTTTTTTATGGTTAAAATTAATCAACTGTCTTCAAAACGTTTGGATACCTGATGAAACACTTCTCAAACCATTAATAATTCTTGGAGAAAATCAAAGTAAAAGTTCACTAAATTTTATGGCAATAGGCCATTTGCACGATGACGTCATTTGACTACTACTACCAGAATTCATTTCATTTTTCCTTTCTTATTTAAATTTTGTAATCCCAGTGCGGTTTAAATAACAATAGCCCTAATTTGCACTACAAAACAAAAAACTGAAGGATTCTGGTAGTAGTAGTCAAATGCCGTCATCGTGCAAATGGCCTGTTAGTATGACATATCCAACCCTCCTTCAGGATAGTGATTTCCTTTGTTTTCTCCTTGAGAAGGACAGTCAAAGCTCTCTGAGCAGACACTCTCGTAAGTGGACAGCTGTACTTCCACTACAGCCACCTTGACAAAACCCACTTACAGAAATTCTCGAACTGTAAGGGGTCTGCTCCAGTTACGGAGCTCCAGTTCTGTTTCCCAAGCCTCGTGGTTTCTTTCAGGTCCCCTCGTCATTCACTTTTTTTGTAATCTTTTATTATTTCCATCTGTAAAATTTCCATCTGTAAAATGGCAAATAAAGAATGAATGAATGAATGGATGAATGAATGTCCGCTTATGGGAGCTTTAACTGTATTAATGAGTGTGAGAAAAATTGCTGTTAACCAGGATGTGTGCAATTTTTTTTTTCAGACACTCCTGCCCAAATGTACTACCTGCACACTTGTTGCTGGGTTCTGAACATGTTTGGTATATTTTTCATCCTGGCTGCACATGAACACTATTCTATTGATGTGGTGATTGCTTTCTACATTTCCTCTCGTTTGTTTCTTTATTATCACACTTTAGCTAACACACGTGCATTGAAGCGCATTGACAGTAAGAGAACGCGAGTGTGGTTTCCATTGTTTGGGTTCTTTGAAGAAAAGGTGTCTGGGAAAGTACCTAATGAGTATGAATGGCCTCTAAAATGGCCCAACTTTTTATGTTCTAAATCAAAGTCTCATTGATTAGTGACAGGACTCTCAAATGATATATAGACTTACATGTAATTTTAGTTGATTTTAGTTAGTTTAAGAATGTCAATTCAATCTTGGCATATTTCAAGGTCCTATTCTGCCTCTTTTGGGCAATTTAATTTCAGAAAGTAAACCCATTCTGCGGGATTTATTGAGAGTCCTGGGTTGGGAAAATTGTTTAAATTGATAATCAACCAAGTTTTATTTTGTGAAAATTGCCTCCACCTTTGACCATTTGCATTTACCAGTACTGTTATAATATAAAACATTTGTTGGGCCCTTGTTGGATCAGAGTTCAGTTTTAATAACTAAATGTTGTCACGTGACTGTGTAATAGGTTTTCTGGACTTTATGAATCAGAATAATTGTTAAGATATTTATAGTAATCCCTTTAATTGTACACACATTCAAATCAGAATAACTAACGTGTATTACATTGAAATAACCAAGATGATATGGCATGAAATTCTGGGAGTTTCATTCTTTGAAATGTTTGCAGATTTCCTAACGATCTTGCAATTAAGATATGTATATCCAGATATATTTTGTGCCAAATGTATACAAGTTCCAAATCATGTTAATGGTATAATCAGTTATCAATTTCAGACTTTGTTGATAAGCACAATTTAAAACAAGCTTTACAATGTATGCTGTTTATTCAAGTGTATATTACACAATGTAGCTGTTAGTAACAATATCTTTGTTTCTAAATGCAAACATTTGATTGAGAAAATCCCCCATAAACGGTCGCCAATCTTCAAAATAAAACTCCCACAGAAATTTCATGCTGAATGTTAAGTTATTTGTCGAACTTGATGATGACAGTTTCTTGGAATGCTGGTTACTGATGACTTTTATTTATATATTATGTAGTATTCTGGTGAAAACAATATTTTAATATGAATGAAAGATAATCAACATTTTAGATTATTTGTCATTTGTTAGTAATAATACGTTGTTAATTAGTTCAACTATTTAGTTTGATTGGACATCACAACATCACAGTTACTAAGAAAATGAGCAACAGGGCAACAATTTTTGTATGAATTGGTATGTTTATAAGTAATCGGAGTGATATTCTATACATCTTTTTAATATATTGGTATTTATTTATACATATTATAAAATTGTATAAGGTTTTAATATGTTTGTTTTGTTAGGGACTCATTCAAGGAATGTGCCCATGTAAAATGCCAATCAAAAGAAATTGATTTTTTTTTTCACAAATTTTGTTTGAAGGATTTGCAGGTACCTTGTACATGGATATTATTTTGTTTGCTATATTCTCTGCTGTATCTTGTCTGCTTATCAGACTGATAAGTTGGGTGCTGATTGCTTTTAATGTTAAAATATATTAACTTATTCTAGAAATCAGAGAAAACTCTTTGCCAAAAAAAATTAGCAATGTTTTTAGAGATTCATGTTCATTATCTTAATATATTTGTTTTAATTTTTGTTTCCCTGTCTCAGATTCTCATTACCATAATTTGAGACAAACGAAAATAAAAATTAAACTGGTTTAAAATTTTCAAACCAAAATAAAAAGTGAACCACAACATATATAAAGCCAATGTAAAGTATTGAATTTCAGTAACAATAATTATTAATAATATATTTGTGACGATCATTGATAGTATTTACTTGATTATCAAAGAAAGGGTGAAATAAAACAATTCTTACACAGCAGTATTGTAACTATCATCTAAATTATTTTCTTGGTTGGACGGAAATGTTCAGAAGAGAAAGATGGGTAGTTTCTTAGTGTTGCGGATGGTGTGATCACCAAATGACGTAAAACAAATGATTCAAAAGACACTGAACAATACCCATACCACAACACAAAAGCTAACCAACAATGGCTTCCGCAACACCAAGAAACACCCGAAAGATGGCTCATGGTTGGTGTACGACGACCTGACTGACGTCATAAAGCCTAATACAGTACAACCTAATACAATACAATACAACCTATCACTACCTAATACAATACAGTACAACCTAATACAATACAGTACAACCTAATACAATACAATACAACCTAATACAATACATTACAACCCAATACAATACAATCTATCACTACCTAATACAAACCACTGGTTGGTGGATCCAAACTCAAATGAAGAGGTAGGGGTGGGGGTGGGGGGAGATCGGGCTCCACGTACCCTTCCCCTAGATCCGCCACTGAATAATAGAAAGAAAACTCTCCATCGACTTAACCACCATATCACTCGAACGCATCGCTAATTCTTCACACAGAATCGCGTAGGGAAGGGGAGGGTTTAAATGTTGTTTCATGAGTATTTACGAGTTGGCTCGTAGGAGCCTTTTTTTTTTTTTTTTTTTTTTTTTTTCATTTCACGAGAAGTTCTCTCGTGTTCTTAAAAATTCCCGCGTGCTTATATAACTCAATAATGCACTCAGCGCGTTTTGTATTTCTTTAATAAATAGGGAAGTCATAAACGATAATAAGGAATCGAAGTTTGCATATGAACCAACATACCGCAAAACAGTGCTGCTATCAGATGCCGTGCGAATCAGAGAGAAAGACGCCATTTCTACTCAAATGTATCTTTGTACGTCGATTTTTGCTATAATTAGTTAAAGTTAAATAGTTAAAGGCAGTTCGAGAGATTCTACAAATAGGTTATAAAGAAAATCATAGATTGCCCTGTGACTGTAAAAGGTTGTCGTTTTTGAAAGGGAAAGGTGATCGGATTGAAGTACCGAGGTCTTTAGATAAGGGAATTAATTGAGGGAGTCAACTAGTTAAGGTTTGAAATGTTATTGCGATTTATTTTAATTCAAACATACAGATTTTGACCCCTCTGACGAGACATTTGCCCCAGGAGTGCGCGTACCAAAATGAACTATTTTCATTAATTATGTATGTCTGCGCTATTGTTTTGCTTTTGAATTGCTATTGTTTTGGCTTTTTAATTTGCATTTCACACCCAAAAGGTGTGAAATGGGGGAGGAGCTAAGCCTTTTATACCGGAACTTCGTGTTTTAGGCTGGTTCTCATATAATCGTCCCGGTCGTCCGAGTCATTTCAAAAGTTTTTTGCAAACGACTCAGACGATCGGGACGACTCAAGCGATTTGGGTTCTCATATGATCGCCCCGGTCGTCTCGAACGTCAATAGCGCAGTCGTAAACTGTGTTCGACAACATGTTTTGGACAATAATACTGCATTCTGGAGTAGATTTAGGTCGCTTCGATCGCCTCAGTCGTCCCGGTCGCCTGAGAGTAGTTCTCATATGATCGTCCCCGATTATTCTCGATCGTCCAAGTCGTCCGGATAGAACACAGTTCTATCCAAGCGACCGCGATCGTCCCAGTCGTCCGGGTCGTTTGCGATCGTCCCGGGTCGTCTCAGAAGTGTTCTCATATAATCGTCCCGGTCGTCCGTGTACTTTTTGAAACGACTCGGACGACCGGGACGACCGGGACGATTATATGAGAACCAGCCTTTAAGAACGGTATGCATAACTAATATATGGGGTTAGCACTCTGGACTCTGAATCCAGGGATCCGAGTTCAAATCTCACCTTTTTACCATTTGAATTCCTTAAAGTTGAAAACCAGACATAAATGTATTCCAATAAAAAGCCTTCTAATTTTTCTCTATTTTTATATGGGTACGTCGTAGACGTATATAACACTTTTAAACATAGAAGTATCCAGAGTCTTTTCATTTTATCATATGTGCCATGGTTATAGAGTTTTTCTAAGCAGACACAGTTTACTATTCACCTTGCATAGCACCGTTGGTGTAGCGATGAGAAAAGTTAAGTTTTTTTCTTCCTTTCGCAAAGACAGAGGGGCCTTGGAAACGAGTTTGCTATAAGTATGTGCTTCCGCCAGAATTCGAGGAAAGAGCATGGTTCCGCAGTTGTTTTTCTAGGAAAACATGTTTAGAATAAATAAATGAATAAACGAGTAAAATGGTTTCTTCGAAGATGACGTTGCAAATATCTCAGGGAGTTGATCAGGAGGACACAGTAGACTGCAGTGTCTCCATAAAACGTTGTACAGGCAACGCTACGACAAGAAACATGATTGATTTACTTTTGGTCATCACCATTCTTGTATTACTTGGTATTGCTTCTCCAGTGATTCGTGGTAGATGTCATGGTAAGTTGTTATTACAGACGCTTTTAAAAGCATTATGATCCTCTATAACTCCTGAATTTAATCATTTTGGTTCCTTTTATGTTGTAATTAATTTATCACAATGCCATCTTAATTTCGTTGGCGTCTTCTATGAGGTATAAATAACTGTTTTTGACATGCCAGCGCATTCTAATTCAGAAAACAAAACGATCAGCTCTAGTTAACTATAAAGGGTATTAATTTTATGGCCGGTTCTTTATAAAACCCGGAAAAATAATGAAAGTCATGTTTCAACGAAATACGTTTCCCCGTGACCACGTTTGCAATTTCATTTATCACTTTTAAAACTGTGTTCATACTAAGGCGAAACATTTAAGTCTGCGGATAGCGAATGAACATGTTAACATCAGGCAGCGCATTGCGCGAATCATGATTGACTGAACATGTTTATTCTGAACATGATCGTCGTATCCTTGTTAAACACGAAGGGCATGCAAACGAAGTTGGAGTTTTATTTTTTCCGGTTCATGCATAGAGCAAGGCTGATACTACGTAGAACATTTAACGCGACAACGACATGATAGAGCCCAAACTGAAAGCCAAAATCAAATGCAACCGTGGACAGTGGTTGGGTCTCGTCAGCACGGTGTAGTAGTAAAAAGATAAGGGAGCTTAAAGGCTGGTTCTCATATAATCGTCCCGGTCGTCCCGGTCGTCCGAGTCGTTTCAACTGAATTTTTTTGCAAACGATTCAGACGATCGGGACGACTCAACCGATTTAGGTTCTCATATGATCGTCCCGGTCGTCTCAAACGTCAATAGCGCAGTCGTAAACTGTGTCCGACAACATGTTTTGGGCAATAATACTGCATTCTGGGGTAGATTTGGGTCGCTTCGATCGCCTCAGTCGTCCCGGTCGCCTGAGAGTAGTTCTCACATGATCGTCCCCGATTTTTAACGATCGTCCTAGTCGTCCGGATAGAAGACAGTCCTATCCAAGCGACCACGATCGTCCCAGTCGTCCGGGTCGTTTGCGATCGTCCCGGGTCGTCTCAGAAGTGTTCTCATAGAGGGGGACATTGGGGTTTGCGGTATTGCGGTATTGGACAATTTTTCATGCGGTATTTCGGTAATTCTAATCTAAAATTGCGGTATTGCGGTATTCTCAAAACCTGCGGGATTCGGTTTTTTAGCGTTTTAATCGGTATTAAAAATCATCCGCCAGTGTTTTACAACCCTTTTCAATCATTTTCCAGTTTCTTGTCGACCCTTGTCGTTTCGGAAACGCTTCGAAACATCTCCAAGGATCTCTGAGGCCCGGTTCAGACGCCGAACTTTTCATGAGCCGAACCTAATACCTTGAATTAAGTACATGAAAAGTTCGGCGTCTGAATCAATTAAGAACGGCTATTTGAATTTGGACCGGCTGAGCCGTTCTTTTCGCCTGGCCCAGCCGGGAATTTCGGCTTTGGAACGGCTTTGATTCAGACGCCGAACTTTTCATGAGCCGAACCTAATGCATAAATTATTATAACGTATTTTACATGCAGTTTCTCGTAGAGAGCATGCGTCGTAGAGCGTGTGTAGCATCATGGCGGCTTGGAGAGCAAAACTTGTGGATAACACCGAAGACATGTGTAGCTCCTGCTTCGCTAACACAAAGTATGTTTGTATTAAATGTCGCATGCCGATCTGTAACAACTGTTCTACTTTCGAAAACAACGAAGATACTGTTGGTTGGACGACAGGAAGATCTGTTGGGCATTGTGAACCGTGCCTCAAGGACAAGATGTTGCTGGAAGATTCTCAAACCAAGAAAAGTGATGGCGGGAAACGAAGAAAGGCAAATAATGGGCAAGACAGGACCAACAACCCAGAAAAGTACGTGTTGAAATAACTTTTACAACTAATTCGTAGGTGACATTTTTATTCCAAGACTGTTTTATTGCTAGGCAGTGACAAGGTATTCTATAAATTTCCGTACTTTATAAAGTTTCTCAGTGTTGCAATGTGGTGGTTTGCAAGGAAACAGGTTACCTCGCCCCATTGCCAAGGCTTCCAGTTGTAAGAAACAATGTGAATATTCTTTTCTCCGTTCTAAAAGCCAAATGCAAAACGGAATGGACAACAGAGAAATACATATTTCTCGTTATTGCTTTTGTGTCTTTTTTTGCCCAATATTTAGAATGGGCTATGCCATCAAATTTTTGTACTCCCCTGAGGGTCGTGAAGGGGTAAAATGGGAACTGGGATTAGCCTTATTTTGGACTGGGAAAATGGGATTTACTCACTGGGACTGGGATTTAGCCACTGGGAATGGGATGAACAATTATAAAATGGGAATGGGATTTCTTTTCTTCAGCGGTCTTTGCTCCAATATTTTGAAATAGAAAAATAAAATTTCGTAGCAATAGACCTTGCACTCCTCAGTAGAGACAGTGGAGACCGTGAAATCAGTATTTTTCACCTTCGCGCCCGCGGTCTAGCTACCAGGCTTACACGGTTGCATAGTTAGAGGGTCGTGAAGGGGTAAAATGGGAACTGGGATTTGGACCAAATTTAGGCTGGGAACTGGGATTTGGTACCCCCCTTCACGACCCTCTCCCCTGGGTTGAGGAACAGTGGATTTCTTCAGGGTTCGCAGCACATTTTGATGGAATTCTTTAGGGATCATGGTGTAAATATGAGGAATTCTTCAGGGGAACTAAGGAAAAACAAAGGAATTCTTCAGGGGTGGTAGGAAAAACACAGTCGAGGATGGGGAATTCTTTAGGGGGACACTGTTTTGGAGAGGAATTCTACAGGGGGATGGTCTTTTTGGGGCTTTCTTGAGGGGCGATGCACAAACTGTGTTCCTGAACAGGGGGGGGGGGGGGGGGGGGTGAGCATATTGAATGCAATAGCCCAATATTGCCACTACAATGGCAACATACATTTAATATACAAACTTCTTGCCGCCTAGCAAAAATTTCTTTTTATCATAACTTTTTAGTGACGTATTTTTAGCCTCTTTTTGAAAATATCATTGTGATTAGCATGGTATTTTTTATCTTCTTAAATTTTAATGTAATGAAATTTTTAGATGCAGGGCCCCTATGGATACCAGCCTTAGAGCTGAATGGGCCACACTGCTGAAATAGAGTTTTACTTAGTTACTTACTAACATGCAAATTACAATACTTTTAATTTGTTTTGGTATATTCCAGTAGCATTGAAGAACCTCTCAGTCCATCAGATTCAGAGGAGGAACTGTTGGATATAGATGAACAGGAGGGCAACCAAAAGGAGAACAAAGAGGATGGTAATAAGTCAAAGAAGAAGCCGAAAAAAGCAGGAAGAAAGCCCAGGTGGTCACAAGAGCTGCTGAATGATTTTATAGATATAATTGTGAGCAATGATCACTACAAGACAAAGCTGATATTTAGGAACACTAAATTTCAACAGAATGGGGAAATCTATGGGAAAGTTCGTGAAGAACTGAAGCAGAGATGTGATGCAAGGGGAGAGAGTTTCCGCTTTACCATTGAGCAAATGAGATCGAAGTTCAAGAAATGCGTGTCAGAATGTAAGAGAGCCGCTCTTACAATTAAAACTGGAACTGGCATTAAAAGATTCCAAGAAGACAAAAATTTTGGGGCATGGTTTCAAAAGCTTTTTGACGTAGTCCAAACAAGAGAATCGTGCCAGCCAGAGCAAGCAAGCGAACCTTCAGCAAGTCAGTTTTGCCGAACACTTGCTAGCACACCAACAGCGGATACTTCTGAAAGTGAAACATCATCTGTTGACCAAAGCCAGAATATGTTTGTTCCTGTGAAACAACCAAAACGAAAAAGCAATCGGGATGACACAATCTGTGAAGCTATTAAATTAATGAAAACAATTGCAGAAAAAGATCCATCAAAGGAACTTATAAGTTTTATGAAAGATGATATAGAGAAAGCACGGGAGCACGAGTTAAAATTGATGCAAATGATGCTTTCATGTGGAAACCAGCAACTATTTCAGGGTCAGAGTCCTATGTCTGCAGCAGGGCATGTAGGATTTGCATCACCTGCCTATAACAGTGATGGCTTCTACATGCCTTATCCATCAGCTCCCCACCAAAATATACAAAGTACTTATGCTTCAGAAGGTTCCATATATCAGTTTCAACCCCTTTCTCCTGCAAATTCTCGGCCAACATCTGTTAATTCTAATTCTTCTACTCCAAGCCCTTCATCTGTTGGTGAGGTAGTCACTCTTACCAGGGCTAAAAGTCCTGTTTACCACCCTATGTGATTATATTATTATACAAACAAGAATACATGTAGGAAGCTGAAATTTTTATATTCCTTTATATTTGGGAATAGAGTGGTGAAGTGTGACAACATTAATTTTTTTGGCCTATTATTTTGGCTTTAAAATCCTAATACATATAAAGGATGCTACTGTCTCATCCTCACAAACCCAGGTAGTTAGGGCAGAAGAAAGTTAAATTGTCAGAGTAAAATTGATTTCAGTGAAAGTGTACAAATAAATATAACAAGCAGGGGAGCCCCTTGGTTCCTTCTGTTATAATACTGATTTCACTTTCTATTGTCTGATTGTAGGCCAGATTGACTAGAATAAACTGATTATTTGTGATTTGATATACACTTTTTTTTTGTACAACAATAATTACCACTTAACCACAATTTTTGTGCATGTCATACTTACCCACTCTATAGTAGGGAAAGGAATTTTACAGTTTGTGGACATGTTGTGTTAATAAGCTGCTTTATGAACACTGACTTGAATCAAAGCAAAGCAGCTCTTTACTTTCTCTTGAGATTACATGGTTATGGTAACAGTTATACTGTGGGCAACTGGTAGTATAAATCGGTGTAACTTGTAAGGAGAATACAATGTAGTCAGCCAGTAAGAGTTCTTTATAGGTAATAATGAGCCCATTTTCTCTCAAATACAAATGTATTTTTCTTAGAAACACTTTAATAGTAACATGTTAAACAACACTAGCACTTACATGCTAATAAACAGTTCAGGTTATTTGCAAATGTAGTCTTCCATTTCTAACACCACAAAGTCCTCCTTGGAGACATCCGAAACATTGTCCAAGTTTATGTCTTCAGCAATATCAATGTTGTGTTTAATTTTACCCTTGCTGCAATTTGGTATTTTCCTTTGTTTTATATTCATTATCATATATTGCCATACACCAGAACAAAAGGAAAATACCACATTGTACCAAGGGTAAAATTTTACCACAACATCAACAAAGGGGGTATCTACTTTAAGAAAGGATTTGGCCATGACAAATAATTTATTATTAATGAATTAATTATTGTCCATGTGGTAAGTGGTCTAGCAAACCATGCCAGTTTGTTTTTCCAAAAACAGTTTGTCTGCAAGGGCATTTCGTATAACATTTGCCTGCTGGGATGTATCTCTGATTTTCTCACAAGAGGTCATTTGTAGTAATTCCCTTATCTGATTCCTATCACGTCTCTGGTTTGTAACTGGATTAAGTGTTAAGTCTAACTTTCTGCTAAGGGTTTCTCCCTTGTCAATGCACACATTGTGCAGAACCATACAGGCCAGAGTTGCCATTTTAACTTCTTCTTTACTACTTTCACATTTCCTTAGAAGGACTCGCCATCTTCCCTTCAGTTGACCATAACAACCTTCGATCACCATCCTTGCTCTACTCAATCGATAATTAAAATACCTCTGTTTTTGTGTTGGGACAGCGTTGCCATAGGGTTTCATGAGCCATGTTTTAAATGGAAATGCTGAGTCTCCAAGCACCAAGGGTGGTACAAGCACTCCGCCAATGTCCTTCCCAATGTCAGGAATCAGCCCATTTTCTTTTATGTCTGCCCAAAGTTGAGTTGACTGGAAAATAATTGAATCATGTGAGTTTCCAGGAAACCCACAAGTACCCCACATGAAACGATAGTTTGAGTCAACCAACCCCATCATAACAATGGAATAGAAGTTCTTAAAGTTGTAGTATTCTTTACATGATTGAAGACCTCCTGGTGGGCATTTGATGGGAATGTGACAGCCATCTAACGTCGACCAACAACATGGAAACTGCCAAAGTTCCTCCATGTCCATCATTTTCTTCTTAAACTCTTCCTCTGACTTGGGCATATGTTTGGTCACACACTCTTCCCATAAGTTTTCCACTATTGCCTTTGTTACCTCATTGACGATTGTACAAACTGTAGAAACCCCTAGTCCAGTCATCTCTGCGATTGTGTAATAATAATCGCCCCTGGCCAGACGATAAAGACAAATAGCCAACCGACATTCTGGTGAGATCGGCTCTTCGTTCACTGTATCTCTTTGAAGGACATGCCTGATCCGAAATAGGATAAAACGAAAAGTTCCACGTGAAACTCGAAACGTTTTCTTGAAACGTTCTTCAGAATAAGTATTCCAAACACAGTTAAACCATCCCGTGTTTCTCCCAAGGCGACGGCACGAACGACTATATTCAGGTGCTGCATTTTCCCGAGACAATAACAAGAGCAGAGTTACTAAACAGACATGTACCAGATGTTTTCTTCTTGAAACCATGTAATGCAAAAGGGTCTGCATTTTTTTCTTCCTTATTCTCGCTCTCTCCATCATTGTTCGCAACAGAAAAACCCTCGATATGGGACGAGTGATGCTTGTTCTGGCATCGTCCGCCATGTTTACACTTTGCCTGAAAACCGCTGACCTTTCGATTTGTTTCTCTTCAAACTGAATTAAGTTCGGCTAATTAAGTTCGGCGTCTGAATCAACAGGCGTACTTTTGTTAATTTGGGTCGGTCCAAATTCGAATTAAGTTCGGCTCATGAAAAGTTCGGCGTCTGAACCGGGCCTGAGAGTCCTAAGTTCCTCTAATCCGTCACGCGAGTTTATATTACATGAAGCGTGATAACAATTTGATCGTTTCAACAACCAATTAAAAGTCACGGCACTGACGCACTGACATTTAATATTTAATATCGACCTTTGCTGACCCCCACCAAGGGTCCAAGATCATGACCAAACCTCGCGCTTTGCCACACAGACCAGACATTTTTCAACATGGCTGCAGCAGCGAGATCCGCGATCGTGACGAGAGAAGTCGAAATGGCCGTAATCGATTGTGTGGGGCTATTTTACGAAGGGGGACAAGGCGACGAAATTACCGAAAAAAGTTTAGGTGTCGGGTGAACAAAGAAGAAAAACGGCTCGCCAAATTTAGGGAAAGCATTAGGTAAGTTTAATTTGGATTGTTTCATTGCACATCACCGGGGACATCAAAACGAAACCTGACCTGATTTGACCTGATTCTGGCATTAAAAGTATATAATAGTGATAAGGACAAACACAACAAACAAACAGTGACCATCATTGCAAGGTTTGCTTGTGGTAATGGGTTGTAGTTGTCCGGAGTGCATGGCTTCATTTGCTTTCATGGTCTTTTACAAGGATTGTGTGACTGACTCTCTATGCTGTCCCGATGTGTTATATATTAAGTCATTAAGTATTATTGCCCCCGTTTTAAATACGTATAAATGGACAACGAAGCACGCGTTCAGGTAACCTAAATTATGGACTCAAATGGACCTAATGAAGCAAACGTACGAGGAAATCGAAGTTAAGGAGAATTTGTTTTTCCTTGAGTCATCACGTTAACCTGGCCCCACGTAATGATATCAACGAACACTCCAATGGTTGGCGAAAGACATCCCTTTAACATCATTTCATCCCTCACAAATGACAAATTTGGTAATGCCGTATACTAAACCGACTGAACCCTACCCTAAAATACATTTGATGGACCTTGATGGCCTTTCTAGATGTGTTAATAAAGAATTGACCGCAGTACTAAAATGCAAAATCTGCGTGTGGAGGTGGGTACAATCTGCGTGTGGAGCTGAATAGATAGGTAAAAGTATTTTAAAGCATATGAAATATAGTGGCCCATCAGGTCGGTGCTTATCTCCGGTTTCCGTAGCATGTGACGATTACGAGTATGTGTGTACCTCCGTCCCCTGGATGGGAAGCTACTCCTTCGCAAGGTTACCCACCAGCATTACATTTGTCGGTACCTATCTGTACACCTGGGTGGCGCCTGGGTGGCGCCTGGGTGGAGAGAGGCACCGTGAGGGTAAAGCGTCTTGCCCAAAAACACAACACAGTATTCGACCAGTACTCGAACCGGGCAATTCGATCCGGAGTCCAGTGCGCTAATTGTTAGGCCACCGCGTCTCCTACAATTGCTTGTAGAGAAATTTGCATTTTTGACAAGACCCTTGTAAAGTACAAAATCACATAACAGTTGAAGGTTGCAGTTGGAACCACAGATATTTTTATATAAGGAAATCAATGTGCTACTCACTAGACCTCAGGGCCTTCACAAAATGCCCTGTAGATGACCATGGAAAATAGAGGAAAGACGATAGATGTTGCGGGAGTAGGGCCACTAATAGAGAAGACGTTTCTCAAGACTATTTATAGTGCACCAACACGATGTAAGGAACGCTATTACCTATAAAAACATCCGCCAGTAATTAAGGCCAGCAACCAAGACATTCGGCATTTTAGAATGTAAATTCGTGATAAACATTTAGCACTGAGTTTGGGAGGGAAAAAATTCAGTCCTTTCTTTCACAATCATAAAAGTGAAACAATAAAGGTAACTAAAGTTGATTTTTGTTCACTATTAGCCAACAAGCTACTGGACGTTACTGTCGTTACTCATTTTGCTAAAACGGACATAACTGATTAAGTTGTTGGGCTTGTTGTTCAAGGCTAGCAAACCTCTCAACGGATTTTCTCGGTTTTTACACGGTAAATATTCACGATTTTTGGTGAAACAGAAGAAACATTAATTAAGTCTAATCTAACAAAGCTGAACAAAGCCATAAAAAAATCGGTACATAATTTTCGGCAATTTACTCACTTTTCGTGTTTTACGTTTATTGGGTTTGTGTATGTACAAAAATTGTTGTCTTTCTTTTGTGATCGAGAGCAAAGAAAATCCTATCAATTTGTCAATTGTTATAAAAATTCACCGTGTGGAATGCGCGCAATAAACGTTTTAGTTACCGCAAAAACCTCTATTTTCGTGACGTCATCAAAATAAACAAACGCGCGCTCGCGCCATTTTCGTGTCCATGCCTCGCGCGCCAAAAAACTATATGGAGCTACCTTAAGCGGACATGTGCGCGAAATTTAACGAACAGAGCAGCGGCCTGGGTATTCTATCGATTTTTGACAAGGTAATGCGGTATTGCGGTATTTGTCGATTTTTTTTGCGGTATTGCGGTATTTGTCGATTTTTTTTGTGGTATTGCGGTGTTCAGAACCCCCCAATGTCCCCCTCCTCATATAATCGTCCCGATCGTCCGTGCACTTTTTGAAACGACCGGGACGACCGGGACGATTATATGAGAACCAGCCTTAAGCAACCACGACGGCGACGGCAGCGAGAACGGCACAAAACAATAGGTTTAATGAGCGAAAACAATGCGTCTACATGTGTCGCACGTGCATTTTACATTTTCGTACATTTCTTTGCCGTTCCCTGCAAAACAACAACGTCAAATGATCAAATTATAGGTTACGTGGAGAACGTGAACACGCGATGGTCAATTTTCCTTTCTCCATTTGAACTGGAAAGCCATCCCTTCACATTCAGGACAATCCAGTCACATTAAACAAACTAAACAAATTGGAGCAATGAGTACTTTAAAAAAGCGCTAACAGGGGTGGATCCAGGATTTTTTTTATGGGGGGTGGCTACGGATATATGCCTAAGTCTATAATTGTTTTTTTTTTTAATTGTTGCAGTTAAAAAGAAAACTGTTAAAACCAATGCAGGGATTTTATTAAGGTCAATTGAGATTTTGAACAGGAGGGCAATGAGTTTGAGCAGGTGGACACATGATCGATTGGAAGGGCTGAAGGCCCATCCCCTCTAGGGGGTCCGGGGAAATTTTTAAATTTTAGTCTCCCGGAGATGCATTTTCCTGCATTTTGAAGCTTGAACGTAAGCATCTTACTGTTGCTTGAAACATTGTAGTTTGTTTGTTCAATCAAATGAATACAGATATCTGAAGTCATGGACATCAAGTTATCAAGTTGAGTACAAAAATATTGTTTAATCGACCGTTCTGACCTTTTTCCGGTCGCCATAACACAAATGGAACTTGTTGCAACTCAGTGAAATCATGCAGAACTTAATGCAGAGCACTAAGCTGGCAATGCATTGTGGGGCGATTTCAGTTGTTTATCACGTTTCTTCTGTACAGGGAGCAACGGGAGGTAAATAAGCAATAACCTCGTTGTTTTTTAAGTTTAAATATGCTTTATTTTTTAGAACACACATTAAAAAGGCCAAGTTAGTAAACTGTTTAAACTTGTTGGTGACAAAAATAAGGTTTAGATATTCAAAGCAGCCCGGCAAAATTGTGTTCACAGCCGGTCAATTTGCCCGTTGCCCGACTGCCCGGCCCTTAATGAAACCCCTGCCAATGGTCTAAGGGGGGGGGGGGGGGGGGGCTAGCCACCCAATCCATCCCCCTGGAACCGCCCCTGGCTAATCCTTTTTTTCAAGTGACGTTTTCCATTGCGTTGTCTCATCGTTGCTTAAGCTCTCTATAGAAAAACTAGCGCGAACGCCAATTCTCTACCAAATCGCACGTGGTGATGGCAACAGATGAGCTCGAATTCAAACGTTTGCCAATTGAACCACATCACAGCGGCGCGTGACCATGAGTAACAGGCAAAGAATTTGAATTATAATTCAACACATTGATACACTGCCCAAACATGGTCAAAAAGTTATCGATATACGCTATGCCTACATGACGTATATCCAGCGATGGCAGTAAATTACGCATTTTGAAGGAAAATGAAAATGACCGCTGCCTGCACTGTCGTGTCACTGTCCAGAAGTGACAGCGACTTCGTCGCCCATTTGTTGTCGTTGGAATATCGTCGAAGGTATGCTATTTTTTCATGACTTTGGCTTCAGTTTGCCCTCCTCAGGGCGAGTGGCTCCTTGACGGAACCAAAAAATGAAAACGAAAGGGAGTAAAGGAAAGAAAAATGATGAGCCTACGACACGAGGTATTCCCAGGCGGTCACCCATCCAAGTACTAACCTCGCCCGTCGGGGCTTAACTTTGGTGATCGGACGAGAACCGGCGCGTGTCAACCCGTGACAGTGTCCCTTTTTCACAGTTAACTCTGCTCATTTGTATTACATGAAATCTAGCATGTATGTGAGGCAATTTCGGGCTATTTTGAAGTGTTAGCCCGAAATTGCCTCGCATCCACGTTGGATAACATTGTAATGCAAATGAGAAAAATCAACCGTGAAAAGGGCTATTGGCTACTCCCGCTGCCTCTTTCACTGTGTCACTCATTCACTTTCATTGTTAATGCATGGCGATATGGGGACAGGTCCAGCAACGCGAGACAATGGATTAGTCTTTTGGAATGGTATTTCCATATAATCAATCCCTTATCTAGCCTTCAGTATATGTAACAAACGAATCGCAATGTCTGCTTCACATTCATTTGCTTTTGCTCATTCCACTTTTAATTATTTCTAACTTTTTTTTTTTTATTTTCTTCATTTTAGATATTGATGAGTGTTCCTCTGGCAATAATCCCTGCCCGACGCATGCCCGATGTATAAACGTCATAGGTTCCTTCAGTTGCGAATGTTATCATGGTTACCAGGGAAACAACTGCTTTGACGTAGATGAATGTAAACTTGGAATACACATGTGTGATGAACATGCTAATTGCACAAATACTATGGGCTCGTATGAATGCATCTGCCATACTGGTTTCTATGACGACGGAATTTCTTGCAAAGACGTAAATGAGTGTAGGGCCGGCACTTACAAATGTGATCTACATACCAACTGCCTTAACACAAACGGTTCTTACAAATGTGTATAAAGAAGCACAATTAACAGTTAGTTTATAAATGTTCGTGTTATTTTATTCTATTTCATTTCATTTTATTCTATTTTATTCGCGAGACTTTATACAAGAATTAAGCATACGGTCTCTTGACACTACTTTGCCGCCTATAGGCGTAGTTAATTGTGTTCAGTTTAGCCTGTGAAGAGGCCTTCTGGTTTGGAATAAGGCGAAAAGAAAGGTCGCTAGAGAAATGAACCGAGTGAAATTTCCTTTCCTCCTACTTCGCTGCCGGCATTTCTTTTCCTTTTGTGGTCTCTCTTTTCGCTCTACCCCCAACCAGAAGGATTGTTCACAGGCTGTATGTACAGTAAGCTGTTGCAATTGTAAAAAAGAAAATAACAAAGGTAAACAGTGTCTTTTTTCTCTCTTATGTGTTATAAATCCTATTTAAAGCGCTTAAAACTCCTCTTAATAAATATACCAGGGTAAGGTGGCAACATTGATGGATTTTTTTTGGCGATCGATTTATCGAACTTTGAGTGAGGAGCAGTTTAATGTGTTTTTCATCTTTTTCATGATATAAAACGAACAGTTAATCTGAAAATTAAAAATATAATTTCTCGCACAAATCACTCTAAACCAATCCAAGAAGCTTACAAATAACAATAAAAATAATTTGCACAGGCAATGCAAATTTATTTGTTTTGAATTCATTCATACATCGGAAAATAGAAGAATATGTGTTCCATTTTCATGCAAATAAATTTTACCGATATGTTATATAAATTTTATCGTATAAATGACAGCTTTTTTTCACTGACAGATGAAGAGTTATCTGGTTGTTATCCCTCTGCCATAGCTTCCTGCACACAGAATAGTTAAAGGGAGATGTCACAGGGATTTTGATCTTTTGTTAAAAACTATTAATATTATATATTTGACAAAGTACCATTGCTCTGACTCAAAATTAAAATGCTCTAGACTCACCGGGTATCACTAAACTCACCGGATATCACTACACTCACCGGGTATCACTACACTCACCGGGTATCACTAGGGTATCACTAGACTCACCGTTTATTGTTTATTGGTGTAACAGGTAATCGCTGGGTCCAAAGAACATTCATGAATGTCCATTATCTTTTTTAGAGTTATTTCCCAGTATTTTTCTCCCGTATGGCATTGTGTGAATTTGCCATGATATTCTGCCCACTATGGTCTCTAGGTTCTGAGGGCAGAATCAATAATGGCTGTTTGCAAGCAATCTTGGTTTGTTTGAAAAAAACAATAAAAATAAATCGGTATCTATAAGATAAAATACCAAAAAAGCGAACACCCTGTATTTAGCGGACACTGGAGCATTTCCCGAGGGTGTCCGCTTATAACAGGTCCCGCTCACGCAATGGGTGAAGGCAAAGGGGGATGGGGGCAGGATTCCGCACAGTTTTCAAAATCGAAGTCATGCATACTTGTGTTGAAAACAAAGTTTTCGAAAAGCACAGGACAGAAATTTACAGATAATTTGCTTTTAGAAAGAAATGCCATACCTGCTGTTTAGTGGGGTTTATTGATCAAGTTACGAGTGAGTTTTCTGAAGTAATAAAGTTGACGCGATGCGGCGAGAACTCGATGGCGGCAATCATGTCCGGGACATCACCGACCAAACAATTAGGTTCCAAACGGCTCAATTTATAACGGTTATAAGAAGCTCATAAACTCTTACAAGTTTCTAGTTATTACTAGCATGCTCTGAAAGGAAGGTCTAAGATTCATTGGCGAAATTTACAGACTGACAACACGAGAAAGCGTTTGTTGAAGCCACAAATGTAATAATTGACCACAAATGTAATAAAGCCCTCAAATGTAATAAGGATTGACCACAAATGTAATAAAGCCCTCAAATGTAATACGAATTGACCACAAATGTAATAATGGATTTTACCGTGCGTTTTTCAGTTTGCACAGCAGGGTTACCAGCCCTAAGTTGTGAGGACCAGGATTTTGCCAGTCATGCATTATCTTTCTCGGACAACCAAACTTGGACAAACTGAAGTTGTCTATGTAGTGTGTTGGACATCATCTGTCATTCACGTGACCAAACCTGAAGTTGCTATTATCTCAACTAAACATTTTCTAGTACGGAACCAAGGCCCAGTTATAAAATGTAAACGAAGTAATGTTCGGAGTGAATATCTGTCAAGTTAAATTAAGAAACGTTTATTCACATTTCACAACCTGAACGAACGTAAGCAATTATTTATGCTAGCCTCTTGTCATTTCATTTTAGTTCACTGAGGTCTATCATCGGTCACTTGTTCAATCCCGAAGTAACAACTACAATACTGAAGAGCGCCTCGCAACCAGACTTTGTAAATTTTTTGTAAAATAAACTGCGTACTACTTTCAGCTGGCTACTCTACCATTTCAGAGGCAAATAAAATCTCCGTAACATCACCCAGTAGCAGTACCTTTATATGAAACAGTATAAACAGTTCAAAGTTTAATTGTTCAAATCGCACACAAATGATACGAGTCCCACATACGGTAATGCATGCAATCAGAAGCTTGAACTAACAATTCCAACAGCGAACAAGTATTTCCTTAAGGCGAATCAGTGAAGGGCTTTATGAAGCCACAAATGTAATAATTGACCACAAATGCAATAAAGCCCTCAAATGTAATAAGGATTGACCACAAATGTGAATGACAGATGACGTCCAACACACTACATAGACAACTTCAGTTTGTCCAAGTTTGGTTGTCCGAGAAAGATAATGAATGACTAGCGAAATCCTGGTCCTCACAACTTAAGGCTGGTAACCCTGTCGTGCAAACTGAAGAACGCACGGTAAAATTCATTATTACATTTGTGGTCAATTCGTATTACATTTGAGGGCTTTATTACATTTGTGGTCAGTCCTTATTACATTTGAGGGCTTTCTTACATTTGTGGTCAATCCTTATTACATTTGAGGGCTTTATTACATTTGTGGTCAATTATTACATTATATTTGTGGCTTCAACAAGCGTTCTACTTTTCCAGGTTTCTGCTTTCGTGTGACTGCTGCTGATGGCAATAACTCTGATCAAAAGCTCATCTCCCCTTTCTTGATTTATAAAAATGTGCGCCCAACTTGATATGATACAATAGGCACTTCATACGAAACAATGATTTATTTGATGTGTAACAAGATCGGTTTTATTGATATATCAAAAATTACAATGACACAGAAGCAATTGTTATGACACGAATATGTGACAGAATGACATCAATGAAAAAAATGATGCTAAAATGTAATTCACATCAAAAATGGTGAACTTGTTATTTTGTCACATTCGGTTATATGTCCTAAAAACAATTAAAATTGCATTACTATATTAAAATCATGCTTCTAACAAGACTAACAACTATGACAAATTACAAATGCTAGCGACTTAAAAGCTAAAAATTCCCTAGAAACTAATTATATAAAAAACTGATTGGTTATTTTGAAAACTACTTATAGCTGATTATGTTTATTTGGAAAAGAAAGCAAATCAAGATGCTGATAGAGACTTCTTTTAAAAACATTGACTGGTACAAAAGTTCTTAAGTTAATTGTCAGGCTGTTTCAGTATTTAGAGGTCATAACCATGAAGGAGCGATCAGCTTCCCTTTCCCTAACACAGCACGGTGTTACATAGCTTACACAGCCATGAGTTATTGTACTGTGCTGCTCACTGTTGAACCTTAGCATGCTCTTTATATTTGGCACACTTTTACTGTTGATATACCTTACAACAAAATCAGTACAGTGTAGTGGTCAAGGTTGAGTAGCGCTACAGTATAAGAAGTTAGAGGGAACTCGTTAAAACACATCTAAGTCCAAACTCAAGACATCAAGTTGCCAGTTGTGCTAGAAAAATTGAAAAATGTGACACCATGTGCATTAAAGGTGCAATCAATCAAAATCAATCAATCAAAATTCGACTTTTCGACAACAGTAGCAGCTCGGATCTACTAATGAACGAAAATTGACGTTTTCGCCCCGATGGACCGTTAGGAAGCCTAAAATAGCAGGTTTATGATTGAGAGGTTATCAGTATTTGTTCATGCAAAACGTGTTTTAACATCTTGAATTTAAGATATAAAAACAGGTCTTTAATTAAAAGTGTTCAAAAATTACAAAGCATTCAAAATTAGAATGTACCAATGTATTTATGTAGCGCTACCATAATTGCTTTTTATATCATCGACCGCCCATTAAAAGGCTACACTGTATATCCACATAGAGTAATATTTAAGAGTAAAAAAATCCAAACGGTTAATTATCATTTAGGGTGGCTCTCTGGTACCCGCGCGCCAGCCAGCTTTAGTCACTTTCCGCGCACTCACACGAAAAGTCAAACCAAAAATTAGCAAGAGAATTTTTCGCATTTCCTCAGGTGAATTTCTCGAAAACTTTACAAAGTTTGAGATGCAAAAGCTAATGTCCGCATATTCTTTTTCGAAAAAAATGAGTCAAACTCCTTCAGTTTAATAGCTAAATATACGAAGTCCTGTGATATAGGAAAAAAAAGTCTGAACGACCGTATATTTTTTTCTTCCAAATTGTTGTCCGTCATTATATCTGAAAGACAGAAAACTTACAAAATCACAAATGGAAACTCAAAATATTAAAATAAAATCAACTCTTGCAAAATATTTTGCCAAAATATTTGCAAAATTTAGCTCGTTAACTAAAATTGAAAGACATAAAAATCAGGCGTTGTAGCGTTATTTATGATAGTTTGTGTAGGTGCTTTCGTTAATATGCTAAGGAGCCACCTTAAAATAATTGATATTATAATTATGATTTATTACAATCATAAGCGTTATTTCTCGGCTGGACCACTTACTCCATCACTTGATTTGCTTCTTAGACCTCGGCGGGCGACACGTGGAACAGTTTGACAATCTTTGGATCCAGTCCACGTCGTCGGGTTTGAGACATTTCCCGGACCAATATTTCTTTTCTCATTTTGTTTGCCATTTCAACCTCGGCGGGCGAGATGTTGAACAGTTTGATCATCTTAGGATCCAGTTCGCGTGGGATACCAGGCTTTTTTCTCAATCTTTGACCTGCAGGGTAACACAGTTTTAAGTTCAATTGTATGTAATCTTAACAATGTTATGGTCTTAACAACGTTAAAGTTTCCAGTTTAACAAATATTGTTCTGCTATATACGGATAAGGGAAGTAAAAAGCAACAGGTGACCAATACGCCCGGAGCTGGATGAGATGTTTGTCCATCGCAGGAATACCCCCATCATGATGTCGCAGGAACTCATTTATTCACTAGGTGGGTGGAGATAAAGTTTCTTTTCTAGGTAAATTACACGACGGCAGAGACCAGGCCTTGAACCACCGACATTCAGATCTGAATCCCTAACCCTGGATATGGCGCAACATAATTTATTATTTTTATTATTATTATTATTACTATTATTGTTATTATTATTATTATTGTTATAACCACTACCCATCGGGAATAAAGGTGCTGTTACACGTAACAATGTTTTAAGCAAGCTGTCTTAAAAAAAAAAAAAAATTGTTGTATTATGAGTCGCCTGTACGATTTTTACTTGCAAAACCCCTCTCGTAAAACTGAACAAAACGTTGGATCGTTCTCTACTTGCTGCAACAAATTTCTTCAAGTTACACAACGAAAACACGTGTAACATGGCTCTTGTAACTTATTTCACCATACTCGTAATCAATCAATGAACCAACAACACAATCAATCAACCAATCACAGCTCAGCATGGATGTGACGTTTCACTGAAGTGCGCCTTATGCATTTTATTTTTTTCGCATGAAAAATTGTTACGTGTAACAGCACCTTAAGGGAAGTATTGAATGCGATATTCCAAATTTTCCGTTAACAATTAAGGTCACTTTCAGACAAAGGTAATTATTAAGTTAATTCTTTTTCTGAGCTCAGTGACTAATCAGCCCGGCTGTATCATGAAGTGATTGGCTCTAGCCCAACGTTAAGTCTAAGGAGTCAATACATTAGCAGACACCCAAGTGATCGACGAACTGCGTAATAAACCAAAAAGTAACGATCATTACTTGCCTTTTCGATCATTCACAGTATTCCTCTGATATTCCACTTTTACACCTCCGGGCTGTGAAGACAAATCAATGAGTTCTCTTGGCAATAGATTGCACGTTCCCAGCATACTCTCGTTAACTGACAGAAAGAAGGCATTCTTATGTAAATTGCTTTTCTTCTGCCATTCGTCCCAGAGCCGGTCAACCATGGCATGGTGAAGAAAGAACTCTGGAGCGGCAGCGGCATTAAGCGAAGCCATCGTGCCACCGACGCCAACATGGACAACATCATGAAGATTAATACGAAGGCCGACCTCGAAATAGGTGAAGTTAATAGCTGGTATATCTAAGACCTCTTGTACTTCTGCCGCATTCGGAGTTGTACTGAAATTCCGGGCTAAGCATTTGTTGACGGTTATATTACAATCAGGTGGCACCAAACTCCATACATCCGCTCTAAAAGGACCCGTCTGGACGCAGAACGATTCTCCAGCACCGTTACCACCAAAACCACTGTTTGAGCTGCTCCATACGCCATCAGACGACGTATCGAAAGGATTATCGGAACTCCAATCCCAGAAAGGAACCGTGATACCGCAGTCGACTCGACGGAGGATATTTTCGTATTGTAGCACAAACCAGCGATGCCATGGAAGAAAGAATATTTTCTCGTGAATGGCTAACCAGGCAAGAAGAATAAAGGAAGAGAAAAATGTACAGTCAATGTGTGACCTTTTAAAAAAATGTATTGATTGGTGTTGCTGTCGTTTTTTTTTTAACTTTTTTGGTAGGTTATATTAAATGGTTGTAACTTTTGAATTAGTGTCTGTTATGTTCTAATGTTTGAGTTTATGAAATACAGTAAGATCCCAAAGTGCGCCATTCAATTGGAAGGTAATCGAGCACTTCTTCCATCCCTTACTGTTGCTCAATAATATTCTTATTATTTTCTTTGGCTGGTATTTATCTTAAGGAAACAAAATTTATTTTGTTTTTTGTTTTTCGGCCACTAATGCCATAATATACGAACCTTTAACCTAATTATCGTAATTATTTATATTTATAGCGAGAGAGGATAGCCGCATTATTCTCAAGAGTTTATTTATTGCTATAAAATAAAATCAACTCGTGTTGGAGCTGAATTTGTATTTAATACAATTTCCCTTTAAAACTATAGTGTAATGTCAAAGTCGTTTATGTAAATTAAATGCATTTTAGCTGGAAAGGACTCAAATTATGTCAGTTATTTGCAAGCAATATATGAATTACAAACGCCAACCCCATTGCCATGTAGTCTACACTGACCTGTTGGGAATAAGATTCTGTGCATCGTGAGAAGGGCTTCAAGATCCGTCTTATAACACGGATCAGTACTGGCTTTTTTTGCGGCATTTACATATCGCTTTCGTTCTGCAGTCGTCATGGAAATGAATTCTTTTCTAATTCTGACCCCATCTTCTTGACAATCTAAAAAGAAAAAAAGTTACATTTAGCACAGTACAAATACTTCGTCGAGTTTTTGAGTCGTGAAATATCTTTAACTCCTAAATAATGCATTGTTTAATTTGCTCCATCTTGAATTCAAAATCATAGAGATTACATCTCTTGGGAATAAGGTTTCTCCCAGCCTGCACTCCCTTGATGTTGTCTGTCAAAGGAGTCGGTATGGTATTTTATAATGGAGCCGGAGAGAGCGAGTAGCGAGAGGGTCTTTGAAACTCCAACTTTGCTAAACGTGGTATTTTTATGTATAATATTTATATTACATGGCCACATAATACGCTTGCAATTGGTTTAAAACTAAAAAGGCAAATAACTGAAATTTCCGCATGGAAATCTCTCCTGTACTCCATATGTAAATCTCTGCTGTACACCTCTCTCCTCCGCAGAGGCTCCTATCAGTAAAGAACGGTAAAAGAGAAAATGGGAACGCGGGGAACGATGGGAAGAGCGAAAGAGTCTCTCTTCTTTCTTCTCCCTTCCCAGAGTTCCCCGCGCGCTTTACCTTTTACCTCTACCCAGCCTCCGCGCGTTTTTTTTTTTTTGCCAAGCGTGGAGCGTGACTGGGAGGCCTCTGCGGAGGAGAGAGGCTGTATACCATCTGTATATCTCTGCTGCACATCATCTGTATATCTCTGTTCCCGATGCTAAGAGTTTTTTAAAAACACACAGTGTATCGGTGTAAAAACATTTAAAACACTACAAAAACTTTAAAGTTGAAAATTGCCATAGCTGGTTTTTCAAGAGTACCTTTCTGTCGCGTTGTTGAAATTTATTGCTGAAAATAAAGTGGAGTAAGCATACGTGGGGTGTGCTGATCGAAAGGATAACATTTAAGTCTTTAATGTTTTAACTTTGCTAAGTAATCTGTTAGACAGGAAACACTGTCTGACCACTAAAAGACAGTATCACGCAGTCAAATTATAGGTCACAAGTCGAAGATATTTAGTCAATAAAAATGAATTTTTTTTAAAGAAAACTTTAAGCATAATCGTTCCCTTTTTAACCCGTGAATACGCGCATGCATAATGAACGGTTTATCGGTAACGTCGACAGATATGCAAATGAGTCACTCACTCGCTTTCTCGCTCACTCCTTCCATCAGCTATAAACTTACCCCTCGGTCACATTCGCGCTAGAACCTTGCTTGCTTGACCTATTTTTGTTTGCCTAGTAAATTCCTAGCTCGTTACAGGTGTGACCGACCTAGCGCGGCACTGCTTGCTTGCTTGAAAAAGAAGGCGGAGTTGCTCAATCTTCAAAAGATCCGCAGCTAAGCTTAATAGCACTCTGAAGTGCTCTTGAGCTGTGCTTGGTAAACAAATTTAATTGGTTTTGTTCGAATTGACCAATAAGCAGTGTTTTTGACATCTTGACCTTTGTTGTTGACTAGAAGTCTCACACGGTCGTATTCTGAACGTCATGCATGAGTTTTCGCTTTTGTTTTCGTAGAGAAAAAGTTTTTTCACCTTGCATTTGAGAATGTCAAGAACACCGTCGCCTTATGACCATGCCAGTTCATTGCCAATCAGGTTTAGCGTACTTCCAATTTTTACTAATTATAGAGGTTTTGCACGGCAGCCATGTTGCATGGCAGGAACAATAGATTATTTTCCCTATGGGAAAGAATGTTCGTTCTAATGCAAAACATTTTCATTGTTCCCACCATGCAACATGGCTGCCGTGCAAAACCTCTATACTGGTAATTATCCACCGCTGCTGGCGCCGCATGCCACGTTTCCTCGACCTTTCGTCGAAGGTTTTGTACATACATCCCGCTGTGGCTACTGTTCCACGTACAGTTTCATCCAAAGCCGAAAAAAGTGACAAAAATGCACCTTCCCCGTCAGTTGCAATAAGTGAAGTGAATACGTCGTACAGCTTTCAGGCGAGAGATTTATATTCACAAGGCGGAGAAGAAAGGTCAGTCTTCTCCTTTGAGGTATAGCCCTGAATTTTCTTAAACGTGAATGCAACTGATGTAACATAAAATCGAAAACCAAAGCACCAGATGGACATCCATTGCGTTTAACAGGCAACTCAAGCAAGCGGTGGATTTACAATGTGACCACGATGCACTTACTTAAGTTCTAGCACTTGCTCCGGCTTGCTTGACTAACGTCATAAGCAAGCATGCTTGGCGGCGATCTCAAGCGCGAATGTGACCAAGGGGTTAGTGACGTAATGCTTTGTTACGAATGCGTTTTGTAACAAGAACAGTGTGAATCCAGCGATAACAATAACTAAATTGTTGTAAACGAATATAAACAACAACAATCTTAAAGATGTTTCGCATTTGGAGTCTTTAATGCAACATTAAAATCGATCTAAAAGGAATTTTCAACCGAGACACGCGTTTTGATGCTTATCTACTTTAAAGTAATAAAATTTATCCCGTTTTATGTCAGTCATCACGGTGTCCGAATGGTGTAAAGCGAAAAGGCTCCAGCCGAAAGGCTCCAGGATCGAATCTCGCTCGTGTCGTTCTTTTTTTTTTATTTTTTATTTTTTTTCTTTCTTCTTCGTACTGAAAATTATGAAAGTGATGTACTGTATTTTTCTTTTTGCGTTTGTCAAAAATCCTCACGTTTTAATAAAATATTGAACCGTGTCAGTGTGAAAACATAAGCTTACTGCAATATTGCGTTACGCGTTCGGCATTTCTTATTCACGGGTTGGCTCTTGGGAGCCTTTGATTTCAGATACTAATCCATAGAGTTGTGAGAGCTCGTAAGAACGGTAAAAGCACACAGTTGGTTTCGACCATAGTTCTCTATTTTAAAAATATTTCTCCTCAATAGGTCTTTAAGTTTATTCGATGCTTTGTAATATTGGCGTCACTTCCAAGGAAGGCAATGACGTAGAAACAGATTTCATTTTGTAAGAAAGTAAAAACACGTTGAAGCTAGTCCGTATTGTTCTTGCAATTGGTTGACTCGGATATTTTGCTTTCCACAATTAACAAAAGTAAGCAAATCTTTGTTTTGAGAGATTTAATGTATTGATGTAGCAATGTGATCTCCAACTAAATTGGTTAATTTTAAGAGAACTTGGGTGCTAGTTAACAAATTTACACCGGTTTTCCGTGGTGTGGACTCTTATTTACCACGATTTACGTCATCACATGGTCAAAATGTTGTGACTCACGAGGCGCAGCGGAGTGAGTCAGCAACAAATTTTGACCATGTGATGACGTAAATCGCGGTAAATAAGAGTCCACACCACGGAAAACCGGTGTAAATTTGTTTTTTACAACAATATTTAGAAAAAAAAAACACAAAAAAAAATCGAAGTCTTGTTACAAAACGTGACAGCAAAGAAGGAGCAAGCGTTGTCTATAACTTTCTCGCAATCTGATTGGTGTTTTTCAAGCGCACGTGATGTTAGCGTCAGCACCGTTGTCTGGACTCTCATTTACCACTCACGTTGACCAATCAGATTGCGAGTTTAGCGGCAATTGTGGTAAAACAAAATTTATATTTGAGTAGTTAAACAGAAATGATTGTTCAAAAACATTCTTGATATAATGTTCAATTTCGATTTTAATGGGTATTTCATATTATTATTATTATGTGTTCTCTATATTATTATTATTATTATTATTATTATTATTATTATTATGACCGTTTATTACAACTCAATTGCAGCTGTAGGCTAAATTAACGAGTTAAAAATGCAATATTAAAAAAAGAATAAAGAAAAAACTAAATATATAAATAATAGTCTAACTAATTTAAAATCTGAAATAAACGATTCTTTCTGGCTAAATATTTTATGTGATAAATTGTTCGTTAAACTTTTTTTTTTGTACCGGGTGCAGTGAGTGGTAGGTAATAGTAAGTGGATAAAGTGATCTTCATGGAAAGTTTAACTATGTATATGCAGCATAATTCATGTCGTTGAATGGCTATATGACCAATTGTGCTCTTACAAAGGCTACCTTTTAGTTAAGTAGAGTGTAGATGATACATACTCTCTACTTTAGTACATCTTCAATGTTGCTGTTCAATATATGTTTGCAAAAACTGCGATCAATAATAATTAAAAAAGGAACATTAAAGTGCCTATCACGTTTATTTTTTATCACAAATATCGATTCTACATCAAGTGAATAATTGAGTGATGTAATTAACAGCAAGGTAGCAAACCACACCATCCCCTGGGTATGGCCAGACCTTACGCATGCGCACAACCATATCAGACAAAACAGCTGTCCATGGCTGTGCGCATGGGTAATGGACTGGCCATACCGAGGGGATGGTGTTGTGTGTTTCACTGCAAGTTATGGTTTGTTTTATATTTTTGTTTTATTTCAGTTTTGCATCCGTGAGTTATAGGTCATCCAATATGCTCTTGAATGTGATGTAACCCAGTAATTATATATCTTTTTCCATGGGAATTCGACTATTGTCTGATTTAGTCACAATATTATAGAAACCATAATGATAATATGAATGTTTGTAAAGTATAATTTATCTCTACCATCATGTTTTGTATACTAAATAAATACTGGGTCGACGTTAGCGTTTTGGAGATGTAAACCTCTATCACGGTCACAGTCGCAACACTCAAATCACGAAATGTTAATAATAATATAATAATAAAATACATCTTTTAAGAGGAGGCCTCCATCACTAAAAAGTGGTTTTAAAAGTAAAAATATAAAAATCATATAAAATAGAAAACTACAAAAAAGGAAATTAAAACTACGAAATTAATTTGATGTAGAATAAATATTTGTGATAAAAAAAGGGTTGCAGGAAATTTAACTGTTCATCGAGTTCATACATGATATCCAGTTATCTTGGTTTATGCAAGGGGTCAACGGAAAGTCTGGCAAAAGTTAGTTAAAAGCACCCGAACTCGCTCGAACAGATAATGCTGATGATGCCGCAAAGGAGGAGATTTGCTAAGTTGAAGATTGCACTTAGCTAGCTCTCATGATTTTAGGTTAATACATAAATTAAATCATACCTGAGCTTGGACAATTAATTGGACAATTCACTTTGTTACAACTCTGAGTTTGAGAACGAGATCCAGAACAAAAGTTCCAACGACGACAATTGCGCGTGCGCGTTCTGGTTCCTCCACCGCATGACCTGGTACATGCGCCCCATGAAGACCAAGGTGACCACATCCCTCCTGATAGCAGGCACAAAATATCATTAAAACGAAAAACAATAACAACATAATACATCAGAATGGTGTACTGGGTCAAGAACTACAGTTTATTCATCGAGTTCATGCATTAATGCTATCCACTTATCTATAAGACTGTCAGGCATTTCTTTTTTTTTGTCTTGTAACAATAGTATATGTACATCGTCTACTGTGTCAAGAACTAAACCTGTTAACTTGCTGCAAAAGGAAATATTTAGTTACGAAGATAAATACAGGGCAGACCTGATTTACAGATACAGAAAGGCAACACTCTATTTCATGGCGCTTACACTTTTCGTACGATGACACTTACCATGATGTGATGAGCCATGATGTGGCGGGCCATGATGTGACGGGCCATGATGTGACCAGCCAAAAACGGGATTACTTCTTGGAGCTGAGTGAGGAATATATTAATGTAAAAACCCTAAGTGTGTGTGTGTGTGTGTTGGGGGGGGGGGGGGGGGGGGGGAGGGGATGTGTGGGGGTAAGCCACAATGGTCACTTGGTGAGTTTTCTACAATTTTTCTGCGGAAGATTTTGTGCGAAAGATTTGTGTGGCATATAAGTTTTCTATGGAAAAACCAAAAGTACCATTTACACTTACTTATCGTGTATCGTTCTTACACTGTCAAATTGCGGCTCCATAAAGTTTTTATTAATGCCAACAAGTGTGCCATTATTATCTGTTCAAAGAAGATTTTCCAAAATTGCTTTTCAAAATAACGATATTTAGTCTTGAATAAAAGAATAAGAACTGCACCTAACTTTGGCGCTTGCCTGCGATAGTTTGACTTGGATTTTGATTTTCTGTTCTTTGATAAGATCTTTCCAAATTTTTTTTTAAATGTTTGGAATTTTATCTATAACGAATTTTTATATTTATTTTTGTGATGTTATTTTTCTAATAAAAAATTATAATTAAAAACGTCACTGTACCTGAGTCGCAAGATAGGGCTAATAACAGCATCATCAAGCCCAGTGAAAAAAGTATGCTACCTTTCATTTTTATAACAGACCTGAAAAAGGATGAAAGACGTATGCATAAACAATTTATACGTTTCTGTATTTCAAGAAGCAAATCGAAATGTTACTGCGAGAGTCTGTAAGTGGGGTACACTTCGGGACGGCTACTGAAACCAGTTATTAAAAGGCAGTGTCATACATCAAAATTATCAGGAATGTAAAACTACTTGACGGAATCACTATGAAAGACAAATCCCGAAAGATCTAACTTTGCAAACCACTGATAAGCAGACAGTACCATAATGCAGTACTGCTGAAGAGATTTCATTTATATATGGTCATACTTAAGGATTTTCTCCAAAGAATCAAACGTTTCAGCCTACTTTGTGGAACATCATGAACAGCACTGCATGAAAGTATATGTACTGCTAAGTGACAAACAGTAACGACTACAGCTCGCGGCTCAAGAACGATAAATACGCTTCAGAAAACTTCAATTATCGTTTAAACAATTTTGTACCAAAATGGTATTATTCCGCCTAAATTGAAATGAGTGAAATAAGATGAGCTGAAATTTAGATACGTTACGTTCTCGGTAAATACGCTAAATGAAACAGTACAGAAAAATAGTATCCCATCTAACAAAATTACAGGTTCCGTTCAATTAAAAATTTTAGGACTTATGTAATTAACACGACAAGCTTCATACTTGTTTAAAATTCGCAGCAGGGTATGCGGTCTAATTTACGACGTGGTCATTCAGAAATTGTTCTAAGTTGATAAGGTTTGCAATTGAATTATTAGTCGGCTCTGAGCCAAGCGGGCGGCACGGTGGGCGGCACGGTGGGCGGCACGGTGGGCGGCACGGTGGTCTAGTGGTTAGCGCGTCGGACTTTCAACCTGAAGGTCGGTGGTTCGAAGCCTGGTCTCTGCCGTCGTGTTGTTTCCTTAGACAAGAAACTTCACTCCACACTGTCTCTCTCCACCCAGGTGTATAAATGGGTACCGGCGACAAAATGCTGGGGGTAGCCCTGCGATGGACTAGCATCCCATCCAGGGGGGAGTAGCAATGTTCCTAGTCGCTTCATGCTATAGAAGCCGGGTTTAAGCTCCGGCCGTTATGAGCCTTCTGGCTCGAGTGCGCGACTTTACTTTTACTTACTTACTCTGAGCCAAGCGCACGACTTATAAAATGGGCTCCAAACGGTGAAAAAGTTCACTTTTTTCAAGTGGTTTATAGCCTGAGGCGAAGTGTGAATGACGTCATATCAGTTGATATAGCAACTTCAAGCTCATGGATGATTGGATTTATTTACAACATAAGAAAAAGGAAAATGACGAAACGAAAGATATCAAGTAAAAGGAACTTACATTATTGCCGGGTTTGGCGAGAATCCATTCGAAAACGATTTCGTTTTCTTTCTTTTCAAGCAACAGATAAATGGAAGTATCAAGTTAACCTTTCAAGTAACGAAAGACTGATTAAAGGTTTCAAATGACGTCCAGTGTAGTAACGTTGGTGACAGATCCCCTAGTGTGACTGAAAAAGCGACTGTACATGTAAAACAAATCATAACAATATATTGAATAAATTCTCGTACCTTAGGGTCACTTACAAGACCCTTAAAGCTTCTTAGACTTCACTACTCGAAGAGTTGTTGTTCTTGTTCATTTTTTAAATACATACGCAGAAAAATCACTGACATGGAAAATTGACTTTTTTAAAAACCTTGGCACACGTCAAAATCTTTACCCGGAGAGAGAGCCTAGGTTTCTTTTCCATGGGTAAGCAATTTTACCCAGACAAAAGTGGTATATATGTAACCGCAGCTAAAGGCATTTTTCCTACTTAAAAAGCCACTTAAAAATCTACATTGAATGCTGGGGTCCCAGATTAACCCTTTAAGTCCCAATCGTACATATTTGTACGAAAATCACTGGTAGTGATTTAAAAATCTGCAGCTTTCACAAATCTACACAAATGATAGTAATGATCCCTTGTTAGGGCAAAGCGATAAGTTTCATAGCATTAACAACCAACTACCTGACTACAACTTTGGATTTCCGCTGCATATGGTTGTTCATTCGGCAGCAAATCCAGAAATGCCCGTTTTCTACTTCCCAGGAAAACAACAAAAAACGCACATCTTTGCATCAATTTCTTTTAATGAAAAAGTAACTCTAAATCCAAAAGTGTACATTTGCAGCTAACTTCGAACCTATTCCTCTGCATCCACTTAGAAAAATTCCCATCAATATTTCAACAGACCGAGCAATTTCCATTCAATCAGAGCTATTCTTGCAAACTTATAATATCCGTATGCACGACCGAAAGGAATTCTGGGTAATACAACCATACCGGCGGCATGCAAGTCTACCTACCTCTGTTTGATATATTTTTTATAAGTGTCGAGCCACCCAGACCAACTGGCAAAATATTGCACCGATTGCATTTTTTAGAAGTCAAAAGTCGTCCAAATTGCCTTGGTAGGTCTCGAAATCCAACCACAGAAGGGCCAGAGAGACAACTTCACTCGTGGACCGCCATGTTTTGCTACGGATGCTTTTGGCGTTCCAGTCATGGTCAAATCATCTCTCACCTCTGGTTTCTTTCAGACGTTTGCCTCTGCCCACCATTCCAGCTTAATGATGCCAGCCTGGGGGTTTCTGCAGTGGAAAATGACTCGAAAAAGCACTTATAAACCAAATTCTTATCAGATTCGAGTCCGTGTGATCGCTAATCGAGCGAGCAACGGCTGAGTACTGACGTCACAATGAAAATTCGAGCCCACGTTGATTTGAAACAGCGTATATTTTTATGTGAGCTATTTATATGCAGTCACGAAATTCTACAGATTGCCTAGCCCCACAAAACTGCTTTGGGAACCCAAAGAAATTTGGGAGTTAAAGGGTTAACCAACAAATTAAATCTCATGAATTACACAAGTAGAAAACACGTAGAAAAATCACTGAAGTGTAAAAAGCCTTGGTACATGTAACCGACTTTACTTTAAAAACCTAGGTTAAGGTGGTCGAACACAGTTTCGCGGGCGGTCAGCGGCAATTCGCGTGACGGCGCGGGTGGTCGACAGCTCCGTTTTGTAAACAATGTACACAAACGACAATTTATCAAAATCCACTTATTAAAATTTCGTGAAATTTGTCAGAATTTTTATTTTTATCGCATTTCAAATAACGAGAACATTAAGACAGAAGTCTAACAAAGGAATTCTGTGACATGATCAATATTGACTGGGCAGCTATATTCTTGAATATTTAAGAAAGCGTTTGTTAAAACATGGTCGAGCCAATTTTTAACAATAAGAATTATTTATTGTAAGCTGTATGCAAGTTCATGAGAAAATCTAATGACTGAATTTTACGTAAACTTTATAAAAGTGAAATTTTAGGGCTGTTTTCAATCGTCCATGTTGCCATGAAAAACAGTCCAAAGCGCAAATTTTAGCCGTTTATTAAACTCCTCTATCACTATATTTTCCTTTTGCCAAGTTTCAGCCTTAAAGCTGCAACCTTTCTCACATAATGTCCTAACGAATGACATATACTCACAACCTATCAAAACTGTATTCGGCCACCTTTATTTTACCTAGGTAAGCGTACTTCAACTAGTTAGAGCAGTTCTCTTAAGAATCGAGAAAAGCGGGAAATGAAAATTTTGACCCCCCTTCATATTTTGCATGCAGATAGGCCTTTGTTAAGGTCGTTTCTTCTTTGTTGCCATGGTAAAACTGGATGTTTGTTGATGCCACTAAACCCAATTTTGACCTCAGAAATTTCCTTAAAAAGTGCAAAATGTAAGACATTTCTCCAGCCCATCCATACTATACAAATGAAGACTTTTACCAGATGTAAAACCTTTATCCTAGTTTACATATATGTATGTGGCATTTTATTACATCAACTGTTCTTTTTAACGGTCAGACAACTTTATGGAGTTTCAGCCATTTTAGTTGAGGAGTAAAATAACAATACCTTTTCTTGGATTTTTCCAAAACTACGCCGATTCAAGAACTCAAACTACGTGGCTAGTTTAAATAGATACTCTAGTTACTAAATCTATAAAAATCTCTGCGGGGCGGGTTAATTTTGGACTTTGGTTCACTGACGAAAAACCTTCAAAAATCATTTGTTGTAAACTTTGGTGAAATTAACATTACGTTCATTCGACAGAAATCCTTTAAGAAAACTCAATCGGCCTTCAGGCTTAAAGAATAACATGTACTCTATCAATGTCTGGTCAAATCTACTGTTGATAGCGGCTACTTTTTGAACAATTTCAATCTAAATTAAGCTTACTTTACTGTTTTCTGCAGTTCTCAACTTCCGAAGAACGTGTCCGTCCTTTCTGCACAGATGCACAGCATACATTTTCTGCACAAAATTCGGATGTCGAAATCATCTTCTGTGGCTGATCATGTTGTTTATATTTAGTAGAGGTTCATTAACCCATCACAGTGCAAATAACAACATCTTTTGTGGTAGGCCGTTGACAAAACCAGGATCGAACCGGATCAGATCGGACTGACAAAACCTGTATCGGATCGGATCGCGAACTGACAAAATCTGGATCGGATTGGCAAAACCCGGATCGGATCACCGAACGTAGCAAAAACTGGCCACGTGGTATCTGTAAATCAAAATGGCGCAGAGACAAGTAAGTAGCTTGTTATTGCACTGTTTTTGCTTTTTTCTCTCCCATTCACTTGACGAGACTTTTGTTTTTCATTGCAACTACTTCGTTAAATGATTTTCTTTTTTTTAGACGCAAAAAGTCAGGAAACACAAGCGGGAATACGAAGAAGAAAGGTACGATAGTTAAGTGCAACAATGTATGGCTAAAAGGGCGAGTACTGAAGACGATAAAAAAGCGAGTTATCTTGATATTTTAAGCTTCGGTCACCAGTTCAGGCAAAGCCCTGCTGGTCAGTGGTAGAGTCTAAAATACAATGTTCCTTCGTTAAGTGCTTAACGTGGCGTCCTCTTCCTATTACATTGTCACTAATTGTCGATTCTATTATGTTGTTAGCAATGTTTGAGAACAAAACGTTGAGCAGCCTAAGGGTACATATTCCCATTCTTTGTTTTCTGATACGTAGACACGCAAACAAAAAAAATACTAAACATTAGGCATGGGTATTGCCCTTAGTTTTAGTTTTGGCGGTATCCATGCGATGGAAGTATTTCCGGAAGTCAGTCTTTATTCTGTGAACTATGTTTATGGGTGAATCTCATTCACAGCTGTCTGTTCATGATGAGCGATTCATGACGAGCGATTCATGACGAGCGAACCATAGCCGGTGAATCATGTCTGGAACACCCAGGTCTACACACTACAGCGAAATCGGCTGTAAGGGAATGGCCAGTATTTCATGATCAGCTGCATATCTTAGAAGTCGACGCAATTAAAATTCGAGGAATTACGTGTCTACTGAAAAAAACATACGGAGACGCATAAAACTATCTTAAGTATTAGAAACTGGGGAATCAGCTCAAGAGCAACTACCGGCAAGAAAATGGTGGGAAATATATTAAACAGTTTGATGAGAAGTTTGCCGTGTGGCGAGCGTTCTTTGTCCTTTGACAGCTATTTTTTAATGGAAGAAGCAAAATTTCAGTCGCAAAAGTGATCATCAAATGACGTCGGAAAACGAAATAATAGCCGTAGACTGTATTCTATTGAGCTTTGCATTAATTAGAAAATGCGAAAACTACAAGTGCGATATTCCTCATCTTAACCAAAGTTTACTTTTTCAGAGGTTCAAAAGTTCCCATCAAGCCCACATTGAGATCTGGGTGACATCCGTATCATACAAGTTACGTTGTGGGAACCTATTGTAATTTTATGAATATAAAAGAGTAGTGAATTGCTTGTGTTTCCCTCCAATACCAGTTAGTCTATTAAGTATTATATATGGGTTTACCTTAGCACTATAATTTACACACAGAGTTAATTCTCTGATTTCTTGCTTGTATCACCAGTGCTACGTGGCTCAACATTTATTAAGTATTAAGCCCCCCTCAACGCTCATGAAATAAAAACGCCCCACGGGGGTTTAATAGAGGATTTACGGTTCTTATTTCCTAGTGAAAGCGCAAGTAATTTTAATACTTAAAATATATACTCTCCTTCCCCTACAAATGTGTACAAATTTCTTTTGTTGGATACTATGCACTTCAGAAACACTGTAATTACGGCACTTACGTTAGTGACGCAAAGTAGTCGTGGCAAGAATATGCAAGTTAGAAAACAAACGGAACGCAACGGTGAGCTAGTGCAGCCGGCTTTTGTTTTGATGGTCGGGTGGCCATTTAAGTCAAAACCAGATGAAAGCAGATTCAGCGAAAATGGGAAATGTAATCTATATGTAAATAGAAAGAAAATCTAACAAAAGAAGAGTTCTGGCATTCTGACTCTGGCACCTCAATATGATGCGGACGCCATGTTGGCATTTTATGAAGTCAAATCGTATTCTAGTTATACCGTTGACCAGAGATGTTTTTGCCTGATAGCCTAAACTACGAGGGAAAGGCGACAGATAGACGGTACAATGCTTAGCTAAATGTACTTGATCGTTAAAGTATTAATCAGAAAACCGTTTTATCTCCTTTTGGAGCGAATGATGACATGTGACGGAGAAATATAACTTATATCCAGATTAGAAATGTTCGTGGACGAACAAAGTTTCCGACGATGGCTTGCTTCGGTGACCTTCCGGATACTACAAAAGCTGTTGCTATTTGCACTGTGATGGGTTAATGGACTTCCACCAAAGACAAACAGCATGCTCAGCCACAAGAGATGGTTTAGATATCCGAATTTTACGCAGAAAATGTATGCTGTGCAGGAAAAACCGACTCGTTCTTCGCAAGTTGAGAACTACAGAAAACAATAAAGTAAGCTTTATTTGGATAGAAATTGTTCAAAATAGAACCGCTGTTAACAGCAGATTTGACCAGCCAATGATAGAGTACATACCTTTCTTTAAGCCTGAAGGCCGATTGAGTTTTCTTAAAGGATTTCTGTCGCATGAACGTAACGTTAATTTCACCAAAGTTTACAACAAATGATTTTTGAAGGTTTTTCCTCAGTGAACCAAAGTCCACAATTAACCCGTGTTGCAGAGATTTTTATAGATTTAATAACCAGGATATCTATTTAAACTAGCCACGTAGTTTGAGATCTAGAATCGGCGTACTTTTGGGGAAAATTCTAGAAGAAGGTATTGCTAGTTTTTCTCGTCAACTGAAAAGGCCGAAACACCATCAAGTTATTTGACCGTTAACGTTACGTTCATGTTCAGTTGACGAACCAAAATGCCACATACCAGTACATATATGTTAACTAGGATAAAGGTTTTTCATCTGGTGAAAGTCTTGATTTGTACAGTATTAATGGGCTGGAGAAATGATGTCTTACATTTTGTACTTTTTTAGGAAGTTTCTGAGGTCAAGATTGTGTTTAGTGGCACCAACAAACATCCAGTGTTACCATGACAACAAAGAAGAAACGACCTTAACAAAGGAACAGTTTAACGCGACAACGACATGATAGAGCCCACAACGACATGATAGAGCCTTGCTCTATACTTGATTTTATCTCTATTTTTGGCTGACTAGATCTAGATCTGTTACAGATCCAACGTACACCGGCAGCATTTTCGTTCGCGGTTCTTTGCTTCTTATGTACTTAACAAAGGTTATTTTTGAACACCCCCTGAAGACCTACCTGCATGCAAAATACGAAGGGGAGTCAAAAATTTTCATTTCCCACTTTTCTCGATTCTTACTGAGAACTGCTCTTAATGGTGTGTAACACTTTCAATGTTCAATCTCATGTTCATGCAGACCACTAAATGGGTCCTATTAATTCCGATTGTCCGATGGCAAAATCGTGCAAAATGTGTTAGCTCTAGCTTACGAAAATTTTTAATTAACAATATTAGTGCACCATAATAGACGCTCGTCGGTCTTTTGCTTTAAAGTGAATACAAAAACATGTTCCAACTTTTTAGGAAGAATACATAACCAACCAATGATTTTTTACTTAAAATAGGACGAAAAGAAAATGACAACTGTACCTTTTGCAACAATTCCTCAGAGACGCTAATTCATCTTTTTTGGTCTTGCCATGTTACAGCCTCCTTTTGGAAAAGCGTAACCGACTGGCTTCAAAACGCTCTTCCGTTAATTGGCAAATATAACTTATTGAATATTACTGCACTGGGCTTGAGGCCGGAGCCTCATTCTACAGAATACTCGTGTCAATTAAACTATTGTCTTTTGTTAGCGCGGTTTCATATTTGGCAAGCCAAAATGGATGAAATATCGCCTAATTTTTCAAATTTTCTGCGCCTAGTTAAGTCAAGATCTATTATAGAGAAAAAAGCTGGGGACACTAAAAAATGGAACTTTCTTAAAGATTGTTCTTAATATGCCTCTTGATATCGATTGTTTCCTTTCCCCTGACGGTCAAATACCAAAAATATTTTGAAAGATTTGTAAATCTTGTATTTAACTAGATATATCTGACTGATTGTACTCAATCAACGTTCGCGTTCGTTTATTGCTCCTGTCTTAACTATATTTTCTTTGAACCTTCTCTTTTTGTTTGTTTTCTCTGTGTTGTAATTTAGTTATTGTATTGTATTGTTAATAAAAAAAAAAAATTTAGGAAGATGTTCAATTTTCGTACTTTGCAAGTTCTGGTTTTCGATATCGTAGGTGAGCAGCATCAGGGCGGAGTATTAAGATTCAGTCTAAATTCAAATTTACAAGCAAAATTGAATACTTTCAAGACCCAGTCATATATACCTTTTAACACTGTGTGCTTCATTCTTTTTAAAAGCGCTTCGACCGGGAAGTATAGTCTGCGAAAACCGCCCCCTACGCTACAGCCCTCGACACTACTGTTAAGACAATTCTGTGTGACCTATCTTTACAACATCCAAATGTGCGAATTGTTTTAAGTGACTTAACTTTACAGCGTCCAAATATGCGCGTTGTACGAGCTTTTTTTGAAACTATCGATTGTGTTATTACAACAATCTGTATGTTTGTTTTTTCATTCTTGCACAATATTGTCGCTCCATCGAAACAGGCGTTTGGGATACAAATTAAACCTAAATTTCCTCCATCGAATTAAAATAAATTCGTTCAGAAAATAAATATAATTTCCTTCGTACTGAGCCGAGTTTAATGCGTTCCAAAATTTTAAACTTTTCTTCCATAAAGTACGATCAAATAAAAAGAGTATATTTAAACTTCGATCAATTCAGTTACTTACCTCGCATTACCCTGCAACTGGATGATCGATCCTCTTGATGTTTGCAAAACGACTTGCACAAGAAGATTAAAGTACCTGAAAATTTTCTCTTATTTATAGTGTTTAGAGACCTGATGTTCTGCTCCCGAGCATAACTTTGGAACGTCGTGTTATAACTATGTTGTTTTTCATGGAAGCGGCAACTATTATTAATTGCAGTGCCAATATTCAACAATGGAACAGCTAATTATAATTTAGTTTACGCTCTGTCAGTTTTGGGAAGAAGACACATTACAAGTCCTGCTGTTCTACTCCCGAGCAGAATTGCATTGACTGATTGGAATTGCATGTTATAATTATGTTTTGATGGAAGCGAAATCGATATATAGCTATTATTAATTGCAGTGCACAAGTTCTGATGTTCTGCTCCCGAGCATAAGTTTGGAATGGCATGTTATAATCTTTTGATGGAAGCGGAATCTATTATTAATACTGAATTGCAGTGTCATGGAGCAACCAAATTGTTAATTAATTAATTAATTATTAATTAATTTGATTTACGCTCTGTCAGTCGTGGAAAGAAGACACAACACAAGTTCTGATGTTCTGCTCCCGAGCATAAGTTTGGAATGGCATGTTATAATCTTTTGATGGAAGCGGAATCTATTGTTAATACTGAATTGCAGTGTTATGGAGCAACCACATTCTAAACCGTAGTGCGACATTCATGGCGCAAATATACTAGGTATATGTATTGCTCAATTGGCAATACCAAGAAGATTAAAGTACCTGAACATTTTCTCTTATTTATAGTGTTTAAAGACCTGATGTTCTGCTCCCGAGCATAACTATGGAACGTCGTGTTATAATTATGTTCTGCTCCCGAGCAGAATTGCATTGAATTGGAACTGGAATTGCATTTTACAATTATGTTTTGATGAAAGCAAAATCGATATTTTGCTATTATCAGTGCGCAGATTGAAGAATGGGGCAATTGCATTTTAATTTGATTTAGGCTCTGTCAGTCTTACAAAGAAGACACAACACAAGTTCTGATGTTCTGCTCCCGAGCATAAGTTTGGAATGGCATGTTATAATTATGTTTTCATGGAAGCGGAATCTATTATTAATAATTGCAGTATCATGGAGCAACCAAATTTTAATTTCATTTACGCTCTGTCAGTCGTGGAAAGAAGACACAACACATGTTCTGATGTTCTGCTCCCGAGCATAAGTTTGGAATGGCATGTTATATTTTTGTTTTGATGGAAGCGGAACTCTATTACTAAACGCAGGGTCAATATTGAACAATGGAGCAACCACATTGTAACTTGATTTACGCTCTGTCAGTCTTGGAAAGAAGACACAACACAAGTTCGGATGTGCTGCTCCCGAGCATAGGTTTGGAATGGCCTGTTATAATTATGTTTTGATGGAAGCGGAATCTATTATTAATAATTGCAGTGTCATGGAGCAACCAAATTGTAATTTGATTTACACTCTGTCAGTCGTGGAAAGAACACACAACACAAGTTCTGATGTTCTGCTCCCGAGCATAGGTTTGGAATGGCATGCTATATTTATGTTTTGATGGAAGTGGAACTCTATTATTAATTGCAGTGTCAATATTGAACAATGGAGCAACCACATTGTAACTTGACAACTTTAACAACACAAGTTCTGATAATCGCGTCATGGTATTCTTTAGATAAATGGATAGATAGACATACAGACAGACAGACAGACAGACAGACAGACAGACAGACAGACAGATAGATAGATAGATAGATAGATAGATAGATAGATAGATAGATAGATAGATAGATAGATAGAATCACAGAACTTGTTAGAGGTCTCGCAAACAATGCAGATCCTTATCCAACGTAAAAGCTTGCTAGAGAATCACTAAAGCGATCATGGACACTTGAAATAAAGTAAATAAAAACGAAAATGTGAGGGTCAAGAGTCCAACTCCAATGTAGCTTTGCTGGTTTATTCGCTCAACGTTTCGACCATAACGATCTTCATCAGGCGCATCTGAGGTATATATTAACTGTTACAACATTCGAAATTAAAAAGCTCAACAGAAAGAACACACGTGACATGCTGACGTAGTAATAAGATATGAAGCTATAAAGCTAAACTAAAATAAACTAAACAATATATCACGTGAATTTAACTAGGCTATTAATAGTAGGCAAGAATTTAGAAATCTAATAACTTTCTCTTGTTCTTCTAATGTCTTGATTAGGATTTCTAACCTTTTCAATGACTGTTAATTTTAAATGCTTAACCCCACAGTTTTTGAAGTGTCTGACAGTGGGAATGTTCTTATGACCTGCGTTTATGTCGCTGTGATTTTGGTTTGTACGGCGGTGAACAGGGTTTTTTGTTTCCCCTATATACTGATTGTCGCATTTTGTGCATTGAATCAAGTATATAACGTTGCTTGTTTGACAGGTGGTGTATTGCGTAAGAGTGACGGTTTCTCCAGTTGTTGTGCTTTTAACTGTTTCTCTGAATCTACCATATGTTTTGCAACATGCACATCTATTGTCTACTTTACAAGTCCAAATTCCCGGATTAGTATGTTCGGCAGATGTATGTTGCTTGGGTTTATGTGTTTATGTGTTTATGTTGGTTTGAAAGGAACGGCCACATATTCTGCTTGAGGTTTCTGATGTATTTGGCGTGTCACTGCTAATGGTGGAATGGCTTGCTTGTTCACTAGGGTCGCATGGTGGTAATCTTTTGTTCGTTAGCATCTGTGACAGGTAGGTCTCTAAGGTAGGCAACGAGGGGGCGGTCCTTAAAGATGATTTTGCATTTAGATGAGGTGTGTAGTATTTGCTGGTGTTGGTTGAGAATATTATGCAGGTTCGGCATTGCTGGATTGTAGGTTACTATAAGTGGTACACGGTCAGTGACAGGATTCTGCTTGGTTCTGAGAGCTTCTTCTCCAGTTGTTCTTCTCGCTCTCATAATGCACCCCTTGATGAGTTTCTTTTTGTAACTTGATCAAGAAGTACATTATGTAGTTCTCGAGCTCTCTTCTCCAAGAAATTGTTGTTAGAACATATGCGGCGTAGTCTCAGTGCCAGAAACAAAAAACCCTGTTCACCGCCGTACAGACCAAAATTGCAGCGACATAAACGCAGGTCATAGGAACATTCTCACTGTCAGACACTTCAAAAACTGTGGGGTTAAGCATTTAAAATTAACAGTCATCGAGAAAGTTAGAAATCCTAATCAAGACATAAGAAGAGTAAGAGAAAGTTATTGGATTTCTAAATTCAAGCCTACTATTATTAGCCTAGTTAAATTCACGTGATAGTGATATATTGTTTAGCATTATTGCAGAACATCAGAACTTGTGTTGCGTCTTCTTTCCAAGACTGACAGAGCGTAAATCACATTACAATATGGTTGCTCCATGACACTGCAATTCAGTATTAATATAAATAGATTCCACTTCCATCAAAACATAAATATAACATACCATTCCAAACTTATGCTCTGGAGCAGAACATCAGAACTTGTGTTGTGTCTTCTTTTCAAGACTGACAGAGCGTAAATCAAGTTACAATGTGGTTGCTCCATTGTTCAATATTGACCCTGCGTTTAGTAATAGAGTTCCGCTTCCATCAAAACAAAAATATAACATGCCATTCCAAACTTATGCTCGGGAGCAGAACATCAGAACATGTGTTGTGTCTTCTTTCCACGACTGACAGAGCGTAAATGAAATTAAAATTTGGTTGCTCCATGACACTGCAATTATTAATAATAGATTCCGCTTCCATGAAAACATAATTATAACATGCCATTCCAAACTTATGCTCGGGAGCAGAACATCAGAACTTGTGTTGTGTCTTCTTTGTAAGACTGACCGAGCCTAAATCAAATTAAAATGCAATTGCCCCATTCTTCAATCTGCGCACTGATAATAGCAAAATATCGATTTTGCTTTCATCAAAACATAATTGTAAAATGCAATTCCAGTTCCAATTCAATGCAATTCTGCTTGGGAGCAGAACATAATTATAACACGACGTTCCATAGTTATGCTCGGGAGCAGAACATCAGGTCTTTAAACACTATAAATAAGAGAAAATGTTCAGGTACTTTAATCTTCTTGGTATTGCCAATTGAGCAATACATATACCTAGTATATTTGCGCCATGAATGTCGCACTACGGTTTCATCTGAGAAATCAAGCTTTTCAAGGTTGGCTTCACAGCCCACAATCGTTCGAACTTTTGAGGAAAAGGTTGTGGAATTGGGTCCTGTTAAAGTGAATTTCACACTTGAAATTCGTTTGACAAAGGTAGGAGTTAATAGCATAGAAACAATAAACCATTACGTCAGGCTGCCCAACCCATTAATAGTAACACACTTCAGTCAATCTGAAGTTACCGAACAAAGGGCCGGTGTTATAAACTCAATAATGGAATAAGTAGTAAGGTGGGTATACTTGGGATCAGATCGGGTCATTGAAAAAACAGTCAAAAAAAACCAGTCAATATTAAAACAGTTTTACTGAGCCGTTTTACCGTGTTGAAATAAAGTTAACTGATTTATTGATTGATTGAATACTGTTTGGCTTGACTTTGGTAGATGCCAACCTATCATAGGCGGTGCATACTTTTTTTTATATTTTTTTATTGTTATTCTGACCTTTCATTTACACAGTTACAATTTTACATTCACAAAATAGGTTAAAAATGATAACAATTCGATATATTTAACAA